>OX608080.1:68392021-68864951 GCA_951509765.1 Sphenella marginata | reverse complement strand
CCCGAAAAAGTCCCGAAACAGTCCCGAAAATAGTCCCGAAATGATCCCGAAACAATCACGAAAATAGCCCCGAAATGATCCCAAAATGATCCCGAAATAATCCCGAAACAATCCGAAAATAGTCCCGAAATAATCCCGAAATGATCCCGAAAACAGTCCCGAAATGATCCCGAAAATAGTCCCGAAATGATCCCAAAATGATCCCGAAAAAGTCCCGAAACAATCCCGAAAATAGTCCCGAAATAATCCCGAAACAATCCCGAAATGATCCCGAAACAATTCCGAAATGATCCCGAAACAGTTCCGAAATGATAGCGAAAATGACGACGAATATAATGCGCATATGGGTATAATTTTCCGGGATCTCAGGGGTACTTATTTTTTATTTTTAAATAACTGAATAAAAATGAAGTTTTATCGTTATTCAAGAATTCCAAAAATAAAAATAACATGTTATTCATCACTCAGGATTTCTTGAGTGACGAATAACATATTATTTTTATTCAAGCACTTCTTGAATAAAAATAACATGTTATTTATCACTTTGATTTTTTTTGAATAAGAAATAACCAGTCACTCATCACTCAAATTTTTTTTGAATAATGAATAAAAATTTATTTTTCATTTTTTCGTCACTCGTCACTCAAGTTTTCTAATATTGCCCATCCCTGCTTCGAGCTAATTTACAATAAACTGGACTCGCAATCTGCTCATAAAATTGATGTGGCATTTAACTATATCACACGCTATGTATATGGACTTAAGAAGTTCGACCATATATCGCGTTGGAGATCTAGCCTTCTGGGATGTCAAATGTCAGACTACTTCAAGGCCAGGAGTTGTATTTTCCTCTTTCGGCTAATGCTCACGAAAACGCCGCAATATCTCAAATTTACAAGATCTAATCATTCAAACGACCTAATTTTGCCTACTTTTAAATCTGTCTCTTCGACTAGGCTATTTTTTGTGAACACAATACGTACCTGGAACTCTATTCCTAATGCCATACGCAATACTGGTGGCGCGAACTAAAGTCAACGGAATTAACGTCAGTGACGTTAATTCGCACCCCAAAAGCGAATTAATGTCAGTGACATTAAGACGCATGCCAAAAGCGAACTAAGGTCAATATTTTTAGCGAACTAACGTCATTGACATTAATTCGCATTAAGAAAGCGAACTAAAGTCAGTACATTTTTTTTATATTCCAAATTTTCATTTTTCGTTATCACCTTCGACTTATGATCATTATATCATGAATCTGGGATTGACTTAGGTCAGATCCCCAATTCGGGGTGTGATCCATGGTATTTATGTGCAGAACTCCTTTCCGCATTGGCGGCCTTCGAGCGCGCTTCAAAAAATAACCCTGGGCTACGCCATTCCAACTCCGGGTGGTTGCCATAGCCGTGGCTACCGCCACGGCTATGGCACACACCCGGAGTTGGAATGGCGTAGCCCAGGGTTATTTTTTGAGGCGCGGCCGAAGGCCGCCAATGCGGAAAGGAGTTCTGCACATAAATACCATGGATCACACCCCGAATTGGGGATCTGACCTAAGTCAAATTTTCGCCTGCGGCGCTACTTCGTCGAATCTCAACCCCAAATGCCTCAATGACATTAATTCGCATGTCCAAAGCGAACTAAAGTCAAAATACTATACGAATTAACGGCACTGACTTTAATTCGTTTTTGGTCATGCGTCTTAATGTCACTGACATTATTTCGCTTTTTGGGTGCGAATTAACGTCACTGACGTTAATTCCACTGACGTTAGTTCGCGCCACCGCAATACTTTAAACAAAAAGAACTATAGACGCGTAATTTACAAATACTTTGCAGATAATAATAATATGTATATAGGCTGGCCATCTCTTTAAACTTATGTATGAATAGGATTAATTGTTTACTTATTTTGTAATCGGTATTTTGTTTTGTTATGTAATATATCTCCTACAATGTTTAGTTATGTAATTTCTTTCCCACATTGTTGTACTATAAAAGATGAAAAATCTTATTGTACCTACTAATACTATGTTCAATAAATACTCAATACTCAATAAGAACATGTAATGCAACCGGTCATGTGTCGCTTGAAAGGGAAAGCGACACATTACTTTCGTAGGACATGTGCTGTGTTAAGAGTAATCAATGCTGTAATGCTTAAATAGCCAAGGAGATAGATTACTTTATACATTACCAAACATTACCTTTTCCAACTGGGATTTTACAATTTTCGCATGCATGTATTGGTGAGTGTAGCTAGGCCCATCTAGTATGGCATTTATACTGCATTTAGCTCAACAGCTTAATCAGAGGTTGACCCAAAAACCGTTAACTCAATGTCTGATTATCGATGATGTGTTGGTTATCTTCTGATAAAAGTTATCAAATTATGGATATCTGATTAAGTGCTGAACACGATAAAAAACGACAGCTGAGAGTATAGATCTGAATTTGTGAGTACTTACTTTGTAAAAATTTTTGCTGGAACATTGTATGACTCTCCCACTAAGATAAATTTTGTCTGCTTATCAATTCTTTCACGGTAAATCAACATAACGCTGTTGCCAGTTATTGGGCTGTTCGGAGTCTCACGCGTTCGCATAAATACAATTTAGCAATGGACGACTGGAAAGACGTTTTATCCAGCCTCTCACAAGGAGTTCTCTGGAACTCGCCCGTAAACTCATCTGTATAGTATATATATATTGAGTTTATACATAAGGTAAAACAATATATTAGTTAAGTTTTAGGTTTAAAAAGCCGTAATAATAATAAACAAATAAATTTATTATTTATGCGTTCACAATGTGAATTTTTTTTCCAAAAACGAAAAATTTTATCGTGATAACTAAATCAGACTTTGGTGCAATCGAATAAGTCATTGTGAGCACCGGCCCTACCAGAAACACTGATTTTTTTAACTAACACACTCACACTCAAAATTTCATTCCTGACCATGTACTGACCAAAATAGTGACGATTGGGATTAGATTGTTTACGTTCTTTAAGTACTTTATCTTAATTATTACTTAATTTTTTAATTTTCGTTGAAGTCATTTTTATAGTTTTTAAGTAAAACAGTCCCTATTTTAATTACAAAAGAATGTCATAAGTTTAAGTTTTATTGAAAAATAAAAATTAAAACAAAAAATTCAATAAAATGCATAAGTGTTTCTATATAAAACAGAAATGTTATATTTTTCAGATTTTTTACAATAGTCAGCTGTGACATTTACAGCATTGTATTACTTATGACAGTAAATGCTAGTCTTATAACAGCAGTGATTCAATAAAGCATGTGGGAGTGGGCCAGGGCCGTGCGCAGGAATTGGCCTTGGGGGGGGTTTTAGTTTAGATTTGCATTCGCATACATTTTTCACTATGTTAAACATACTTGCTGAAACAGATACCTAGACCCATATATCACAAATTTAAATGTTCTTTAACTTTCCTGAAACTGCATACTCTCATGCCTAAAACTACTATTTTTTTGGTTGTACACATTTTTCTGTATTTGATAGAGAATTGGTGATATGATGGCATATCCCAGCTAACTAAAAGTGCAAAAAAAGACTCCTTTCGGAGCCATAAAACGCTCATTTCTCAGAACTTTACTCTCCAAAATGAGCTTCTTTCGGAGCCCAAATGGAGCGAAAAATCGCTCTACGCGGGAACTCCAACGGAGTCATAAAAAAGAGTCCGAAATGAGTCCGATTTCGATGAATTTGAAGCGTTTTTTGACTCTTTCTAAATAAACTGCGGAGCCTTTTATTGGTGCTTTTCTGAACCTTTTTCGGATCCTTTTATTCCTCCATTCTGAGGGTTTCTGGAGCCTTCTCAGACGCCTTTCGGAGCCCTTTAATTGGTGCTTTTCTTTCATTCATCCATTCAGAGGGTTTTTGGACACTTTTCGGAGCCTTTTATTGGTGTTTTTCTGAAGCTTATTTGGGGTCGTTTTTTATTTCTTTTGGGTCATAATTTCTTTGCGCAATTTTTGACTCCTAACTATTCTGCCGTCACCAACTCTGACTTTCTAAACAATTTAATTAATTGTCCAACTATATGCGCCAATGATGTTCTTATTTATCTGAAAACCTTGAAGGAACCTTTTAAATGCGGACCTGATAGGATTCCTACATGCTTCTTGAAGAAGTGTGCTAACAATATTTACCAACCCCTTACCAATTTGTTCAATCTGTCACTAAAGTGTGGTGTTTTTCCAAAAGCATGGAAAGACACGTGGCATAGCAAAGCTTTCTGCCATCCCAAAAGTGTGTGAAGATATTGTTACCAATCAGCTTACAAATCCTATCTCTACCTTGATTTCCGACTGTCAACACGGGTTCTGTAAGAGAAAGTCCACCGTTACAAACTTACTTGAATTTACTTTGATTTCAGCAAAGCTTTCGATAAAGTGTGTCACTCTTTACTTATTCATAAACTGGATCAGTTGGGTTTCCAGCCGGGTCGCAATCGCTAGATCTCTTCTTACCTTAGCGACAGAGCACAAAAAGTAGTGCTTAAAAATTGTGAATCCGATGTTATTTATGTCTCCTCAGGAGTACCTCAAGGAAGCCATCTTGGCCCGATTCTGTTCTTGTTGTTTATAAATGATATTTCTACAGTAATTTAATTTTCGAAAATTTTAATGTATGCCGACGGATTTGGATTTTCATTTGCCTCTATTTGATTATCATTGTTGTCAATTTAAATATCATCGCTTCAATCACACTCTTAAGACGATCATAAAAAGTTGATGTCAACAACTGCATCCGTGTGAGTTTTTGTATGTATGTACTCTTCATTCTCTGCTTATTTTTAGCAGCCCTACAAGCACACTGAAGGCGATGTCAGATAAAACTTTGGTGGCGCGTTGCGTGACATTTAATTTTTCCATTTTTTGACAGCTGAGATAAAATGTATGTAGTTCCAAGCAACATGCCTCATCTTTTGACGCGCGTTAACGCAGAGACTTAACCAAGTCTTATCTTTTTGGTTGCGTTGACATAATCAGCTGATTTTATACAGCCACGAATTGAAAATTTCATCGCGTAGCATAGTTTTCATTTTGAAGGCAAAACGTGCAGAAAATACCTCGCGAAAACGAACAAATTAAAAAAGATTTGGGATTAATACCGTGCTGTAGCTGCTCAACAAAAACTAAAAAACAATTGGTAAGTTTGCTCAACCCTTTGCCTAGAAATTGGCATGCTTTCATGAATAAAACGATGCTTACCTTCTTGTATATTGGAGTGCTCAAATTTTGTTATAACAACATGCATCTCGACACTCACTGAGCTCCTAATTAATATATACTTACAACAGGCGCGTAGCCAGAAAAAAATTTCGGCGGGGGCTTTTGGCCAAAGTGTCAGTAAATAAGGATTACCTGTAAATACACACATACTTATATTTTTACATATTAAAAATACAACAAAAGTCGTATACGCAGCGGTAGAGCATTGCGCACTGATTTGGGGAACGTCGGTTCGGGTCCTAACATTTAAAAAAATTTTAAAAACATTACACAAATTCAGGTCAACTTTTGGATCTAAGCCGATAAGAGCGATTCTGATATGCTCAGTATTTGATATGCTTAATTCGAATCTGCATTCAGTTTTTCAAGATTGTTCTAGTTTCCGAGATCCCGCATTATAGCACCATTGTGCTGTTATAGCAGCTTTTAAATCGTGGCACTGCTTGATAAGTAAGTAAAAATGGCAGAATGTTCATAAAAGTATGAACATATAACTACGCCGCTTTAAAATAAGTAAATTTATACAGTCCACTAGAATTTAAGATAATATTGTCATACATACATACTAACAAAACAAACAGGTTAAGGTACCTAAACCTATCACACATACACACACATATGTACACACATACAGTCCACTTGAGGAAAGATAAGTATAAACAAACCTCATACAAAACAGATGGTTTCTTAATATTCAAGCAATGCCCTTGAACAAACAAACAATATAATCAATAGAACATTAGGAACGTTTAGGAACATTAGAACGTTTAGGAACAGCCTAAAAGCTGCCCTTCTCCACAACGGAAATAACAAACCATCTATTCCGATTGCTCATGCAGTACAAACGAAGGAATGCTACGAAACAATGCGAAAGATCCTGTGCTTCACCAAATACAATGACCATAAATTTAAAATATGTGGTGATCTAAAGGTATAAACATTAATTCCGTAGATATTCTGATGATCGCGTAGCCGGTATTGGAGCGGCTAGGGGTTATTTTTCCGAGCGCAGTCGAAGGCCGCCTACCGAAAAGCTGACCTTGAATGACACCACCATTTGGGATCGGACATTTATAATTTTAGGTTTTTTTGCCAATAACTTTTCATTGAAACAAAATACAGGGGTCAAAAGGTGTCTTTTGATGCCTCTCCCGACATTTTTGGACGTGTTTTAGCAGTTGTCACTTGTCATTTCATCGTAAATATCCTGAAATTGTTCTGTTTGCTTTTTATTTATGGAAATCACTCAGAGATTGCTTTGTGAGGGAAAATTCAGTCAGTAAGCAAAGCTCGGGAGCCGCTGCTGAAGAGAAAGCAGAATGGTGCTTTATGGAGGCAATGCAATTTATGAGCAAACATATTGCTCCAAGAAAATAGCACTACTTCGAATATTGACTGGAATGGCGATGAGCCTCCAACCTGCAGTAAAGAACGCGAACCAAACGCATGACATGACTGACTTGAATAAAAGTCAATACAGCGAGGAGACTCCAAAAGCCACAAAACGGCACCGACTGAATACGGAGTCACATGAGCAAAAAATCGTATTTGTGGAACAATAGAAGCTGTCATAGTTGGAAAAAAAGAAATGGCTCCTTCTAAAAATGGTGCCTTTCTCGAAATACTTGACCAATACTTGAAAAAGAAGCACAAGATCGTTTGAAAATAGAGATTTTTGTACTTGTTCAAAACTCAAATTTATATTTGCAAGCAGTTTTACTTATTACGAAAACTAACACCAAAAATTGTGTGTCAGACGAAAACTAACACTTGAAAGAAAAGTGTTAGTTTTCTTCAGACACAAAAAAAAGTGTTAGTTTTCGTAAAAATTTGAAGAAGTATTAGTTTTCGTATGGCACGTCGATTTGAAATATTAGTTTTAAATACTTTTCGTGAACTTTTGAATGCTTATGTGCCATTCGTGCTGAAGTTAAAAAGCAGCATTTTGCATTTTCGGACATTGGTTTCGAAAAAGCGTTCATGGTGGCGTATTTACCAAATGCACATTTAGCAAGCTCGAATCATATGTTTTTCATTTCGAATCAAATGTTTTTGTTCACATTTTAAATTAAATAAAATGCGACTTTTGAAATTTATTCTATTTTTGGTAAAACTACATATTTCCATAAATTCCAAGAAAATAAAAATTACCCAATTGAGTATGTCAATTGAGGAAGTCATGAAAAGGCGCACCCCTATATTGAAAACTTTGCTCCTATACAGAAAAGTGCAGGTTATTGATTTGGAGTACGTTCACGCGGAACTTACTGGCCATCAAAGATCCTGCTGCAGACTAGAGGTACAAAAAAAATTAATTGTGTTAATGCTGTCGGGCAGACCGAATTTAAGAACAATCTGGTTTGACCGATACAATGGAGAATTGTGTTAGTGGCTTCCATCGTATTGATTTCACCCAGTGCTTGGGCGCTCTTGGTAAGCCCCTCTTAGTACTATTTTCTTTTCAGTTAATTAACGATGTTCATACTACAGATGGCTGTCACATAGAGATTCACCCTAAACAAGAAGATACTGTGGATTAGATTAGATTTATTTATTCATTTTTTCTTACAACATACAAAGTAGCTTAAATTAACATCATTTGTTATAAGAAAAAAAGGTAAGGCATTCAGTAATATATAATATATTAGTGTCGAATGCCATCATAAAGATAAGATAATAAACTAACTATTGTGTTGGTAATCGAAATTAGTGGTCAAAATAACAACTAAACTTATATAAGGCGTGGTAACTCCATATCTAGGTTATTAAACGCTAGGGTCCAGCAAAACTTTGATATCATTGTGTGATAAATTCAGCAGGAAGGATTTCACACATCTTAAAAATTGATTTAAATTTCTAATGAGACGTATATTAGCAGGCAGAGCGTTGAATAATTTACGTGAAACTATAGTGAAAAAATTATTAAAAATACTTGTACGATGTATAGGTATTTCTACTAGGCCGTGAGTGTTTGTTATGAATTATAAAGGGTGGTATTCAACAGTTTTATTAGCTCTAGTTGACGCAAAGTATGTACCAAGCCAAACGTTCTCTCCACCTTTTTATTGTATGTGCAGTGCACATTGTGCACACGAAAGCCAATGCACGATTTTCTTTAATTTTTAGGTATCGTTTTCTGTACATAAACGTGGGAAGTCCAGGGAGATGCAATTACTCCCAAATTTTCGAAAACTCAAGCCAAAAACCCGAACTGGAGAACTGTTCCCTTTTAAGCTCGATGAGCACCAATTTGGGGGACTTTAAAGTTCCAGTAATTATACTTGGAGACTCGGCTTTTCGTCTTTCCAAATATTTAATGAAACCCTATCCATTTAGCTTGGATAAAACACCAGCGCAGAAAGCATACAATTACCAACATGCCAAATCTCGAAGAGTGGTTGAAAATGCTTTCGGACAATATAAAGCTAGGTAAACGCCTTCATGCGAGCAACATCAATAATCAAATAAAGCTAGACTTTGATAATATCAATTGCAATGTTTACCATTGCAGGTTTCGCCGTATTGGAAAAGGTATTGATAACGTAATAGATAACGCAAATTCTATTATAAAGGCTTGTTGCGTTTTGCACAATTTTTTGATATCTGAATCCGATTTGTTTTGCTTGGCTGACCGAACGAACCAGAAATGAGGTAAGGAGAACACAACACCAATCAACAAACTTGCATCAAGCCTTACTAGAATCTGAAGCTATAAGAAACGCTCTATGTACACATTTTTGTAAGTCAACATCTTTTTTGATTTTTTATTGTTTTTTTTTGTAAATATATCAATAAGTTTAAAATAACAATTAATTAATATTTTAATACTTTTTATTATATTATATTTGTTTTATTATATTATACTTATATTTTATTATTTTTTATTATATTATATTTGTTTTATTATATTATATTTATATTTTATTATTTCTTATTATATTATTTTTAATTATATTATATTTCAAAAGGCACTTAAAAATCTAAAACTTAAAAATAAACAACAATTCAATATGTTAATAAAACGAATTCATAAAAATTTCATGTATGCTAATATTACTATAAAAAAATTAGTTTGTAACTATTTCATTGAAGTCTTTTAAGTATGTAAATCTTTGTACAAAAACTATAAATTAATTCACAACCATTTTAAATATGTACAGTGACGAACAGAAGTATTGGCACAGCAGTTTTCACCATCTTTACAAATTTTGGATTGAACGAAGTACTCTGAAAAATTTTATTAAAAAAACCTACTGGGCGAATACTTCTGCTTGTCACTGTATGCAAATCTTAACTTAACTTATCTAGTATCTTTTCAAAAAGCCTAATACACCGTCAGACAGTCTTCTGTTGTCTTCTTGAAGCTCCTTCATAGTTGCTAGCTTCTCCTTTTCTATTGCTATTAACTCCTTGTTTGAATGGTCCAACTTCTCCATTCCTTCTGAGAAGTTATGTCCCATCTCCTCACAAATAGTTATAAATCGCTCATTTTGTTTCCTTTTGACAGATTTGTCGGCCTTAGAGGAACAGCCCGACGGCGATGGTGATGGGAATGCCAAATAAATCTGCATGTTATTACAAAACCTTGCTGTGGATTGTTAACACATCAATTATCCTGTGGATCTGCGTATACAGGTGCCAAGACGGTAAGGAGGCACCGGTTGTGCCCCTAGCATTGTTTACTTTCCTATGGAAAGCACAGACCATTATAATTATTTTATGTTTAAATGGAATAGTTAAATATTTTACCTATACTTCACCGTTAAGTTGCCCAGCTTGGCTTTAATGGCAGAGGAGTCGACAGCATATCCCTGTCCCTGTATCTCTGCCGCCATCTCTTGGCAGATATGGCTGTTTTTGCGGCGTCCTCTGAGCTGGTCCAAATTTTGTTCCCACAAAGACCACGGGACCGCTTCATATTTATAAATACAAACTGTAAAAACAAAAATATTAATTAATGCATGTGAATTGCAGAACCAGCCTGATTATTTTGGAATGAATGTTGGAACCATTAAGGTAATTGCTTACGAGAGCAGCCGGTGCTACTGTCCATCCAAAATTATCAATATCGTTATCCAAATACGCGTTTCGGGCCCAGTTAAACGAATATAGCTCCGAAGATCAATTGTTTTTAGTAGTTTGCAAGAAAAGTTCAAAAATGTCGGCCATTTCTATGTGGTTGTGGTAATCACGAATTTGGTCGTGCCAAAAAAGTCTTTTCGGCCCAGAAATACTGGCTAATTGTATTAATTGTACGAAGCACGGCCGAAGGCCGCCAATTTGGAAAGATGTTTTGCACAGAAATACCATGGATCACACCCCGAATTCGGAATCGGACCTGGGTCAGTTTTCGGTTTTTCACTAATAACTTTTCACTGGAACTTTGGAAATGATAACTTGGATTATTATTACGGAGGTCAAAACGCGTCTTTTGATACCTCTCCCAAAGCTGCTCTCACACTTTATTTCAAACTAGTCTCTTTAAGACTCTCTGGACGTATTTTAGCACTCGGTGGAGGTCGTAAATAATTACCGAAATAATGCACTTAAAAAATACTTTTAAGAATTTAAATTCCAACTAGCTCGAATTTTTAAATAAATTATATTTATTTTGCTGAATGTCAGAGAATGAAAGAAACTGTCAAAAATGCCCCCACTATTGCCATCCCTCTAAATTAAAACCTAGATTTTTTCCGAATATTGCAGGGTTGATTCCTGCATTTACAATGCTAATGCAAAAATAAAGTTGCATTTAGGTGTCAAAGTTTGTATGGAAAATGCGAAAATAAAAGCTGCTTTTTGTGCTAAATGCTAGAATGCGAGGTAAATGCAAAATGCTGTCTCAGCATGAACAGCCTATTATAATACACAATATAAAGAATGTGATCTGAAAAGACTTAATGTTATCTTTTAAGTTAAACAAACTATATACATATACATATGTAAGCATATACTTACTATTACCAATTAATTATTTTTGAAGGATAACACGAGGCATGAGTCTAATTATTATTTTTGAATTGAAATAAATAAAAGTCAAATTTGATTTTTATGACTTTATTTCGTGTTTCCATTTCGTGGCGGGAGAAAATCTGCAGTCACGCAGTTTCATTCAGTTAGTTCCAAACTAGCCCGGTAGTGCTCGTTGGCAAACTCCTAGATGGGTAATGAGAGGTGAGAGGCATCGAGTTGAACGTCATTACCTTTGCGCATAGTAGTCGCCTCTTACGACCGATATGCCTACTATGTATGTAAGGAAAATTACACCCAGGCAGGGTTGTGAGGACCCCAAAACCACCGGTTTTGGAGCCCCACACGCGAACCCACTCGTCCCGACTTTACAATGGAGTTACTTTGAATTTTTGAATTTTTGAATTTATAAAAAAAAAGAATATATTTTTGAACACCCTACTGTACACATTTACATACGTATTTATATATATAAATAACCAACCATTATACCACATGAATTCCGCGGTATAAATTGTCACAAATATATATATTTTTGGATGCGCTAATTTACACATTTTTTTGGAACACCCTAATACACACTTTAACTAATTTTGTAAAAATTAGATGAGCCGCTAACCAAGCCATATTTTAGTTCCAAGTAACAAAATAGCACACAAAGAATTGCAAGCAACCGGCATTCCAGCATGAAAAGGGTCGGTCAGCCAACTCAAGGCAGCGGTGCTTTGCTAACAAACCAACATACATACATATATACAAAATAAGCACATAGGCTACCGACACGGGTAATGCGAGCGGACATCGCACAAAGAAGAAATGGAAAATGCATTGCTAGCATAGCAAAGACAATAGGCGGTGGGAGTTCAGCAAAACAGCCAGCATACATATTGATGTCAATAGCATGTCCAGCTGATCGATGGAGTGCAAGTGGGCAGCTGATCACAATGGGGGCATTCCGGGTGCAAGCGAGCACGTAGCAAATGCTGTTAGGGACTTAGAACATAATGTGTAGTTATATCGATGTAATATATATTTACATACAAATCATGTAAATAGGATATTAGCATACATTAAGGATTTTTTATTGTAAAATAACTGTCCGCCTGTGCTCAAAATAGTATAAAAGAAGAGCATTTTGCCAATAAGATTCAGACGTTAGGTAGGCATAGTAGCTTGTTGACGCCTTGTTCAACAGTGAAGGACCTCCTGGGACTTGCAAGCTCACGACTTTTCAAAGTTATATACAGTGGTGGTTTCCTACCTCCGCTGTCCGAAAGTTAGTGGTGGTTTCCTACCTCCGCGGCTTTACTAGCTTATTTCCGAAGATTAGTGGTGGTTTCCTACCTCCGCAGTCTTTAAGAGCGCAGGAATATTCTTAAGCTATATACGACGGTGGTTTCCTACCTCCGTCGTCTAGAAGATAAGCGGTGGTTTGCTAACTCCGCTATCTTAGCATAAGAGATTGGATTTTTATTTAATAAACTGAATTTTATATATTTTAAACGAAAACCAGGGTTTTTCTCTTTAAAAGGAGACGTTAGGGATTTCTCTAATCCACAGGAACCCTGGACGGACTGAGCTTAACCCCGGCTTAAAGGAAAAGTCCGTCACAAATGGCGCCCGAGCAGGGACACTAAAATACGAGTACTCCGTTATTAATTAAAGCACGCAAGAATAATTAAAAACACGAGGGTAATCATAAAGGATACAGCGGTGAATACACAGAAGTCACCCAACAATTACGTGAAGAAACAAAAAGACAATGGCGAAAGTTACGTGGGTATATTACCTCAGCCGGGAGGAGCTGGTAAAATACGCCACAGAATTTGAATTGGAGAGCACTGGGACGGTGGATGAGCTACGGAGGCGCTTGGCAAGCTTCATCCAAGCGAAAGGTAGCGAGTCAGATCTCGAGGCTCGTTTCAACGAGCTAGCGCTCCAACACCCGAGACCGACAACTCCAAGGCCTGGCAACCAACTCGGCTTACCAGGCGGCAGTGGCGTCTCAGCCGCAAGTAGAACAATGGAGTCGAAGAATCCGGCTGAGTCACAAACGCACGAGCCAGCCACGCAGCAGCAACCATACGTAATATACCAGCCATCATCACACGCAAATATAATGGACCGAGTACGTAAGTGGGGCCTAAAATACGACGGCGGCAAGGACCCACTATCTTTTATTGAACGGGTGGAGGAGCTGGCCGACAGTTATGAAGTTGGTCGCAACTCCATCCCAAAAGCGCTACCGGAGCTCCTGAAAGATAAGGCGCTGGTATGGTACCGCAACAACAACAGGCACTGGCAAGAATGGGAAGCCTTCAAACGGGACTTCCTGAAGTTCTTCCTAAGTTCTCGGTATTTTGAGAATTTATCGACGAAATCCGGCAGCGAACCCAACGACCAGGTGAGGCATTTAAAGATTATGTACTATCGCTACAGGTGCTAATGCGGCACGCCGACTATACGGACGAGAAGAAGCTGGACAGGATGTATAGAAATTCCCGGCGAGAGTACCAGCTGTACGTTAAGAGGAGCGAATTCACCAGCCTGGAAGGATTCGTGAGCCTGGTCGAGGACTACGACAACATTGCGCCAGAAAAAGAATCACTGCGACCAACAGCCAAACCATTTACGCCGAGACGACCAGAGGAGAGGTACCACTTCATGCAAGCGGGCGAGCGAGAACACCAAAGGCAGGAGACCAGCGGGGCACAAAACAGCACAAATAGACCACAACAAGCGACCATAGACCCAAGAAGCGCATGCAGGAGATGCGGGGAGAGCGGTCATTTTGCATATGGATGCCGCAACGAACGACGCGAATTTTGTTGGCAGTGTGGCCGACCAGGTGTGCTGACGCGTGACTGCTGAAGAAGACAGTCGGGAAATGGCCAGATACCCCATTAATAGCGAGGGGTGGTGTCTCCAACAACAAAGCCTCGTACTCAACAAACATACTTAGGCAGACCCAAGGTCGAATCTTGGCTGCAATAACACTAGAAGGACACGAGATGATGGCATCGATCGATACGGGAGCTACAAGGAGCTTCGTGAACGAACAGTAGCGCGATTCACTAACTTTTAACAATCCCGCAATAGAGATATTTAACATTAACGTATACTGTTTAATTTAACAATTGTGCGATTCACTAACTCGGATTTAACAACACTATGGTTTAAATTTGAGAAAATGGGGCATCACTGGTACTGAAATGTCAAAATTTACGAAAAGTTCAAAGAGGAATAGAAGAAAAACAATTGTTCGCGCAATTTGTTAGCAGATATTTCAGCAAAGGGAAGTATTTTTGATATATTTTATATTTTTATTCACTTACTGCCCTTTATTTTTCTTTGTTTTTTCAGAATGGCGTCAACAAGTGCTGCAGCAACCAAAAGAAGTCGGGCAACAGCAGAACAAATAAGGGTAATGGTGGATCTGCTGGGAGAAACTCCTGGTTTGGCGTCAGGCAGATTCCAGCGGATGCACGGCAAGCTGGAAAACCAGAAGAAGTGGAAGGAGATGGCGGAGAAGCTGAACGCCATTGGAGGAGCTGTTAAAAGTGTGGAGCAATGGGTTACGGTAAGTACAAAAGTGAACAAAATGTTGCTAACCAATTCGGTAATTGTTTCCTTGGTAATTGTTTACGACCGTACGTAGCTGCTAATACACCTCCAAAAATATCGAGGGAGGTATAAAAAGACGCGTTTTGACCTCTGTAACAAGAATCCGAATCCGGAAAAGAAATATTTTAGTTCAGTGAAAAGTTATTAACAAAAAACCACGGTCGTAAAGAATTACCGTTTCCTTTAGGAGACAACTGCTTACACATTGTTTGAAACCTTGGTATTTGTTTCCTTTGGCACTCAACTACTAATAAATTAGCTAAAAATATGATAGGGGTGTCAAAAGACGCGTTTTGACCTCAGTATCAATGATCCGAAGTCGAAATTTCATTTTTTTGTTCCAGTGAAGAGATATTTGCAATCAAAGTTCAGAATTTTCTGTAATTTTCATGTGGTTGTTGTAATCACAAATTACACTGTGAAAAAAGAGGGCATCACCGTGGCGTTAGCCACGGCTATGGCACACCCCCGGAGTTGGAATGGCGTAGCCCAGGGTTATTTTTTGAAGCGCGGCCGAAGGCCGCCTACTCGGAAAGGTGTTCTGCACATAAAAAACATGGATCGGGCCCCGAATTGGGGATCTGACCCGGGTCAATTTTCGGTTTATCACTAATAACTTTTCACTGGAACAAAAAAATTGAATTTCGACTTCGGATCATTGATCCTGAGGTCAAAACGCGTCTTTTGATACCCCTATCATATTTTTAGCTAATTTATTAGTAGTTGAGTGCCAAAGGAAACAAATACCGAAACCTTTTAGCAGTCGTCTCCTAAACGAAACAATTACCACCAATTATATGGAATGGTGCATCGTGTGTAACTTTGTTGTTAATTTTTCTTTTTTTTTGCAGGTCTGGCGAGATTTAAAAAGCCGCACAAGTAACCGTGTGCGTGACCGCAATAACCAGCAGTCCCAGACGGGGAATAGGAGCATCTCTGTAGCACCACTTACAGAGACAGAGATGCGCATTGTGGAGCTGATTGGAGACAGCTATATTGAAGGCGCACCAGACTGCTTGGATAGCTTGGTGTTGGAAGAGGTGAGTTTGTAGCAGGGTTGGGCCACTTTGAATAAAAAATTATTCAAATAAAAAATAAAAAATTATTCATCATTTTTTAAATTTTGAGTGATGAGTGACTGGTTATTTCTTATTCAAAAAAATCAAAGTGATAAATAACATGTTATTTTTATTCAAGAAGTGCTTGAATAAAAATAATATGTTATTCGTCACTCAAGAAATCCTGAGTGATGAATAACATGTTATTTTTATTTTTGGAATTCTTGAATAACGATAAAACTTCATTTTTATTCAGTTATTAAAAAATAAAAAATAAGTACCCTGAGATCCCGGAAAATTATACCCATATGCGCATTATATTCGTCGTCATTTTCGCTATCATTTCGGAACTGTTTCGGGATCATTTTGGGATCATTTCGGGACTATTTTCGGGATTGTTTCGGGATCATTTCGGGACTATTTTCGGGACTATTTTCGGGATCATTTCGGGACTATTTTCGGGATTGTTTCGGGATTATTTCGGGACTATTTTCGGGATCATTTCGGGATTATTTCGGGACTATTTTCGGGATTGTTTCGGGATTATTTCGGGACTATTTTCGGGATTGTTTCGAGATCATTTCGGGACTATTTTCGGGACTGTTTCGGGACTTTTTCGGGATCATTTTGGGATCATTTCGGGACTATTTTCGGGATTGTTTCGAGATCATTTCGGGACTATTTTCGGGATCATTTTGGGATCATTTCGGGACTATTTTCGGGATCCCGAAACAATCCCGAAAATAGTCCCGAAATAATCCCGAAATGATCCCGAAAATAGTCCCGAAATAATCCCGAATCAATCCCGAAAATAGTCCCGAAATAATCCCGAAATGATCCCGAAATGATCCCGAAAATAGTCCCGAAATGATCCCAAAATGATCCCGAAAAAGTCCCGAAACAGTCCCGAAAATAGTCCCGAAATGATCCCGAAACAATCACGAAAATAGCCCCGAAATGATCCCAAAATGATCCCGAAATAATCCCGAAACAATCCCGAAAATAGTCCCGAAATAATCCCGAAATGATCCCGAAAACAGTCCCGAAATGATCCCGAAAATAGTCCCGAAATGATCCCAAAATGATCCCGAAAAAGTCCCGAAACAATCCCGAAAATAGTCCCGAAATAATCCCGAAACAATCCCGAAATGATCCCGAAACAATTCCGAAATGATCCCGAAACAGTTCCGAAATGATAGCGAAAATGACGACGAATATAATGCGCATATGGGTATAATTTTCCGGGATCTCAGGGTACTTATTTTTTATTTTTAAATAACTGAATAAAAATGAAGTTTTATCGTTATTCAAGAATTCCAAAAATAAAAATAACATGTTATTCATCACTCAGGATTTCTTGAGTGACGAATAACATATTATTTTTATTCAAGCACTTCTTGAATAAAAATAACATGTTATTTATCACTTTGATTTTTTTGAATAAGAAATAACCAGTCACTCATCACTCAAATTTTTTTGAATAATGAATAAAAATTTATTTTTCATTTTTTCGTCACTCGTCACTCAAATTTTCTAATATTGCCCATCCCTGGTTTGTAGTTTTGCACCTATGTATATTGATTATTGTTTTTACTCATCCTTTCGTTCTCTTATAAACTTATAGCACCTGAATTTGATCGTGGAAGAGGAGTACCTGGAAGATGGTGCCAGTATCGAGCTGCAAGCAATCTCCGAGGTTCGAGACCCACCAGCTACACCATCTGCTGTCGATAGGCGAAGATACGAGTCAGTCACTCCTGCAACCACACCTCGAACTCCTGCAGCAACACCTCGCAGGGGCTTGAAAAGGAAGAATGCCGATGTGGCAGAGAGCGAAGCTGAGAAGCGATTTTTGGCGATCGCTGAAAAGCAGGCCGATACAATGAGGGTAAGAAATAATACAAAGTTTAAATGATTTTTAAGATTTTCTAAGAAAAAAATTGTCAAACACCTTATTAAACTATATTCTTACTATACTAAAATTGACAAAAATATATAAAATTGATTATAATTATAAAATTTCACTTTTCTTATTTATTTCTTATCCTCTAGATGATGGCAGAAACGCAGAAAAAGCTTGCGGAAAACGACGAGAGGAGGATTGAGGCGACCTTTGCGATGGCCGAGGCAATCAACAACATTGCCCGGTCAAACGACAATATTGCGAGGTCGACCGAAAATCAGTCGAAAGCCACAACGTTTTTTGGGGAAGCGGTGAGAATCTGCAGTGAGATTTTCAGCCGGCTGTCAGGTGCAATTTTAGAAAATAATTAATTTAAGTACTTATAGCTTTAATTTATCTTAGAATTGTTACTTTTTGGTTTATATATGTATCGTTAACATCAACTATAAAGCCATCATAGATTGTTTGTTTTGCTTTGTTTTAGAGTGTTTGCTTTTGCTTTGTATTAGATTGTTTATTTTTGCTTCGCATTAAGTTTAAGTAAGTAAGTAAGAGTTTCTGGAAGATGGCTTTATATGTGATGATAGCGATATTTTAAAAAATGAATTAATAGTCTTTTGAACTATTTGAATTGAACTGAATTGTTAATTTTGTACCTGTTTTAAATGTTAGTTTAAGTTTTCTAGTATATATATATATTTTTCTTTATAAAATGTTGAATTGTTTTAAGTTTTGTTTAACATGTTTTCGTTTTTATGGTTTTTAGTTAAAGTTTTCTAGTCATTTTATATTTTTCCTTATAAAATGTTGAATTGTTTTAAGTTTTGATTTCCATGTTATCGTTTTGATAGTTTTTAAGATTTTTTAAGTTTCTACACCTTTTCAAGCTAATAATAATAAGAGAACGAAAGCTTTTAATTTTAATACGTATACATGAAGTTGTAATGTTTTCTTTTTTGTAATTAGTATAAGTAAAGTGGTGATGTAATGTTTTCTCTTATCATTATTAGGTTGAAGAGGTGTATTTTTTATGATTTCTCTTTTGCTTGTAGTTTTTAATAAAAATGTTTTAATGGTCTGAATATGTGCCTTATTATCTTTAAATAAAATTCCACAAGAAAATAAAAAAATAGAAGTTTTCAATCAATAAAAGTAGTACGTTTTATTTTGTTTGGTAATCGTAGGACAACAAACTGGCTTAACTTAATCAAGCTCAAATATATACAATGGCGGCCATTAAGTCGTGTTTAAATGTAATTCTCTGATTCAAAATACAAGATACAAATTGTTCAACTAATTTCCATTAGATAACTGAAACTTTTTTACTCTAATTCGAGCTAATTGAATATCTAATAGCATAGGCAGAAGTCAATTACATTTCTAATTGTAAAGGTACCAAAATTTTTTTTGCTAATGGCAACTAATTGCAATTAGATTTACCATTGGAATAAAAATTTCAATTATCTAATGGCAATTAGTTGAACAATTTCTAATTGTTTAATGAATTAATAAACTAACTAACGCTGGACTCGCTTTTCTTGTGTATCCAAATCCATCCGTATTTTTTGACGCATATAGAAACTTGGGCAATCACGATTCGAACACAAAACTTCTTCATGCAGTGAGCCCTGACAACGTTGACATTCCGTCCACAAACGATCAAAAGTCTCTTCTAACGAGCGTTTAGCTATAATCTCACGTTGATAAAGATCGCTCATACGTGGCTCACAGTGTGGACATAAAGCGGCCTTCTCATAACCAGTAGGCATAAGTGCACGACAGCCCAGGCAGGATGATTTCTTCCTGAAAAAATGTGAGTGTGAGATTAATTAATAAAAATATATTGTATTGTATGTATGAACGAATAATCACCTTCAAATCGTTTTTGGCACGCTTACGCGCTGATAACAAAGATTCCAAAATTTCCGGTAGTAATCCACGCCTCACGTCGGCACTCAAAAAAGTATTATTAGATGGCGTTCTCTCGACTTGTGCGTCTGTGAGACCCATAATTACTTGATGTGTCATCAAACGTACTGCTGCTGCTATCAATTTAGGCATTGCTACTGTTATTTTTATATAGCGTTGTTTTGTATCGCCTTGACAGCCATAAATATTTAGACGTTCGACTAGTTGCACTTCTAATACGGCTTCTTGTACGTTACTCTTGTTGCTACGCATATCTGCTAATACCTTTTTGTCGAGCGCTTCTCGTAATGCATTGGAATTATTGCGTTCGAAACTGCGAGGTGCTGCAATGTAGAAATATGGACAGAAACCATGCACATGACAACATACTGAGTTGCCCTCCATGGTTATACCGAACATGCGTATTATTGGTACTGGTCCAATTTGTGGTCCAGGCATACCAGGCAATGGTTCACCCAAATAATTTTCTACATCAATTTGTTGGAATACCAATTCATTAGTAGATGGATCTAGCACAGGAGGATCAACACGAGACCACTTCACTGATGTTTGTTGATTTTCTGGCCCTTCGCCAACTAAGCTGGTTGGGTCTATGTCATCGCCAAAACCATCACCTACGATATCATCCATGGCGTCAAAGTCATCTTCATCATCTTCATTCCTGTAAAGCAAACACAATAAACATATAAATTGGAAATGCTTGTACCGTGTCATATTATAGGCTTCGAATTCAAAAGCCATAATATTTTTATGTGTTTTTCACTTAAATATCAATATATCAAGACAAATCACAAAAAGTAAACAAAACTTTAACAGCGTAAAAATAATCTCTGATAAAATGTCAATTTTCAGATTGACAACGATAAGTTATCGAATTTAGAGTTGACAAAAAGTTAGTGAATAGCATAGATTGTTAAAATTATTGTTACGTTAATTTATCTATGACAAATTGTGTTAAAACAGTTAGTGAATCGCAAAATTGTTAAAATTATTGTTAAGTTAATTTATCGTTGACAAATTACGTTAAAAAAGTTAGTGAATCGCGCTACAGGTAGCATCGAGGTTGGACACGCGCAGATTTAGGCAGGTGGAGACACGAGTGGTAATGGGTGATGGTAGATCGCAGAGGGTACGGCAAGCAGTAGACGCAGAGATCAAGTTGGGCGAACAAAGTCATTTGAGTGAGTTGCTAGTTTTGCCTGGGCTAGTCGACAGCGTGGTGATCAGCACGGACTATTTGGCAAAGTCGAGATTGGAGCTGAAGTGTGGCGGGGAAACATTAGTGTTGCAAGTGGATGAGCACAAGCAGACCGAGGTGACATGTACGACCATGATAGACCGAGTGGAGAGCAAATGTGGCGAGAAGACAGCGAGGCGTGGAAAAGAAGTTCCAGTAGCGGAGGAGAGCACGGACGAGGCGGTGAGTAACTTTCTCAAACACGAGTTACAGATCTTTGAAGAAATGTCCGGCTTGGCGAACGTGGCCACCCACAAGATAGTAATGCGCGATGATCGGCCAATAAAACAACGATACTTTCCAAATTATTGATTACTAGCAGGGTACCCGGCGTTGCTCGGGATGTAAGTAGTTAGGGGGCCTTTCAAAATCAATAATATACTTTAAGATTTCATATTTATATAATATAGCTGACCCGGCAAACTTCGTTCTTCCCGAAATAGATTTTTTTATTAACTTTTCACTACTTCATTGTGCATACAACTTCAAAAATATAAAATTTTAGTATTCCGTTTAAGGCTACACGATACACAAAATTTTTAGTTTTCTGTCCCGGAGCGTAAGTAAATAGCGAAAACATTTTTCCTACATGGGAACTATTGATATCATTAATCAAATTTCAGGTCCTAGCTTTAAACGCTTTTACGATAACCCCACTTTTTGCGCCAAAATTGTTTTGATGTCATTTAGCTCTATACCAATTTCCAGGTTCCTGCCTTAAATACTTTTAGAGATATTTAGCTTGAATAATTAGTATGGGAGGTGCCACGCCCCCATTTTCGTTAACCCCAATTTTTTTTGGAGGTGGTAGGGATCGATCTCATATAATCTCTCACCAAATTTCAGTGGTCTAACCTAAATACTTCCAGAGATATCGACTAAGAAGTATTTCATTCGTATGAAAGGTGCCACGCCCACTTTGTCGTTATCCCCAGTTTTTGTATTTTTTTGTATTTTATTCAAGAATTTCCTGGCACAACAATTTTAACAAAATTATTTTATAGTGTCAGTCACAATAAATAAATAATAATAATAATTAATTAGAATTAAACTTAATCTAAAAAGGCGATAGCCTAAGAAGAAAAGATGTTATAGAGTGAAAGAATAGTTAAAGATGTAAGGGGAAAAAGGAGAAAAAGAGAAAAAGGGAGGAGAGTAAAAGTATACAATATTGGGTTATGTGTCGTTATAAAAACATATTAAATTTTCTTTGAAATGCAGTGCATTGCTTATGAGCCTTAATCGATTTGGCAAGGAGTTCCAAAGACGTATCGCAGTAATGAAAAATTGGCGTTCAGACGTTAGCATTCGATATCTTATGTGCGTTAGACCCACTGATCGCGAAGATTGGAGAAATTGTAACCTTTGATATAAATAACTAGGTTCTTTCGCATATATAATTTTATGTAGGGTAGTTAACGTTCTCAGTTTTAGGAGATTATCGAAAGAAATGTTTAGCAACTTTTCAGCATAGTGAGAGACGTAGTCAAGTCTGTTTAACCCAAATACATATCTGGCAATGTTGTTATAGACAACATTTAATTTATTCTTACTTACATAGTCACAGTTTGAAAAAATCTCACAACCATATAGGAGCGTAGGTATTAAGTACGCTTTCGCCAATAGGAGTCTTATATGCAATGGAGTAAAGTACTGTGTTAACCATAGTGTACGGAGCATACCGTACACTTTTCCTACCGTTGTAAAAATATGATCCTTCCATGTCAATGTATTATTAAAAAGTATTCCAAGGTTTTTTGCTGTGTCAACATATTCAATAGTCGAATTATCAAAGATAATTTTGTCAAAGCCATTTGTGTCAAGTGGCCTTCTATGAATGACAATGCATTTAGACTTTTTAGGGTTTAGACACAAGCCATTCATAGAAGCCCACAAACCTATTTGATTCAAATCATTATTTATATTATTTATACACAAACTAGTACGATCACAAGGACAACATGTATACAGTTGCACATCATCAGCATATATATGAACGTTACAATACTTAAGAACCTTGGGTAGGTCATTTACATATAGGACAAATAACAAGGGTTCAAGAATTGAGCCCTGTGGCACACCTCTAGGAACATTTAGAAACTCCGACTTTCTGCCGCCAATACTAACTGCTTGAGTTCTGTCGCCAAGATAGGATCTAATAAGGGCGATCGCATGATCTGACAAATTAAATATGTTTTCCAACTTCTTACACAGTAAAGCATGGTCGACAGAGTCGAATGCTTTCGAGTGGTCGAGGAGAGTAAGAAAAGCAGCACAATTATCATCAACCCGTTCCCGAATGTCTTCAATGACGGAAAGAAGTGCCGTCGTGCAGCTTCGCTTTGGCCTAAAGCCAGACTGATAGTCGGTTAGCATCTTATTGGAAAGCACATATGAAGAGATCTGGCCATGCAATATGCGTTCAACGACTTTGGATAAGAAGGGTAGGATAGCTATGGGTCTAAACTCGTTATTCGGCTTACGAATAGGAATAATCTTGGCGAATTTCCAACATTCTGGAAAGACGCAGGTAGTCAAAATCGAGTTAATTAAGTAAGTTATGTGGGGAAGAATTCTTGGGAGAATGATTTTCAAAAATTTCGCGCATATGCCGTCAAACCCCATGGCGTTTGATTTAATTGAAAGTATGGCTTCCACGACGTCACAATCTTCTATACAAACAAATTCAAGTGGATTAGTATTAACATTAGCACGAACGCAATAATTGTCTGTATTTATGTTATTTGTTGGAGTTGGAAGTGTGACAAAACTGGCATTTATAACGTTTACATCAACATCAGGGGGAACAGATAAATCTCCTTTGGATTTGCCAATACCTTTTTGGAGGTGGTAGGGATCGATCCCATATAACCCCTTACCGAGTTTCAATGATCTAACAAAAATACTTCCAGAGATATCGACTAAGAAGTATTTCATTCGTATGGGAGGTGCCCCTCCCACTTTTTCGTTATACCCAGTTGTTTTGGAGGTGGTAGGGATCGATCCCATATAACCCCTTACCGAGTTTCAATGGTCTAACATAAATACTTCCAGAGATACGGACAATGGAAAATTCAATTTGTATGGGAGGTGCCACACCCCCTGTATATATCAAAATATTTTTTAGCCTGTGACCATCCCTGGAAGATGTACAGTGGGTGTGTAAAATTTGGTTACGATCGGTTTATAAGTTTAGGACGCAAGTCGATCTATACCTATTTACATAATTTGAATTTTATATATATAGATTGAAATTATTGATCGCGATGACAAAACAGTCACACTGAAAATTCGAAATGAACCAACTAAAGTCTCAATTGGTCGAGTAAAACCAGGGCCCTCACTCTGTAGTTCTATTCGAAAGGTTGTTCTACTCGAAAGCAAAAATCGATTCTAAAACACATCGGCACTCGGTAGCTCGTTAGAATTCACTTTAGAAAATATTCGTTAAGGTTGAGCAACACTGTTTCACAAATGTCAAACTTAAAGAAAAATACGAAATGTTATGGTCTACTTCCAACTTATAGTCATTTTTTCTCTTATTGAATTTGATTGGTATGACTCACTGCGGTTGGATAGGTGACAGTTTAGGTTCACACTGCGGTTTGACATAAATCGATAGATTCTGGGAAGTGGCGTGATTTTGGCCGAGGTGGCAGCACCAAATGTTCCATAAAATGGAAAAAGGCACCAATAACGGAATTTGTAATTTCCAGACAAACAAGTGGTTGGTGTGTTCTCGGTGTGGCCAGAAATAAAAAAAGTAGGGTAAACCAGATTGCCCGAAAAATGACAGTGAATTAAATGGGCATTTGACATAGGTAAATATCATTTATTTCTTGTAGGTTAAATTAACCTATATCATTGGGTAACTTATATTAATTCATCAATTAGTGGGGTGGGAGACACATGGAATCCCGTCCTGATTCCTGACCTTGACTCGATGGATAACTCATCATATCGCCAAAACAAGGTGCAACCAAAGTGGACAATAAGTATTAGTAATTGGTAAAAAGCATTTGTAAGGTGGAAGTTTAACCATTTTAACGGCGTCAATATTCGTGTATTATAGTATTATCCATGGCCGGGTCGGACAAGGAGTTTCATGTGTCATCTACCCTAAAACCCAGTAACGTCGGGTTCCGCGGACCACCAAGGGAACACACCAAACATAAGTTCTAGAACCTTCCTTTTTTCGCGCGCCAACGAAAGCGTGCCTTTAGGGTTCGGACTTAGTTAAAGTTGTAGTAATTTCAATACTAAATGCACTTTACACAAATCTACTACGCTTTATGTTCCCATTTAATATTACCATAACATGATTTTTTTGTAGATAAGTTAAATTTTTCCCTGACTTCAAACTTTCGCGTAAAATAATTAATCATTGTCAATATTCTGTAATTTCCACTTTTGTTCCATACGTGAAAATTCACCTTTAAACTAACTAAAGAACAAAAGAGTAGTAAAAGTAAAAGTACTAAATTCCTTTTCTTTAAAGCCTTAAAGTAAAAGTGTAATTACCGAACTTTCACTTTAAGTAATGTCTACAGATTAACTATCATAAAATCTACTAAACAGTTGTAAAATCATATCTTCTACGTTAATTTCAATAGCATAAGGCCTGGTTTTTTTGTTTCGGAATGAGTACTGTACTTTTACTAAATTTAGTAGTGCAATAGGGTCCTTAAAATAGTAATAAAAGTCCGAACCCTGATGGCAACCACCAATCGTAGTGTCCCACCTGGCAACGATCACGCCATGTCAGACTGGGCAACGGAACTTTTCCATTGCGCAGTCGCAGTTGATTGGAAATTTTCCCTATAGCGGCATCACCGGCATTCGACCATTCAAATGTGAAAATTTTTTGGTGCAACCGGTCGTGATGTGTCGTGAAAAATTTTAAGTGATACCCCTTAAATACAAAACCAGAACAATTGTTTAGTTATCTCAACAGCCATCAAAAAGTGTAAAATTTCAAATTCAGTGAGTTAGTCTTCACCTTTGGGCTGTATTACAGTCAAAGTTGTATTAATACATTTTGCAAGGGAAAAATCAGTGTGTGCGTCATATGTAATGCTGAAAATCAGCCAACTACAAAAGCAGTCGTAGTTTTTTTTCTTAAAGCCTAGTGTGCTTCTACTTTACCTTTGCGTAACTAAATAAAGTGGTAAATTATTAAATCCATAAATTGAAATAGCATTCGAGGTAGAGAGGATAACTAGAGTTAATGGGCAAAAATATCACCCAAAAAAATCCAAGATATCCTCATAAATACAACATATATACATATGTATGTATATGCTAGTTTCAATATTGATTGAAAAATACAAAAACCAAACTAAATTCAAGCAATAAAAAGGAAAAAAAACATAAGTGACCATACTCGTAAAATACTCTCATGCGTTGCGCACACACTTGGCACATTCTGGGTCGTCATCACGGTGCAACTACATGCTTCGTTTAATAGCATTTTGGACATTAATTAACAGAACACTACTGAAGACGAGACATGCAATTAGCACAGACTGGGTTGGTTCACCCAATATAGGACTAACTGGTAAGTTGAAACCTTGAAGATACAAAGATTTGAAAGCGACTAGACTTAATATAGTATTTTTCATTACAGCCGCGTGTGTTCCAGTTTTTGAAGCGACCTAAGTAAGCACCAATAATAACAACAATTGCAACAAACAAATATTCAATAATTTGCTGCAATAAATAGAAATACAAAGCAAATCAAAAATTTGTGTACAACACCAGCATCGACAATATCACCAGCACTGACAACATCAACCGGCATTGACAACATCAACCGGCATAGACAACATCACCAGTATAGACAACACCACCAGCTATAACAACAACTACCAGCAGTGACAACAACGGGGGCCGCCTCATATAGGCCCGCCGCAACAACAATAGTACCATCAACAACCAGCATCGACAACACCGGCAACAACAAACACCTGTAACAACAACGGCAACCGGTTGTAACACCGGCAACGACAACAACAACAACTACCAGCAGTGACAACAACGGGGGCCGCCCACTTATAGGCCCGCCGCACAAATACCAACAACAACAACAGTAGCGCCCCACCAACGGCCTACTGCAACAACCGGGTGAGACCTAGCCAATATAGTATAGTTTTTTTGCGTATACCTTTTTGAATAGGAAAAATCGAAAAAAATACTAAAAATAAGAACATAATTTAAAATGATATTAAAATAAGAAAAGAAGGAACTAGAAATTTTCTAACTGGGGAAACCCCAAATAATTAAAGTAAATTAAGATTGATAGGTAGGACATAAGAAGACAAAACAATTGGAATTAGTAAACAAAAGAAAGATAGAGAAGGAAGGGTTTGAGAAATTAAATTTAAAAAGAAAATTTTAAAATGAACTTATATTTTGTAATTGTAGAATAGAGTAGGAAAAGGAAAACTAATATGAAACGATAGGAAGAATATATATATATAACAAATAAAATATAAAAAAAAAAAAAAAAAAAAAAAAAAATTTTATTTAAAATACATAGCATAAAATATAATTAAAATACATAAAATTAGATAACATAATATACATAGTATACATAAAATAAAATAGAATAATACAAATAATAAAAGGTAAATAAAATCAAAATACATAAAATGAAATATAATTAAAAATACCTTAAAATAAAATAAGATTAAATAAAGTAAAATACTTAACATAAAATAACAATAATAAATAAAATAAAATAAATAACATAAAAATAGAACTAAATACATAAAATAAAAATAAAACTAAATACATAAAATAAAAATAAATTTAAATACATAAAATAAAATAAATTTAATTAAATAAAATTAAATACCTAAAATAAAATGAATTTAATTAAATACATAAACTAAATACCTAAAAATATATTTTAATACAACTAAACCAAATACATAAATAATTAAATAAACAAACTACAACTATAACAAACTAAAGGCCACAAATAAAATAACATAATAATAAATAATGGTTAAAATAACATAACAATAAATAAATAATAATTAAAGTAACTTAATAATATAACAATAATAAGAATAAGCAACCAAAGCAAAAATACATAAATAAGCGAAAGAAAGTTAGCGATAGAAAAAGGAAAAGTTAGATTATAGTAAAACAAATGTAATAAGAATATGAATTGAAGAAAGTAGGAAGAGATAGGAGAATGATAGAAATGTAATTTAAAAAGGAGAAGAAGAAAATTAAAAAGAAAAGTTAATTAACTAAATTAAATGTTTTTTTAAATAAATAATTTTAAGTTAAAGTTTAAAAATGAATTATAAATAAAAATTATAATTAAATGGGAGTGCTGGCGTTCCATATTATTTAGAAGAGGCATAGGATTTTTTGAGGTAAGGGGCCATCGATATTAGGTGCATCGATGGCCATGGATGAGGGTGGGCCAAGCACCGGGCGTCGCATCGACACCAGCGGCGCCCCCTTATATTGTTCGGCCTTGTTTTTGATTTATTGCTTATTTAATTTCTTTTTCAGCTGTGGTAATCGGTCGTCTCCGATTCGTTTTGATTTTCAGGTTTTTTTTTGTTGTTTCAATTTACTGGGTTTTTTTTGTTGCCAGGCGTTTTATTTAAATTTTGATTTGGTTTAGTTTTCGGTTAATTTTAAATTTTTGTTTCGCCCGTTTATTTTGAATTTTGATTTAAAACTTTAGTTGCCCATTTGGTTTTTAACAGATTTTGGTTTTTTTTGAATTTTTGAAGTTTGAATGTCAACGGTCTGTCCGTGGCATCCGGGTTTAACCGGATGTTGTTTTAAAAGTTGTTTTGACGCGGTTTTTGCGTTTTCCCCGCGTTTCAAAGGCATGATTTGACCTTTTCTCTGCTTATGGCGCAGGACGGTAAGGTTGGCAAGAGCCCACCCCAGCCGACATGACTAGCCACAGTGCGACCTTAATATCATGCCGACCGCCTTCCTTACTGCTCCATTTGACGCGTTTCCATAACAGATGGCGCCCAACGTGGGGTCCGAGGCGCTGGCCTCGATGACTTTTCTGGTCGATTTGTGAGGTTTCACCATCTCGTATGTCCCAGGTAGGCAGGCCCAGTAGCCGCCACCTGCGTTGCGACGGGATGGTGGGACTGATCAGGTCGTCCGGATGGGTCTTGGGGTTCAGTAGCTGAGGGCTCCACGAGACTCCACGTCATGTCCACCGGAAGTTTGAATTTCACCCGGTGAGGTAGTGCTAAACGCACTTAGTTTTTTTGTAATATACATATTTTTTTTTGTCCCGGGTCTGTTGTCCGATGTCGGCTTCGGGAAAAATAAATATGTCCGCTAAGTGGGGTTTAGAGTTTTAGGGATTTTTAACTTTTCGTTTGCCGAACGTGTGTTTTGTTTTGTCTTTGTTTTTTTTTGTATGCATTTTTTTTTCTTTTGTAGGTATCTCCACTCCTCTAACCAGTCTCAGGTGGCAGCCTTCAGCAGCCCCTGCATTGCGGAAGGAGGAGTGGGGACCCGAATAACCCCCTTCCCATCTGCGCAAGTCTGGGGAAATGCGGCATCTAGCTGCATCCTTTCATTGCGGCGCAGCTGAGGAGGGGTAGAACCTAGATTTTCAGTTTTTTTGTCATTTTCGGTCTACAGCACCTCGGCAAGTCTCAGGCGGCAGCCTTTAGCAGCCCCTGCATTGCGGTCGGGAGTGCTGGAGTTCTAAATAAGTCGAACTTTTTCAACTGCGCAAGTCTGGGGAAATTCGGTACCTAACCGAATCCTTTCATTGCGGCGCAGCTGAAGAGGTGTAAAGTAAAATAAATTTTCAGATTTCTTTTTTTGTCAATTGCGGTCTACAGTGCCTCGGCAAGTCTCAGGTGGCAGCCTTTAGCAGCCCCTGCATTGCGGTCGGGAGTACTGTAGTCCAAATAAGGTTAACTTTTTTTCAAAATTTTCGCCATGGTATACCCACATGTATCAGGGCGAGGTGTCCTTAAGACCACCCCTGCATTGCGGTAGGTGGACCTGGTTATGTCCTTGTCAAATGTTTTATGTTTATTTTTTTTTCCATTATACCTATGCCTTCTAATGATGGGATGTCAGCATTCCCATTGAACATTTAAATACATATACATACATTTTTCAAACTACACATCGTATTTCATTGCTTTTGATTTTTAAACGTATATTTACTAATCCAACTTTCTTTCAGCGTATATTGTACACGTATATATATACATTTTTTTTGAAAACTTATTATATTTATTTACGGAAAAGTCGTTACGATTAGCGACTTGATTAACGTTGATTTAATTAAACATAATTTTTTTTTTTTTTCGCGAATCGTCGGTATTATAGGGTAGGGAGGGTGAATTCTTACTTTGTGCCTTCCAACCGCCCCTTGTAACCGAAACCAATACTTAGAATTTTTTTTTTTATTGACCGATATTTTTTTTGATAGACACAGTTCTAGTAGACATGGAACAGTCAGCTGAACGCATGACTACTAGAAATTCTACGCGAGGAAGTGGGGGTAAACCTAGAGGTCAGGGTAGAGGGGCATTCCCAAAACAGCCCACAAATCGGCCTTTAGTGATGCATTCTCCAGTAGGTACTCCGGGTAGAGGAGATCCGACCGGGACAGTTTTGAACCCTGCTTCCAACCACAAAATGGATAGACCAGCTAGTACCAATATCCTTGATTCGTCCATGGCCGCAGATCCCATGCAGAATATTTTTGACCCTTCGACTAACGTGTTGACAGGTATACAGGAGGAAGCTGGAGTTTTGCTACAAAACTCTATACCTCTTAACACTTTAGGTGATAGGAATACAACGCGGAATATTGTCGAGGCCCCTCCTGAAGACTCGTGGGTGAACGTGCTACATCAGCTGTTCAGGACTTCTCAGGAGGAGATGCGTAACGAAATGAGGACGATCAGGGAGAATATGGACTTACTTAACGCTGCAGTGACATCGTCGCAGGGCGGTGCGACCTATTCGAGGAACCCCAATAGGGATGAAAGGAACCGGGCCCAGACCTTTGTTAGTAACCAAGCCAACTTAGTTTCGACCACAATGGCAGTGAAACCACAGGAGTGGAAGGTCTCCTTCGATGGAACTGGGAGCGTTGCGGATTTTTTATTTAAATTAGACACCTTATGTGAGCGGACTCAGTGTTCTGATGACCAGCTTATGGCAAGTTTTCATCTATTTCTGTCAGGGCGGGCCGAGGAATGGTACTGGCTGTTCACCAAGCAGAACCCAGACGCGAATTACCCTTTTTTGTGTTATTCTTTGAAGCGTGAGTTTGGAACATTGAAAAGTGACCACGAGATCATGATGGAGATCTCAATGCGAAAGCAGAAGCTAAGTGAGTCATACGATGTGTTCCACACTGACATAGTAGCACTCAACGCGCGCCTTAGAGAACCAATGTCAGAAGCCCTACTGATTGATATAATAAAACGAAACGTCAACAGTAGCTTGAAGCTTATGCTGTTCAACGCGGAGGCGAGGACATTGCATGATCTACGCGATATAGCACGAAAAGGAGAACAAGTGCTGAGGGAGAGTAAAATTCTGGGAACAACTTATACCGGACGACATGTTAATGAGGCTCGAGCGATGACACCTGATAGGAGGATGGAAGGCGAGGATTGCGAAGCTGACCCGCAGATCGAGGCGTTGGAGTATCGGCGCAATAGGAAACCGGACTATTCAGGAATCCAATGTTGGAATTGTCAGGCCATGGGGCATTCGTATATGTATTGTGAGGAACCCATTAGGAACCCTTTTTGCTTTAAGTGCGGGCATAGGGGCGTGTATACCCCAAAGTGTCCAAAGGACCATCGCCGGCAGGGAAACCAATATTCGAGCGAGAAGATGGGGGAAACTCGTTCGGTGCCATAGCCCCCATATCAGCCAGTGCCCGAGGAGTCGCCTCGAGTGCTGAAACCTTCGCGAGCAGTGAGTTCCATGGAAGTGGTGAACTTTCGAGGAGTAGTGGCACTCTTGCGACGAAACAACCCAGCATTTTAGTAACTTTTCCTGATAGTTCAGATAGCTCCAATAGCTCAGATTCAGATAGTCCAGGGCCGTCAGCTCATGTTTCAAAGCCAGTTCACATTTTGAAAAGTCATAGTAGAGATGTTGCTTGTCAAGCGCATTTTTCACCTAGTTTGGAACAGAGGGTTACCAGTTACGAGCTAGTTAGGTCAAGAATTTTCGGAAACAATCCAGAGTCATTCGTATCGGACGATATTGTAAGATGTAGGAAGAGATACAATAATCGAGTACAGGAGCGTAAACTTTTGCAAAGCACCACCTTAGTTCTCACAGAGGATGAAAGGCCTCTGGTGCGAATAAAAATAGAAAACAGTTTTATAGTAGGCTTGCTGGACTCGGGTGCTAATGTCTCTATCCTCGGGAAGGACTGTGAAGAGTTTTTGAATTCGATTGGGCTTAAGTACCACCCACTACAGGCTTTTGTATACACGGCGGGTGGCGCCAAGCAGAAAATACTAGGTTCTGTTTCCTTACCTGTGACTTTTAAAAATACTACCAAGACAATACGTTTTTACCTTGTCCCTTCGCTTCTTCAAGAAGCCTATTTCGGAGTTGATTTTTGGAGAGCTTTCGCGCTAGCGCCGGATATTTTTCCCAGTGTAGCATGTCTAGAGATTAGCGAAGAGAAGGAACAAGGACATAATTTCCATGATTTAACAACCACGCAGAAGGTCGAGCTGCAGAACGTAGTAGAGACGTTTCCGTCATTTGAGAAGTTAGGTCTGGGTCAAACAAAGCTAGTCGAACACCATATTGACACGGGCGACGCGGTTCCAATAAAGAGCAAGCATTTCCCTCTTTCGCCACCGAGGCAAGCCGAAGCTTTTAGTGAGATAGATAGGCTGCTCGAAATGGGGGTTATCGAGGAATCGAACTCGCCGTGGTGTAGTCCTGTGGTGTTGGTCCGGAAACCAGGGAAGGTCCGGCTTTGTATTGATTCCAGAAAAGTCAACGCGGTTACTAAAAAGGACTCATACCCGTTGCCGCATATTAATGGGCTATTGAGTAGGTTGAAGGATACCCATTTCATCAGTGGTATCGACCTGAAGGACGCGTTCTTTCAAATCAAATTGACGGAATCATCGAAAGAAAAGACAGCGTTCGCAGTTCCGGGGAAGCCTCTCTACCACTTCAAAGTGATGCCATTTGGGTTATGCAACGGGCCGCAGACGATGAGCAGGCTGATGGACAAGGCCATTCCTTCGCGGTTGCGTGAGAACGTCTTCGTTTACTTGGATGACCTGATGGTATGCAGCACTAACTTTGAGGACCACTTGAGCTTATTAGCAGAGGTAGCAAAGTGTTTGAGGGATGCAGGCCTAACAATTAACGTTAAGAAGAGCAAATTTTGTCAGAAAGAAATTCGATATTTAGGGTACTTGATAGGTAGCGGATGCTTGAAGGTAGACCCAGGGAAGATAGAAGCAGTTAAAAGTTTTCCGATCCCGAAGTCTCCGAGGCAGGTGCGTAGGTTTGTAGGTATGGCGAATTGGTATAGGGCGTTTATTACAAATTTTGCTGATTTAGCAGGCCCTTTGACCGATTGCCTTCGGAAAAAGCTAGGTCCATTCAAACTTACCCCTGAGGCAATAGAGGCTTTCGAAAAGCTGAAGGTAGCCTTGAGCTCCGCTCCTGTCCTGGCCCAACCCGATTTCTCGAAAGAATTTGTTATTCAGTGCGATGCGTCCAAAATAGGTGTGGGTGGTGTGCTGTTCCAGATCGACGACGAGGGCGCTGAGCATCCAATAGCGTTCGTCTCAAAAAAGCTTAACAATGCTCAGCGCAATTATACCGTGACCGAGCTGGAATGCCTAGCAGCCATAGTCAGTGTCAAACGCTTTCGTCCATACATTGAGGGTCTGCCATTTCGTATTATTACAGACCATTCGAGCCTCAAGTGGTTGATGACTCAAAAGGATTTGAGTGGTAGATTGGCTAGGTGGTCGCTTCTGCTTCAGAGATATGACTTTAGAATGGAACATCGCAAGGGAACCCTGAATATTGTACCGGATGCCTTATCGCGCTTCGATGTAGACGCGCTGACCTATCCGAACACACCTCACGAAATAGATTTAGAGTTGCCAGAATTTGCAAGTGCCGCATATTCGGATCTAGTCCGAACCATTTTAGATAACAAAGAGGCACTACCGGATTTACGTGTAAACGAGGGCGTAGTTTTCAAAAGGGTTAAATTTCGTAAAGGTGTGGAGGATGAGGAGCATTCGCTATGGCGGTTATGGTTACCGACTGGGTTGATGAAGGAGGCAATACGACTTGCGCACGATGCGAACAGGAGCTACCACGGAGGGTGGCAGAAAACTTTGGAGCGCGTTCGGCAGAAATACTTCTGGCCAAGCCAAGCTAAGGACGTCCGGGAGTATGTACGCAGGTGCGACATTTGCAAAACGGTAAAAGCAACAAATCAACAAGCCAGGCCACCCATAGCGAATGCTTTTACTTCGGAAAGACCATTTCAGCGGTTCTACTGCGATTTCCTGGGGCCATATCCGAGATCGAAGCGTCGAAATCAATTCCTTTTCATTTTATTGGACCATTTTTCAAAGTATGTTTGGTTGAAGCCCATGCAGAGAGCGACGACGGTAAACGTTATGAATTACTTCACTTCTGAAATTTTTCCAACTGTAGGGGTCCCTCAGTATATCCACAGCGACAACGGTAGACAGTTTATCTCGAAGGATATGAAGCAATTTTTAGAAAATTACGGGGTAACCCACATTAAGACAGGGCTATACTCACCGCAGGCTAACGCGTCTGAACGCGTAAATAGGGAAATTGTTTCAAAAATAAGAGTTTTTCTGAAGGATAAACAGGATCATACTGACTGGGATAGACATATACCCGAAATACTATCAGTTTTAAGAAGTGACTTTCATACCTCAATTCAGTGCTCTCCATACTTTGCATTATACGGTCAGAACATGATTCAGCATGCATCGGCATACAACATATTAGATAAACTCGGCGCTCTGGCGCAAGATGAAATCCCAATAGTAACTAGGGCTGATAAATTGTCAAATATTCGCGAAAAAATTCGTAGAAATTTAGATGCAGCAAAAGATAGGGCGGTAAGAGTATATAACAAACGCTCTAGACTAGTGAACTATAGGGAAGGTCAGGAAGTTTTTAGAAAAAATTTTGCTTTGAGTAACTTTAAACAAGGCATAAACGCTAAATTCCTGCCGAAATACCTTAAGTGTCGAGTCCGTCGAAAAATAGGCAATGCGTTGTATGACTTGGAAGATCTGACGGGGAAATTGATAGGGCGTTTCCATGCTTCGGATATTCGTCCACAATAAACAAAATTTTGACTTTTTTTTTTTATTTATTTTTTTTTCTACCTTGCATTTCCATCTGGGCGTTTTGGCAGTCGGGGACAACTCGCCCAGTATTCTCCCCGAGCATTGACCTAGAAGGGAGTCCACATGTGCTTCCACCGGGAGCAGTGGATAACCTGGCAATCCTGATAACCGGATTGTCTTTCGGAGTTTTGACGAGTTCTCCATAATCAAAATGTCTACCGGATGAATATTTATCGAATATGAAACCCGCTTCTCCGGTTCTTTTTCTTTAACCTTCCGTGGGGGTGAAACCACTGGAACTATCTCTTTCGGAGTTTTGACGAGTTCTCCAATAACAAATGTCTACCGCCGCGAAGCATGTTAACTAAGAAACAAAATTAAATTCTCCGTTTTTCTCAAGCCTAACTTCTGTGGAGGCCAAACCACTATAAAAACTTCCCTTCGCCGCAATGCGTTTTGAACTACGAAACAAAATACTTCAATTTATCTCCTTACTGGCGGATCTTCTGTGCCCGGCTAGCTTGTGGTAGAACTAGAGACTCTTATCTAGGGGTGAGTCGTGCCCCACGTTTCTTTTTTTTTATTCCGAAATGGCTTTCTTGCAAGTATACCTTTTTCCTGTTCGCTTCATTGACCGGTCTTCGAAGCGAAGCAGGTCTGTTATGGTCTACTTCCAACTTATAGTCATTTTTTCTCTTATTGAATTTGATTGGTATGACTCACTGCGGTTGGATAGGTGACAGTTTAGGTTCACACTGCGGTTTGACATAAATCGATAGATTCTGGGAAGTGGCGTGATTTTGGCCGAGGTGGCAGCACCAAATGTTCCATAAAATGGAAAAAGGCACCAATAACGGAATTTGTAATTTCCAGACAAACAAGTGGTTGGTGTGTTCTCGGTGTGGCCAGAAATAAAAAAAGTAGGGTAAACCAGATTGCCCGAAAAATGACAGTGAATTAAATGGGCATTTGACATAGGTAAATATCATTTATTTCTTGTAGGTTAAATTAACCTATATCATTGGGTAACTTATATTAATTCATCAATTAGTGGGGTGGGAGACACATGGAATCCCGTCCTGATTCCTGACCTTGACTCGATGGATAACTCATCATATCGCCAAAACAAGGTGCAACCAAAGTGGACAATAAGTATTAGTAATTGGTAAAAAGCATTTGTAAGGTGGAAGTTTAACCATTTTAACGGCGTCAATATTCGTGTATTATAGTATTATCCATGGCCGGGTCGGACAAGGAGTTTCATGTGTCATCTACCCTAAAACCCAGTAACGTCGGGTTCCGCGGACCACCAAGGGAACACACCAAACATAAGTTCTAGAACCTTCCTTTTTTCGCGCGCCAACGAAAGCGTGCCTTTAGGGTTCGGACTTAGTTAAAGTTGTAGTAATTTCAATACTAAATGCACTTTACACAAATCTACTACGCTTTATGTTCCCATTTAATATTACCATAACATGATTTTTTTGTAGATAAGTTAAATTTTTCCCTGACTTCAAACTTTCGCGTAAAATAATTAATCATTGTCAATATTCTGTAATTTCCACTTTTGTTCCATACGTGAAAATTCACCTTTAAACTAACTAAAGAACAAAAGAGTAGTAAAAGTAAAAGTACTAAATTCCTTTTCTTTAAAGCCTTAAAGTAAAAGTGTAATTACCGAACTTTCACTTTAAGTAATGTCTACAGATTAACTATCATAAAATCTACTAAACAGTTGTAAAATCATATCTTCTACGTTAATTTCAATAGCATAAGGCCTGGTTTTTTTGTTTCGGAATGAGTACTGTACTTTTACTAAATTTAGTAGTGCAATAGGGTCCTTAAAATAGTAATAAAAGTCCGAACCCTGATGGCAACCACCAATCGTAGTGTCCCACCTGGCAACGATCACGCCATGTCAGACTGGGCAACGGAACTTTTCCATTGCGCAGTCGCAGTTGATTGGAAATTTTCCCTATAGCGGCATCACCGGCATTCGACCATTCAAATGTGAAAATTTTTTGGTGCAACCGGTCGTGATGTGTCGTGAAAAATTTTAAGTGATACCCCTTAAATACAAAACCAGAACAATTGTTTAGTTATCTCAACAGCCATCAAAAAGTGTAAAATTTCAAATTCAGTGAGTTAGTCTTCACCTTTGGGCTGTATTACAGTCAAAGTTGTATTAATACATTTTGCAAGGGAAAAATCAGTGTGTGCGTCATATGTAATGCTGAAAATCAGCCAACTACAAAAGCAGTCGTAGTTTTTTTTCTTAAAGCCTAGTGTGCTTCTACTTTACCTTTGCGTAACTAAATAAAGTGGTAAATTATTAAATCCATAAATTGAAATAGCATTCGAGGTAGAGAGGATAACTAGAGTTAATGGGCAAAAATATCACCCAAAAAAATCCAAGATATCCTCATAAATACAACATATATACATATGTATGTATATGCTAGTTTCAATATTGATTGAAAAATACAAAAACCAAACTAAATTCAAGCAATAAAAAGGAAAAAAAACATAAGTGACCATACTCGTAAAATACTCTCATGCGTTGCGCACACACTTGGCACATTCTGGGTCGTCATCACGGTGCAACTACATGCTTCGTTTAATAGCATTTTGGACATTAATTAACAGAACACTACTGAAGACGAGACATGCAATTAGCACAGACTGGGTTGGTTCACCCAATATAGGACTAACTGGTAAGTTGAAACCTTGAAGATACAAAGATTTGAAAGCGACTAGACTTAATATAGTATTTTTCATTACAGCCGCGTGTGTTCCAGTTTTTGAAGCGACCTAAGTAAGCACCAATAATAACAACAATTGCAACAAACAAATATTCAATAATTTGCTGCAATAAATAGAAATACAAAGCAAATCAAAAATTTGTGTACAACACCAGTAGCGCGATTCACTAACTTTTTTAACGTAATCTGTCAACGATAAATTAACTTAACAATAATTTTAACAATTTTGCGATTCACTAACTGTTTTAACACAATTTGTCAACGATAAATTAACGTAACAATAATTTTAACAATCTATGCTATTCACTAACTTTTTGTCAACTCTAAATTCGATAACTTATCGTTGTCAATCTGTAAATTGACATTTTATCAGAGATTCTTTTTGCGCTGTTAAAGTTTTGTTTACTTTTGTTTTGTTTGGACAATTTGTGTTATATTTACAAATTATTGAAGTGAAAAATATGGCTTTTGAGTTTAAACTGGGTTTCGGGCCACAAAATACACTCATCGTGCCAACCACTCGCAAAAATTTGGATCACGAAGTGCAAAGTAAGGACACATGTATTGTTGAAGCAAATATCTACTAATATTCATTATTTACTTTAGATGAACATCTCTACTCTGTATCGCCATATATATTTAAAGGACGAGGATCGAATGATTATAGTGCTACAATTTTACAACACATAAAAATATCGTCAGTAATGCATTATGAGCATTTCAAAGAGAGCATTGTAACACATTTGGAACTACAACTGCGGAATTCGCTACAAGAAGATGTTGAGGGTAGTGAATGTCCTTGGATAAAGTCAGATAATGGAAGTGATTTGATAGTTAAACATTTGGATGAAGCAATTAAACAAATTAATCTCGGACCATTAGAAGAATATGCTGTCTCAGTATGGTCCCTTTGCTTGGCCGCCCAATTAACACATTAGATGGCATTGAATGGATAAAAGTTTTAGCGGTGAGTGGAATTGCTTTCAAACAAAATTATTTGCTCAATTTACATGTTGGATATTTTAATTGGTAGATTCAACTGTGGTATTTTTCGTCGCCGACGGCTTCTATTACCGACGCACTTTTAACATATGAAAAATCCTTCAAATCAGAGGAATTTTATTCGTTGCCACCAACACCTTGGGCACTAGCGCATGATGTTATATTCCAGCACATTGTACCAGATGCTATTATAAATGGTGAGCGCCTTAGTAGAAAAGCTATTGAAAAGACAATAAAGTTACTTTCTTATTTTCACTACAGATAATCTGGATTATTTACATAACTTTTTGAGTCAGTTTGAAGGTGCTGAGGCGAATAAAACCATTAAAGTACCAAATTGGTCAAACCAGGGCCAAATATTTTTAGATTTCATTGACATCAATGATAAGGTAATTTAAGAAAGAATGTAATAATATTTTTCGAACATATTTAAACCGTTTTCTGATTACAGTTCAAGAGTCTAAAGACGGAGAATCTAAAACCACAATTAGCTGACTTGTGTTCACGCAACAATCTATTATCTTGTCCCACGGCGAAACATCGTTTATGTCAAAGTAAAATTGCATGAATTCGAAGAAAGTGGTATGTTGCAATTGGTAGATCCATCTGTTGCAACAACAACACGTAAATTAGATGAAGAATTGGTAACAAAAGAAGCTACTGATGGCACTGTTGATAGCACAGACTCTGTCTTGCATACTCGTACCTATGATTTACACATAACATGATAAATATTATCAGACCCCTCGCCTTTGGGTAGTAGGTTATGATGAAGTGAGTAATTTGTTTTTTACGATTTGCCTACATAATATATTACATTTACTCTTGCTTATAGCATCGAAAGCCATTAACTGTTGAACAAATGTATGAGGATGTTTCCCAGGATCATGCTAAGAAAACTGTCACAATGGAAAGCCACCCACATTTGCCTAGACGGAGGTGTGCATATGTATTTGATAATTTTTTTAAAGTTCGTACAAACTGTTATACCGACAATTGAATATGATTTTACGCAAAACTTTAACATGTCCTAAGTTAACAAATTTGGGTTTTAATATTGTTTCGAGATGATAATTTCTAATGACAACATAAGCTATTTTAAATGTTAATTTTCACCATAAGTAGGTTAATGAAAACGAACTAGTGATACATAGTGAATGGGTTTTCTTATCGAAGATCAGTCTCGGCTAAAATTGCTAATACTCTTAGAACTAGTTCATAAGTACGAGTTTGATCTACAAATAATTTAAATTTATTATTGAAAAATTTTATTTAAATTTAAGTAACCCGTTTATTTTGTGTGTTAATTCAGATTGTCATACTCGTTTAATAGCTTTTACATATAAAGGAAAAGTTGGTAATATCGGAGTTTTGACGGGGTAAAAGTTATGCGAAATCGCACACTTTTAATTGAGAGAATAACTGCACATATCTGATATATGTATAGATTCTTTACTGATATATGTATAGATTCTTTACTGTATAGATTCTTTACTGAGCCAATGGAATGCAAGGCAACTGTTTTAAGAATTTTTTGCCTGTAATAATTTAGCAGCTTTTATTACTACACCATTTTCAAATTAAGAAATCTTCAGCTCTAAACAAGAACATTTCGTTTAACATTAAGAATAGCGAATTTAATATGAGAAAACTTCAGTTCAATGTAAGAAATGTCTACTTCAAAATTAGAATAGTAATTTTAAAATCAGAAACCTTAAGTTTTAAATAAGAAGCCTTCTGTTGAAATTTAATATATTGTGCCGATGTCGATGATTCCTCAATTATTTCCTTCTGACTTCGATCTATAATGTCTAATAAATAAACACGTCAATACTATTTACAAATAGCTAGTTTTATTTACTAGTAGTAACCACAACTTCATAGTAAGTTAACTGCACACACTTGGATTATTTCCTCCGATTTTCTCTCGTCAACTTCCGCCCACCAAATGGTGTACCTATCCACAATAAATCCTTGCAGCAACAATGTACGCCGCAGGTAAGAGTTCTACATTCGGGGAGTGATAGCTTGTAAAATTGTCAAAAATTAATGAAAAGTAAAAATATAGTATCGTTGTTTGAAAGCAGCGCAATAGCTATATATTTAGCCTACAGGCATCGTGGACAATTAAGCAATTAAGTTAAGCCAGTTTGTTGTCCTACGATTACCAAACAAAATAAAACGTACTACTTTTATTGATTGAAAACTTCTATTTTTTTTATTTTCTTGTTTAATTTTATTTAAAGATAATAAGGCACATATTCAGACCATTAAAACATTTTTATTAAAAACTACAAGCAAAAGAGAAATCATAAAAAATACACCTCTTCAACCTAATAATGATAAGAGAAAACATTACATCACCTCTTTACTTATACTAATTACAAAAAAGAAAACATTACAACTTCATGTATACATATTAAAATTAAAAGCTTTCGTTCTCTTATTATTATTAGCTTGAAAAGGTGTAGAAACTTAAAAAATCTTAAAAACTATCAAAACGATAACATGGAAATCAAAACTTAAAACAATTCAACATTTTATAAGGAAAAATAAAAAATGACTAGAAAACTTTAACTAAAAACCATAAAAACGAAAACATGTTAAACAAAACTTAAAACAATTCAACATTTTATAAAGAAAAATATATATATATACTAGAAAACTTAAACTAACATTTAAAACAGGTATAAAATTAACAATTCAGTTCATTTCAAATACTTCAAAAGACTATAAATTCATTTTTAAAAATATCGCTATCATCACATATAAAGCCATCTTCCAGAAACTCTTACTTACTTACTTAAACTTAATACAAAGCAAAAACAAACAATCTAATACAAAGCAAAAGCAAACAATCTAATACAAAGCAAAAGCAAACAATCTAATACAAAGCAAAACAAACAATCTATGATGGCTTTATAGTTGATGTTAACGATACATATATAAACCAAAAAGTAACAATTCTAAGATAAATTAAAGCTATTAGTACTTAAATTAATTATTTTCTAAGATTGCACCTGACAGCCGGCTGAAAATCTCACTGCAGATTCTCACCGCTTCCCCAAAAAACGTTGTGGCTTTCGACTGATTTTCGGTCGACCTCGCAATATTGTCGTTTGACCGGGCAATGTTGTTGATTGCCTCGGCCATCGCAAAGGTCGCCTCAATCCTCCTCTCGTCGTTTTCCGCAAGCTTTTTCTGCGTTTCTGCCATCATCTAGAGGATAAGAAATAAATAAGAAAAGTGAAATTTTATAATTATAATCAATTTTATATATTTTTGTCAATTTTAGTATAGTAAGAATATAGTTTAATAAGGTGTTTGGCAATTTTTTTCTTAGAAAATCTTAAAAATCATTTAAACTTTGTATTATTTCTTACCCTCATTGTATCGGCCTGCTTTTCAGCGATCGCCAAAAATCGCTTCTCAGCTTCGCTCTCTGCCACATCGGCATTCTTCCTTTTCAAGCCCCTGCGAGGTGTTGCTGCAGGAGTTCGAGGTGTGGTTGCAGGAGTGACTGACTCGTATCTTCGCCTATCGACAGCAGATGGTGTAGCTGGTGGGTCTCGAACCTCGGAGATTGCTTGCAGCTCGATACTGGCACCATCTTCCAGGTACTCCTCTTCCACGATCAAATTCAGGTGCTATAAGTTTGTAAGAGAACGAAAGGATGAGTAAAAACAATAATCAATATACATAGGTGCAAAACTACAAACTCACCTCTTCCAACACCAAGCTATCCAAGCAGTCTGGTGCGCCTTCAATATAGCTGTCTCCAATCAGCTCCACAATGCGCATCTCTATCTCTGTAAGTGGTGCTACAGAGATGCTCCTATTCCCCGTCTGGGACTGCTGGTTATTGCGGTCACGCACACGGTTACTTGTGCGGCTTTTTAAATCTCGCCAGACCTGCAAAAAAAAAAGAAAAATTAACAACAAAGTTACACACGATGCACCATTCCATATAATTGGTGGTAATTGTTTCGTTTAGGAGACGACTGCTAAAAGGTTTCAAACAATGTGTAAGCAGTTGTCTCCTAAAGGAAATGGTAATTCTTTACGACCGTGGTTTTTTGTTAATAACTTTTCACTGAACTAAAATATTTCTTTTCCGGATTCGGATTCTTGTTACAGAGGTCAAAACGCGTCTTTTGATACCTCCCTCGATATTTTTGGAGGTGTATTAGCAGCTACGTACGGTCGTAAACAATTACCTAGGAAACAATTACCGAATTGGTTAGCAACATTTTGTTCACTTTTGTACTTACCGTAACCCATTGCTCCACACTTTTAACAGCTCCTCCAATGGCGTTCAGCTTCTCCGCCATCTCCTTCCACTTCTTCTGGTTTTCCAGCTTGCCGTGCATCCGCTGGAATCTGCCTGACGCCAAACCAGGAGTTTCTCCCAGCAGATCCACCATTACCCTTATTTGTTCTGCTGTTGCCCGACTTCTTTTGGTTGCTGCAGCACTTGTTGACGCCATTCTGAAAAAACAAAGAAAAATAAAGGGCAGTAAGTGAATAAAAATATAAAATATATCAAAAATACTTCCCTTTGCTGAAATATCTGCTAACAAATTGCGCGAACAATTGTTTTTCTTCTATTCCTCTTTGAACTTTTCGTAAATTTTGACATTTCAGTACCAGTGATGCCCCATTTTCTCAAATTTAAACCATAGATAACAAGTGTTGTTAAATCCGAGTTAGTGAATCGCACAATTGTTAAATTAAACAGTATACGTTAATGTTAAATATCTCTATTGCGGGATTGTTAAAAGTTAGTGAATCGCGCTACAGCATCGACAATATCACCAGCACTGACAACATCAACCGGCATTGACAACATCAACCGGCATAGACAACATCACCAGTATAGACAACACCACCAGCTATAACAACAACTACCAGCAGTGACAACAACGGGGGCCGCCTCATATAGGCCCGCCGCAACAACAATAGTACCATCAACAACCAGCATCGACAACACCGGCAACAACAAACACCTGTAACAACAACGGCAACCGGTTGTAACACCGGCAACGACAACAACAACAACTACCAGCAGTGACAACAACGGGGGCCGCCCACTTATAGGCCCGCCGCACAAATACCAACAACAACAACAGTAGCGCCCCACCAACGGCCTACTGCAACAACCGGGTGAGACCTAGCCAATATAGTATAGTTTTTTTGCGTATACCTTTTTGAATAGGAAAAATCGAAAAAAATACTAAAAATAAGAACATAATTTAAAATGATATTAAAATAAGAAAAGAAGGAACTAGAAATTTTCTAACTGGGGAAACCCCAAATAATTAAAGTAAATTAAGATTGATAGGTAGGACATAAGAAGACAAAACAATTGGAATTAGTAAACAAAAGAAAGATAGAGAAGGAAGGGTTTGAGAAATTAAATTTAAAAAGAAAATTTTAAAATGAACTTATATTTTGTAATTGTAGAATAGAGTAGGAAAAGGAAAACTAATATGAAACGATAGGAAGAATATATATATATAACAAATAAAATATAAAAAAAAAAAAAAAAAAAAAAAAAAATTTTATTTAAAATACATAGCATAAAATATAATTAAAATACATAAAATTAGATAACATAATATACATAGTATACATAAAATAAAATAGAATAATACAAATAATAAAAGGTAAATAAAATCAAAATACATAAAATGAAATATAATTAAAAATACCTTAAAATAAAATAAGATTAAATAAAGTAAAATACTTAACATAAAATAACAATAATAAATAAAATAAAATAAATAACATAAAAATAGAACTAAATACATAAAATAAAAATAAAACTAAATACATAAAATAAAAATAAATTTAAATACATAAAATAAAATAAATTTAATTAAATAAAATTAAATACCTAAAATAAAATGAATTTAATTAAATACATAAACTAAATACCTAAAAATATATTTTAATACAACTAAACCAAATACATAAATAATTAAATAAACAAACTACAACTATAACAAACTAAAGGCCACAAATAAAATAACATAATAATAAATAATGGTTAAAATAACATAACAATAAATAAATAATAATTAAAGTAACTTAATAATATAACAATAATAAGAATAAGCAACCAAAGCAAAAATACATAAATAAGCGAAAGAAAGTTAGCGATAGAAAAAGGAAAAGTTAGATTATAGTAAAACAAATGTAATAAGAATATGAATTGAAGAAAGTAGGAAGAGATAGGAGAATGATAGAAATGTAATTTAAAAAGGAGAAGAAGAAAATTAAAAAGAAAAGTTAATTAACTAAATTAAATGTTTTTTTAAATAAATAATTTTAAGTTAAAGTTTAAAAATGAATTATAAATAAAAATTATAATTAAATGGGAGTGCTGGCGTTCCATATTATTTAGAAGAGGCATAGGATTTTTTGAGGTAAGGGGCCATCGATATTAGGTGCATCGATGGCCATGGATGAGGGTGGGCCAAGCACCGGGCGTCGCATCGACACCAGCGGCGCCCCCTTATATTGTTCGGCCTTGTTTTTGATTTATTGCTTATTTAATTTCTTTTTCAGCTGTGGTAATCGGTCGTCTCCGATTCGTTTTGATTTTCAGGTTTTTTTTTGTTGTTTCAATTTACTGGGTTTTTTTTGTTGCCAGGCGTTTTATTTAAATTTTGATTTGGTTTAGTTTTCGGTTAATTTTAAATTTTTGTTTCGCCCGTTTATTTTGAATTTTGATTTAAAACTTTAGTTGCCCATTTGGTTTTTAACAGATTTTGGTTTTTTTTGAATTTTTGAAGTTTGAATGTCAACGGTCTGTCCGTGGCATCCGGGTTTAACCGGATGTTGTTTTAAAAGTTGTTTTGACGCGGTTTTTGCGTTTTCCCCGCGTTTCAAAGGCATGATTTGACCTTTTCTCTGCTTATGGCGCAGGACGGTAAGGTTGGCAAGAGCCCACCCCAGCCGACATGACTAGCCACAGTGCGACCTTAATATCATGCCGACCGCCTTCCTTACTGCTCCATTTGACGCGTTTCCATAACAGAAAAGAAAACAAAAGCAAAACAAACCAAATTGAAAACATTGCGATTTAAGAAGTTTTAATTTTACAAAATAAAAGGTAAATAGAATATATGTGAAATGGATTCGGTAGCGCTATGGTTGGATGCAGATGAAAATACAGTGACGGAGCGAGTGCAGTTGCGCATTATTAATAATTAATTTATTTCGAATTATTCCTTTACAGCTTTGTACAAAACTTTAGGTTGAATAAGGACGCATTTCAGTATGTACTAAATGCAATTATCCCCGAGCTAAGTATTCCTCAAAAATCAACAGCGATTCCCCCAATTATTAAGCTCGCCGCTGCACTTAAATTATTAATACTGCACCATAATTTCAAACTGTCGAGGTTTCGTATTTGGTTGCTTAAATCTTTCTGCCCTGTAAACGATTTTTTGATGAGAAAAATAGAAATATTTTATTTTATTCATAGGAACTTACATTTTTGTTGATTTTCGTTTGCTAAATTATTGTAGAATAGAATTTTCTAACATTCGACTATTTTGACATTTGTTTTCGAGACAGAGAGTGCCAAATTTTCTACAAACGAAAGGGGAAAAATCAAATTCGAAGGGAACAAAATGGAACTCGAACAACGAATGTATTCTAATCGAAAATTCTTTACAGAGTACGAATCGCTCGAAAGCGAACGAAATTTCTTTAGAATAGAACTACAGAGTAAGGGCCCAGCTTTCATTGTTCAAGATGATATTGTTTCAACACCGATTCCTACATCTGATCCTGTTTCAACGTTTGCGCCTGTTCCTGTTCCTAGAACTGCACCTGTTCCAGAATACGCTACTCGATCCGGCAGAAAAGTTCGATTTCGAGAAATTTTGGATTTGTAGCCAAATTCTCTGCCAAGGGGGGTAGTGTGGCGGCACAGTTCAAATTTATTTTAATTGTTTTCTCAACAAATAATAAGTTTTGAGTTTTTGTTAGCAACCTTTGGTTTTGTGGTTGGATAAAAATAAATAAAATTGAAAAATATAGATTTTCAAAATAGGAAATATTTTCGTTCCATTTTAGTTCGGAAATAAATAACCAATTTTTATTCCTATAGAATCAATTCCGATCGGATTTCAGAACAGCCCTGTATGGCTCGTAATGAATTCGTTATGAAAAGTGTTTCTGTATGAAAAAAATTCACCTTGCGATATGTTCGTGGGGTGTTATGTAAAAATGAGAGCCCACAAGGGTTGGGTGCCAAATAGAACATTTGACGCCCGCCAAGCAATTGTCTTAATAGATTAGTAGTTGTGATGTTGCCCTAACTAGCGGGGGATTCCGAGTTCGGATCATGGCAAGTTTTTCTTTTTTCAACTTTTTTTTTAGTTTTTATTGTTGTTCTTATATTTTTCTATGAACTAACTTTTAGTAAATATTAATAACATTAAAAATTTGCACACAATGCAATTATTTTGAATTCTACGCTTGTTATCACTGTCACTAAAGGCTGCGTTAATTTTGTCGCCGTATCGAAAGTACATAACTACCACGTTTATAGAAATACTGCTCAGCGATAACTACATAACAGGGTTGCACTTTGCGTTAAAAATCGTATTGATGGGATACAGAAACGGGCTGCTGAATACTTTGTTATGCGAGTTCGATCGATTATTAATATTACTCGATAATGACTCTAGTATTTGGTTATCTACCATGATTCAATAATACAGGTCGACAAACATACAGACATATTTATTTCCCTTGTATTTATATGGAAACCTAATATAACTATTATAACAAGATGTTTTGTAGAATCTATCGTGGTGGAGTCGGAAGTGGTCATAAGGTACGATGATCAAACAATACGAATCTATTTAAAATAATGAGGATTACAGTTTATTAGGCATATACGAATTGGCAATGTAGAGGCTTCTTGTTTGGGAAAGAAGTACACCGAAGAGATATATGTGAACGTTACCGAAACTCCATCCGTTACTCAATTATTTGATAGAAACTGTTACATCAATGGAAAATACCACAATGCTTGTGGTTGGAAAGTCACTCCCAACGACAGAATTGAAAACATTTTAAGTTATTTCAAAAAACTGTCCAAAATTCGTCTGACGTGTGAGTAAATTGATCAATATTCCTTTTGGAGACAACTGTTTGAAAATTTTTTGATAAAAATTAAGCATTTTAAATAGATGCCATAACTTGTAAAGTAGCATTATAAGGTACTATGTTACAAAACGGTGGAATGCGTAATATTTGGTAATTGTTTCTTTTAAGAGACAAGTGCGGTAATACTATTAATCCAACGTCAACTGCGGTAAAACTTTACATTGCTGGATAACTCGTAAAACACGTCCAAAAATGTTTGGAGAGGTAGCAAAATGTGCCTTTTGACCTCGGTATCAGTAAAAAGTTATTAGCGGACAAATCGACCCAGATCCGATCCCAAATAGGAGATCAGATCCATGGTTTTTATATGAGGAACACGTTTCCCTGTAGTGGGCCTTTGACCGCGCGGTAATTGTTTACGTGGGGTACCGAGGGCTAATACACAACCAAAAATGTTGAGATATGTATCAGGAGACGCGCTTTGGTCCCAGGAGCATGAATATAACTCCGCTGAACCAATATTTTTAGTAGTTTGCGAGATATTTGCTTTTAAAGTTCAGAATTTTCTGTCATTTTCATGTGGTTGTTGTAATCACATTACCCTAGGCTATGGCAACCACCCGGAGTTGGAATAGCGTAGCCCAGGGTTATTTTTTGAAGCGCGGCCCCTGCGGGTTGGGGCTTAGAATATGCCCGCGGTAGGCATACCGGTCGTAAGAGGCGACCAATATGCACAAAGGTAATGATGTGCAACTCGATGGTTGATCTACGGATATGATGCCTCCCACCTCTCATTACCCATCTTCTCTTTCCTTTCGGAAGGAGGGATGACATGACCTAGAAGGTTGCACTGGTCATACCAAATCGCTCCCACGACAGTCGGGGGAACAAGTAAAGAATACCGACCGTTTAGCTAGAAAAAAACAAAAAAGTGGGCATGGTCCGCCCCTTTTCCCTGATTCACAAGCAGCAATTTTTTTTTTAAGCAAACCATTAGGGAGGGTGTTAGGGGGGGTTGAAAATCAAATTTTCGAGATTTTCAAAAGCGTATATTTTGTAAAATACTGAACCGATTTTTAAAAGTAGGATATGGTTCGTAAGAGAATTGAATTACCTTTCATTTGAGGTGCGACTGCTGTAGGTGCGAAACCGCATATGTGCAAAATTAAAAATTTTGTTTTAAATCAACTTGGGCTACACCATGCCAAGTCCATCTGCGTAGTACCCCCTTCTGGCTAGGCGGCCTTCGGACGCGCTTATTATAAATAACCCTGGGCTACGCCATGCCAAGTCCGGGTGGTTGCCGAAACTAATGTATAATGTATTGGGGCGAGATCCATGGTATTTATGTGCAGCGCACCTTACCGCGTAGGCGGCCTTCGGCCGCGCTTCAAAAAATAACCCTGGGCTACGCCATTCCAACTCCGGGTGTGTGCCATAGCCGTGGCTACCGCCACGGTGATGTCCTTCCGCGTGCCACGTTTCCCACACTTTTTTGGCTCAGCCTAATGTGCCATTACAACAACCACATGAAAATGACACAAAATTGTGAACTTTAACTGCAAATAACTTTTGAACGGTTGAAAAAAACAAAAATCTCATTTCATATTCTTTTGAATCCCTACTCGACTTTTTTGGTATAGTTTTGGGTGGGCCCCATAAACTGCACCAGTACCTTTTTTTCAATAAATATAAACAAATATATACATATATCCAATAAAAGCTATTGTCAATACCTATCCAATGAAATTTAAATTTTGAAAATCGCATGGATAGTTTTCGAGAAAAATTGGTTTTAAAATTTCGATTTTTCAACCATTCTTTACTTAAGCCCAAAAAAACTCATAAAAACCGAATAAGAGTATATAATGTTATATATCAAATAAAAGGTAATTTCATACACTTTCAAATAACAGTATTGAAAAGTACCGTCAATAACACATTTTCTGTGAAAAAACATGTTTTTATATGATTAAGATTAATTAAATTTAGTTTTTTCTGTTTTTCATTAATGTTTTTCAATAAATATATAAAAATATATATATTAAATGAAAGCTATTGTCAATACCTATCCAATGAAATTTAAATTTTGAAAATCGCATTGACAGTTTTCGAGAAAAATTGATTTTAAAATTTCGATTTTTCAACCATTACTCCCCCCCAACTCCGCCCCTGATCATTTGCTGAGAAAAAAATGTATGTCGTTACACTCAGTGAATGAACACGAATCACGCTCATGTTGTTTTTTTCTCGTATCTGAACGGTCGGTATTCTTTACTTAAGCCGATTTTGTTGTTAAAACAACAACAACAACAACAGCCGCCTACGCGGTAATGTTTTCTGCACATAAAAAACATGGATCGGGCCCCTAAACCCGGGTCATTTTTCGGTTTTTCGCAAATATTTTCCAAAATAATGAAAATATTGGTTGAGCGGAGGGTAATTCTTTACGACCGTACGTAACTGATAATACACCTCCAAAAATATCGAGAGAGGTATCAAAAGACGCGTTTTGACCTCTGTAACAAGGATCCAAATCCGGAAAACCAATATTTTCAGTAGTTTGCGAGATATTTGCAATCAAAGTTCAGAAGTCTCTGTGATTTTCATGTGGTTGTTGTAATCACACTACCCTGTGAGAAAAAAGTGGCATGCGGAAGGACATCACCGTGGCGGTAGCCACGGCTTTGGCAACCACCTGGAGTTGGAATGGCGTAGCCCAGGGTTATTTTTTGAAGCGCGGCCAAAGGCCGCCAAAGCGGAAAGGTGTTCTGCACATAAAAAACATGGATCTGACACCTATATCAAGATTTGACCTGGGTCATTTCCCACGACAGCCGGTTCTACGTACCGGAATGACTCGGGGTTTCCCCGACCAAGGGCTGTTATTTCACTACCCCCCTGCCTAAACCGTCAGTTATCCTCCCCCCAATAATGTCATCCTCCGAGCAGCTCCTTGCAGCGGGACTGCTCAAGACTCTCCTGCTCCGGGCTGGTATTGAATCCAACCCCGGACCTAGAGAATGGATCTGCTGTGTATGCTGGAAGAAAATTTATGTGAAACGTTCACATTCGGTACAATGCTCTAACTGTAGCAGATGGTTGCATCTAACTAGTTGCTCCGGACTAAATCCCTCTACTCATAGACCCGCTAGTTTTTATAAAACTTTTGTGGCTCCTTGCTGTTCACGTCCTATGACGTCCAGTGGCCGTCGTCGATCAAGTATCGACGCAGATCCTAGAATAAAGGATCTCAACGCAGAAATCCGTCGGACTGTCAATGAACATAAATTGAAGAAGTGGAAAGAACACCTAGAGTCATGCAACCTCTCCGGCGGGGTCGGCAAATTATGGTCGACAGTCAAGGCCCTATCCAACCCGACCAAATACAATGACAAGGTCGCCATTGCTTTCGGCGATAACGTCAAGTCGGACCCCAGGAAATGCGCGAGCGCATTCTGCCGGCAATTTATACTGCATTCTCCTGCGGACAGGGCTAAGAGAAAAGCCATCCGACGCGCGCACAAACACAAACACAGCCGCGCCCATTGTCGTCTCCGCTGCAGAGGTCAAGGAAGCTATAAAGAAGGCCAAACCTTCAAGATCACTCGGACCCGACGGAATTGCCATGAAGATGCTGAAACACCTAGGCCACGAGGGGCACAAGTACTTGGCGGCTCTATTCAACCTCTCACTGTCCACCTTCGTTATACCAGATATCTGGAAACATGCGACTGTGGTCCCCCTCCTAAAACCTGGGAAGCCGGCAAATCAAGGAGACTCTTATCGTCCGATATCTCTCCTTTCGCCGGTAGTGAAGTTGTTAGAGGCTATTCTGCTCCCATATTATACTGCAAACCTGCAGCTGGCCAATCATCAACATGGCTTCCGTAAAAACCATAGCACAACATCAGCTTTGAACGCCATCACGACGCAGATTAACTTCGGTTTGAACCAACACCAACCAAACCACAGGACGGTTCTCGTGGCACTTGACCTGTCGAAAGCCTTCGACACGGTCAACCACGCCACACTCCTTGAAGACCTGGAGGAGACACCGCTTCCTGCCGGTTTGAACCAACACCAACCAAACCACAGGACGGTTCTCGTGGCACTTGACCTGTCGAAAGCCTTCGACACGGTCAACCACGCCACACTCCTTGAAGACCTGGAGGAGACACCGCTTCCTGCCGGCCTAAAAAGGTGGACCGCTAACTACTTGAACGGTCGGCTGGCGTCAGTGCAGTTCCGAAACGGGAGATGTAGACCTAGAAGAATTAGACAAGGGGTTCCGCAGGGTGGTGTTCTTTCACCCCTTCTGTTTAACTTCTACATCTCGAGCCTCCCTCCCCCACCAGAGGGGGTCTCCATCGTTTCGTACGCTGACGACTGCACTGTGATGGCCACGGGCAAAGGACCTTCGACAGACGAACTTTGTACGAGACTGAATGACTACCTCCGCGACCTTTCCTGCTTCTTCACAGAGCGGAACCTGACACTGTCCCCGACTAAATCGACAGCGACCCTTTTCACTACGTGGAATGCGCAGATGGGGCAGGAGTTGAATGTCCACGTAGATGGTGTTCCACTACCTACTGTCAACCACCCCAAAATTCTAGGGGTTACATTCGACAATAGCCTCACCTTCGCTAATCATGCCACCGCAATAGCTTCAAAGGTACAAAGCCGCAACAAGATCCTCAAGTCACTCGCCGGCAGTACTTGGGGCAAAGACAAAGAAACGTTGCTGGTCACCTATAAGGCGATTGGCCGACCGGTTATTGATTATGCTGCGCCCATATGGTCGCCTAACCTTCACGACACCAACTGGAGGAAATTGCAGGTCTGCCAAAACACCGCCATCAGAACTGCGACGGGTTGTTTGCTTATGTCTCCTGAGTCTCATCTCCACCAGGAGGCTAAAATGCTCAACGTTCGCGAGCATGCGGAACTTTTAAGTAGGCACCCTGCAAAAATCGAATGACTGAAACTCCAATACAAACAAACGAATTTTCTCATGCAATAACAATACGGGTAAAATGAATAGTCAATTTACCCGGAGCCGTACTGAAAGTTTCCGTACCGTAGAATTTTTTGTTAGAGTGAAATGGCATATTGGTCGTCTTAAGTTCGTTTTGCTATATCTTTTTCTGTCGCACTCTTTGCATTCATAGGAATGGCGAAAAGAGAAGTTGCAAAAGCTTGAATTTACTTCATTTTGTTTTTCTGCAGAAAAAGTTGGCGTGGTCGAGAACGAAATTAAAGGTATTTATACAAATAAATAAATATTGTAATTAAAATTGTTATTTAAAATACCTTTTAATTTCTTTCAGATATTTTGACGTGTATTAGCAGTTACGTGCGGTCGGGAATAATAAGGCTATTATAAAAGTAAGCCGTAAGTCATAAATTGTGTGTGGAAATCAGTAAATATTTTTGGATATTTGTTTCCATTAGGAGAAAGTTGGAAACAATTATGCAAAAATATTTGCAGATTTGTGATACGTGAGGTTTTTGTGTGCGTTTTATCCTCTCTAACAAGCATCCGAAAGCTGAAAATAAATATTTTGTTCAGTGAAAAGTTATTGACAAAAAAGTAAAAAAATGTCTGTGCCTGCAACAACCAAATGTAAATTACCAACAATTGTCAACTTTGCTTGCGGATTCGAATTTCTGTGAAAGAAACGCGTTTTTTGATACCTCTCCCGACATTATTGGCAGCGTTTTTGCACTCGATCGCGGTTGAAAACAATTACCCTAGTATTTTGTTCATATCCGTATTGGCATAAATGCAGTAACCCTTATCACAAAAACCTCACGTATCACAAATATCTCACAAATCTGAAAATATTTTTGCATAATTGTTTCCAACTTTCTCCTAATGGAAACAAATATGCAAAAATATTTGCTGATTTCCACACACAATTTATAATGGCACGCCTATTTAGAAATGTGTTCTGCACATATATAACTTGGATCACACACCCCCCATTTATGATTTGACATGGGTCATTTTATGGTTTTTAATATGTATATACATAATTATAATAATAAATAAATAATAAAATATAATAAATTATGTGTTTTACTACAATTTTTGATAGGTAAACGTTTTAGTAAAATGGCAGTAATTTTACCATAAAATTGCTGTCATTATACAGGTAAAATTACGGTCAGACAACATGTAAATTTTCCGTAAATATGCTCGGGAAATGGCCGTCAATATATAAGTAAAATGCCAGTAAAAATGTCTGTAAAATTACGGTCATGGTTATTGTAAAATGACGGTCACAAAAGAAGTCAATTTACTTAAATATTTGGAGTTATATGACTATTCATATGACGAGTAGCTGTGACAGTACAGTACAGTAGGTGTGAGCAGTACAGCTATTTGCTTATCTTAGGCAAAAAGAAAATGAGAAAGAGCGAGATGCAAAATCTCACATACAGGAACGTGAGAATAGAAACGGTCAAAAAATCTACCGATGCCTTTATAAATGTGATGGGAAACTGCGGGACTGCTCAAGACTCTCCTGCTCCGGGCTGGTATTGAATCCAACCCCGGACCTAGAGAATGGATCTGCTGTGTATGCTGGAAGAAAATTTATGTGAAACGTTCACATTCGGTACAGTGCTCTAACTGTAGCAGATGGTTGCATCTAACTAGTTGCTCCGGACTAAATCCCTCTACTCATAGACCCGCTAGTTTTTATAAAACTTTTGTGGCCCCTTGCTGTTCACGTCCTATGACGTCCAGTGGCCGTCGTCGATCAAGTATCGCTCCGCCACATATGTCTGACTCTGTCACATCAGTCTCCACGACTAGCACTAACAATGCACATCAGCAAGTAGACCTTTCGAGCGGCCGCTCACGCCCACAGGCGTCAACATCTCACACAGCAGCTCACAGCTACTCCCTACGTAGCACTTCCCAAGTGGATTTGAGCAATGCTGAGCGTCCGCTCTCTCCCACCCCCTCGGTCAGCCCCTCTTCTTCCAGCATTAGCACGAGTATAAGCCACAACCATCAGCTCCTGGTCCCTTATACTACGTGCACTGTTTGTCGGTTAAGATTATATACGCCGCTGGCATCAGTCAAGTGCAATAACTGCTTTGGCCTGTGTCACCTGCTCATATGCTCTAGACTCGCGAACAGGAACCTATGGACTGATACGTACGTTGCGCCATGCTGTCGAGCTACGCAACCTTCAACGTCGTCCGACTCGCCTCTACCTTCTGGTAACGCGATTCCTTCGACTTCAAGATTGCGCCGTAGTGCGCGACCCAGCCTATTACCACCTAGGCATACGCACCAGTCCTTGACCCCCAGCATCAACTCTGCTCCCCCTACACACTTCGGTATCCTGCAATTTAATTGCAACGGCCTAACTGGCAAAATTGTTGAAGTGACAAATTTAATGAAGCGACTGAACATCAAGATCGCGGCGATCCAAGAGACAAAGTTAGGTGGAAGGTCGTCTCTTTTGACCTGCAACGGGTACAATGTACACCGTTGTGACCGTGCGAGAGGGCTTGGGGGTGGTCTGGCATTCATCACGCATCAATCTGTGCAGTATCGTCTATTTGAGCCTGACATCGACCCGAGGGACACCACCTTAGAACGTCAAGGTATGGTTGTCCGGTCAGGCGATGTCGACCTTGAAATCATAAACATTTACGTACCTCCTGTCACCTGTTGTCCCAGGGACTACCACCCTGACATTCGTGCGTTACTCAGGGGCGAGAACCGCGTCATCCTTGGTGACTTCAACGCACACCACGACCTGTGGCACTCCAGCCTGCAGGCCGATGGTAGGGGACAGGAGCTGGCTGACCAAATAGATGATTCGACGTTTTGCACGGTAAATGGGGATGCCCCCACTAGAGTGGCGGTAAACTGCTCTAGCTCGCCAGACATCACCATAGTCAGCGCTGGACTAATAAACTGCGTTGACTGGCGACCGATGCTGACGCTTGCTTCAGACCACCTACCCATAGTGCTCTCAATCGATCGCCCCACCGACTTTGTCACCGCTGAGAAACGCACATACACTAACTTCAATAAAGCCGACTGGGAGGGTTTTCTCAACACCACAGAGAGCGCCTTCGCTGCTCTTCCTACCCCATCTGACGTACGAGAAGGGGAAAAGGCGTTTCGTATGGCCCTAATTTCAGCCTCCCACCAACACATTCCGTCAGGTAGAATAAAGGAAGTGCGTCCATTCTTCCCCGCAGAGGCAGCGGCCCTGGCAAATGAACGTGACCATATTAGACGCCTTGACCCTACGGATCCTCAAATACGGGATCTTAACGCGGAAATCAGACGCTTAGTAGATCAACACAAACGCGCTAAGTGGGAGGAGCACCTAAGGTCTTGCAACCTCTCGGCTGGAGTTGGCAAATTATGGTCGACGGTGAAATCTTTGTCCAACCCGACTAAACCTAACGACAAAATATCCATCGCCTTCGGTGATAAGGTTCAGTCGAAGCCAAAAAGATGCGCGAGCGCATTCTGCCGACAATTTGTAATGCATCCTACGTTGAACAAAGATATTCGCCGAGCCACCACTTGGCATTTCCATGCTGATGCTGAAACACCTTGGCGACGAAGGCATAAGATACCTCACACAAATTTTCAACCTTTCCCTTTCCACCTTTGTTATTCCTGAAAGATGGAAACAAGCAAAGGTGGTCCCACTACTAAAGCCTGGCAAGCCAGCTGCCGTAGGGGAGTCATATCGCCCGATATCTCTCCTCTCGCCAGTAGTGAAAGTGTTGGAAGCCACCTTGTTGCCGTACTTCACCGCAAACCTGCGGCTCGCCGAACATCAGCATGGATTTCGCAAAAATCACAGCACCACCACCGCGCTGAACGCCATAACCACTCAGATAGGGGACGGGCTAAACCAAAAGCGTCCAAACCACAGGACAGTGCTAGTTGCGCTTGACTTGGCCAAAGCTTTTGATACGGTCAACCATGCGCAACTAATGAAAGACCTTGAAGATTCGTCCCTTCCTCCCTGTCTTAAACGTTGGACTGCAAACTATATGAGTGGTCGTCAATCGTCGGTTGAGTTCAGAGGCGCAAGATCAAAACCCAGAATAGTTAAACAGGGGGTGCCACAGGGTGGTGTCCTATCCCCGTTCCTGTTCAACTATTATATATCGAAACTTCCCCCCCCACCAGAGGGTGTCTCGATCGTCTCTTACGCCGACGACTGTACGATTCTGGCAACAGGCCCCTCCGTAGAAGAACTCTTCTCTCGTATTAACTCATACCTCCCAGCCGTGTCCGAATTCTTCGCCGGAAGAGACCTGGCATTGTCACCGAATAAGTCCTCGGCCACCCTATTTACGACGTGGACAACGCAAGTGAACATGGAATTAGACGTCTACGTTGATAGTGTCAAGCTACCAACTGTCTCACACCCCAAAATCTTAGGGGTGACGTTTGATAACATGTTCAAATACGGCGCTCACGTAACCGCAATTGCCAATAAAGTCCAAAGCCGTAACAAAATCCTCAAGTCCCTAGCTGGCAGCACTTGGGGTAAAGACAAAGAAACGTTACTAGCTACATATAAAGCAATTGGCCAGCCGGTACTGAGCTACGCGACGCCTATATGGTCGCCGGGGCTAGCTGACACACACTGGACGAGGCTACAGGTCTGCCAAAACACCGCCCTTCGTACCGCCACTGGGTGTCTTCTTATGTCTCCTGAGCATCACTTACATAATGAAGCGAAAATGCTCGCCGTTAAAGAGCATAGCGAGATGTTGACCAGGCAATTCCTGTTCAACTGTTGCAAACCGCAGCATCCGAACGGACGCCTGATCAACGAGGATCCGCCCCCCAGGAGCATAAGGAGCCATCTACGCAAACACTACGATGAGATCCGGCACCTGATTTCCACGCCGTTTGATCCTAAGGTGCACCGGCAGGCCCTCACCCTCATCCACACAAATTCGGTAAATTCCTATGTTGGCTCTCTCCCGGTGAACGCCGTTCTTCAGGCAGCAACACCACCCGTTGCCGAAGAGGAGCGCGAGCTGCCTAGGGAGACTAGGGTGATGCTGGCCCAACTCCGGTCTGGATACTGTAATAGGTTAAACTCTTACCTATCCAGACTGAACCCCGACTTGCCCAATGTCTGTCCGGCATGCGGCTTGTCCCCCCATACCACTAACCATCTTTTTGTCTGCTCATCTGAGCCTACTCTTCTAACACCCATATCCCTCTGGTCCTCCCCTGTTGAAGCCGCTAGGTTTTTAGGACTTCCGTTAGAAGAGCTCGATGACAATATTGGGTAAGGTTGATACTGACTACCTAGGCAGGGCAAAGTAGTGTTAAAACAACAAACAACAACAACTAGCACTAACAATGCACATCAGCAAGTAGACCTTTCGAGCGGCCGCTCACGCCCACAGGCGTCAACATCTCACACAGCAGCTCACAGCTACTCCCTACGTAGCACTTCCCAAGTGGATTTGAGCAATGCTGAGCGTCCGCTCTCTCCCACCCCCTCGGTCAGCCCCTCTTCTTCCAGCATTAGCACGAGTATAAGCCACAACCATCAGCTCCTGGTCCCTTATACTACGTGCACTGTTTGTCGGTTAAGATTATATACGCCGTTGGCATCACTCAAGTGCAATAACTGCTTTGGCCTGTGTCACCTGCTCATATGCTCTGGACTCGCGAACAGGAACCTATGGACTGATACGTACGTTGCGCCATGCTGTCGAGCTACGCAACCTTCAACGTCGTCCGACTCGCCTCTACCTTCTGGTAACGCGATTCCTTCGACTTCAAGATTGCGCCGTAGTGCGCGACCCAGCCTATTACCACCTAGGCATACGCACCAGTCCTTGACCCCCAGCATCAACTCTGCTCCCCCTACACACTTCGGTATCCTGCAATTTAATTGCAACGGCCTAACTGGCAAAATTGTTGAATTGACAAATTTAATGAAGCGACTGAACATCAAGATCGCGGCGATCCAGGAGACAAAGTTAGGTGGAAGGTCGTCTCTTTTGACCTGCAACGGGTACAATGTACACCGTTGTGACCGTGCGAGAGGGCTTGGGGGTGGTCTGGCATTCATCACGCATCAATCTGTGCAGTATCGTCTATTTGAGCCTGACATCGACCCGAGGGACACCACCTTAGAACGTCAAGGTATGGTTGTCCGGTCAGCGATGTCGACCGTGAAATCATAAACATTTACGTACCTCCTGTCACCTGTTGTCCCAGGGATTACCACCCTGACATTCGTGCGTTACTCAGGGGCGAGAACCGCGTCATCCTTGGTGACTTCAACGCACACCACGACCTGTGGCACTCCAGCCTGCAGGCCGATGGTAGGGGACAGGAGCTGGCTGACCAAATAGATGATTCGACGTTCTGCACGGTAAATGGGGATGCCCCCACTAGAGTGGCGGTAAACTGCTCTAGCTCGCCAGACATCACCATAGTCAGCGCTGGACTTATAAACTGCGTTGACTGGCGACCGATGCTGACGCTTGCTTCAGACCACCTACCCATAGTGCTCTCAATCGATCGCCCCATCGACTTTGTCACCGCTGAGAAACGCACTTACACTAACTTCAATAAAGCCGACTGGGAGGGTTTTCTCAACACCACAGAGAGCGCCTTCGCTGCTCTTCCTACCCCGTCTGACGTACGAGAAGGGGAAAAGGCTTTTCGTATGGCCCTAATTTCAGCCTCCCACCAACACATTCCGTCAGGTAGAATAAAGGAAGTGCGTCCATTCTTCCCCGCAGAGGCAGCGGCCCTGGCAAATGAACGTGACCATATTAGACACCTTGACCCTACGGATCTTCAAATACGGGATCTTAATGCGGAAATCAGACGCTTAGTAGATCAACACAAACGCGCTAAGTGGGAGGAGCACCTAAGGTCTTGCAACCTCTCGGCTGGAGTTGGCAAATTATGGTCGACGGTGAAATCTTTGTCCAACCCGACTAAACCTAACGACAAAATATCCATCGCCTTCGGTGATAAGGTTCAATCGAAGCCAAAAAGATGCGCGAGCGCCTTCTGCCGACAATTTGTAATGCATCCTACGTTGAACAAAGATATTCGCCGAGCCACCAGGGAAGCGCACAAACACAAAAACAGCGATGCGCCCATTGCCATCTCCACAACAGAAGTTCATGAGGCTATTCGGAGATCCAAGAACACCAAATATATCGGCCCCGATGGCATTTCCATGCTGATGCTGAAACACCTCGGCGACGAAGGCATAAGATACCTCACACAAATTTTCAACCCTTCCCTTTCCACCTTTGTTATTCCTGAAAGATGGAAACAAGCAAAGGTGGTCCCACTACTAAAGCCTGGCAAGCCAGCTGCCGTAGGGGAGTCATATCGCCCGATATCTCTCCTCTCGCCAGTAGTGAAAGTGTTGGAATCCACCTTGTTGCCGTACTTCACCGCAAACCTGCGGCTGCCCGAACATCAGCATGGATTTCGCAAAAATCACAGCACCACCACCGCGCTGAACGCCATAACCACTCAGATAGGGGACGGACTAAACCAAAAGCGTCCAAACCACAGGACAGTGCTAGTTGCGCTTGACTTGGCCAAAGCTTTTGATACGGTCAACCATGCGCAACTAATGAAAGACCTTGAAGATTCGTCCCTTCCTCCCTGTCTTAAACGTTGGACTGCAAACTATATGAGTGGTCGTCAATCGTCGGTTGAGTTCAGAGGCGCAAGATCAAAACCCAGAATAGTTAAACAGGGGGTGCCACAGGGTGGTGTCCTATCCCCGTTCCTGTTCAACTATTACATATCGAAACTTCCCCCCCCACCAGAGGGTGTCTCGATCGTCTCTTACGCCGACGACTGTACGATTCTGGCAACAGGCCACTCCGTAGAAGAACTCTGCTCTCGAATTAACTCATACCTCCCAGCCGTGTCCGAATTCTTCGCCGGGAGAAACCTGGCATTGTCACCGAATAAGTCCTCGGCCACCCTATTTACGACGTGGACAACGCAAGTGAACATGGAATTAGACGTCTACGTTGATAGTGTCAAACTATATGAGTGGTCGTCAATCGTCGGTTGAGTTCAGAGGCGCAAGATCAAAACCCAGAATAGTTAAACAGGGGGTGCCACAGGGTGGTGTCCTATCCCCGTTCCTGTTCAACTATTACATATCGAAACTTCCCCCCCCACCAGAGGGTGTCTCGATCGTCTCTTACGCCGACGACTGTACGATTCTGGCAACAGGCCACTCCGTAGAAGAACTCTGCTCTCGAATTAACTCATACCTCCCAGCCGTGTCCGAATTCTTCGCCGGGAGAAACCTGGCATTGTCACCGAATAAGTCCTCGGCCACCCTATTTACGACGTGGACAACGCAAGTGAACATGGAATTAGACGTCTACGTTGATAGTGTCAAGCTACCAACTGTCTCACACCCCAAAATCTTAGGGGTGACGTTTGATAACATGTTCAAATACGGCGCTCACGTAACCGCAATTGCCAATAAAGTCCAAAGCCGTAACAAAATCCTCAAGTCCCTAGCTGGCAGCACTTGGGGTAAAGACAAAGAAACGTTACTAGCTACATATAAAGCAATTGGCCAGCCGGTACTGAGCTACGCGACGCCTATATGGTCGCCGGGGCTAGCTGACACACACTGGACGAGGCTACAGGTCTGCCAAAACACCGCCCTTCGTACCGCCACTGGGTGTCTTCTTATGTCTCCTGAGCATCACTTACATAATGAAGCGAAAATGCTCGCCGTTAAAGAGCATAGCGAGATGTTGACCAGGCAATTCCTGTTCAACTGTTGCAAACCGCAGCATCCGAACGGATGCCTGATCAACGAGGATCCGCCCCCCAGGAGCATAAGGAGCCATCTACGCAAACACTACGATGAGATCCGGCACCTGATTTCCACGCCGTTTGATCCTAAGGTGCACCGGCAGGCCCTCACCCTCATCCACACAAATTCGGTAAATTCCTATGTTGGCTTTCTCCCGGTGAACGCCGTTCTTCAGGCAGCAACACCACCCGTTGCCGAAGAGGAGCGCGAGCTGCCTAGGGAGACTAGGGTGATGCTGGCCCAACTCCGGTCTGGATACTGTAATAGGTTAAACTCTTACCTATCCAGACTGAACACCGACTTGCCTAATGTCTGTCCGGCATGCGGCTTGTCCCCCCATTCTACTAACCATCTTTTTGTCTGCTCATCTGAGCCTACTCTTCTAACACCCATATCCCTCTGGTCCTCCCCTGTTGAAGCCGCTAGGTTTTTAGGACTTCCGTTAGAAGAGTTCGATGACAATATTTGGTAAGGTTGATACTGACTACCTAGGCAGGGCAAAGTAGTGTTAAAACAACAACAACAACCTGGGTCATTTTTTGGTTTTTTGTTAATAACTTTTCACTGAACTGAAATATTTCTTTTCCGGATTCGGATTCTCGTTACAGAGGTCAAAACGCGTCTTTTGGTACCTCTCTCGATATCTTTGGAGGTGTATTAGCAGTTACGTACGGTCGTAAAGAATTACCGAGCGGAGTTATATTCATGCTCCTGAAACGGAAACGAGTCTTTTGATACCTCTCCCGACATTTTTGGACGCATATTAGACGTACCCCACGTAAACGATTACCCCCTATTTTTACTGCTAATACACATTCAAAAATATTGTGAGAGGTACCAAAAGACGCGTATTTACCCTGTATCAATAAGCGGAAATTGGAAAACAAATTTTTTGTTTCAATGATAACTTATTTGCAAAAAGCCGGATAATGACCCAGGTCGAATCCAAGATGGACGGTGGATCCATGATATTTGTGTGCAGAACACTTAGCCGGTCCAACACGGACCATTCCGTATTTCCATGCAGAACGCATTTTTGCAATTATTGACGCGTCCTAGTACTGTGATTACAATAAAATAATAACTTTATTTGGAAAAAAAATGTTCAACTTTATTTGGAAATAGGTACCTCTTAACATAAACAAAATAATCGGATTCTAGTTACAGAGGTAAAAACGCGTCTTTTGATACCTCTCGATATTTATGGATGCAGCTTGGTACGGTCGCAAAGAATTACTATAAAAAATAATATATTAAAACATATACATATGCAGTTAGACAGTGTCTAATATTGAGTGAGGAAGACACTAAGGCCAGAAACGAGTTAGGCCAGGATATTGACTTAGGCCAGTATGATGCCCCTTATGAAAGATTAATCAGTCTCTATAAGTGGAAATTAAATGCCAGGTATTTTGTACTAGATTCCCGATTTTAATGTAGGTATGTATTTCACGGTTTACAAAAACAAAAATTCACTGCCACTGGCTGTGCTTTTGATGATCGTCGGAGACAAGCACCAAGTCGTCGATCGATTTAACTTACCACTGGTTACGCAAGAGTAGCTGGGGCAAATAATGTACTCACTGCTTCCAAATCCAATCCTTTATATTTTGAGCAAAACGCCATTGGTTTTTAAGGCATACCTTCTGATCGACTAGTTGCGGTGTCGAATTGGAACATCCAATTAGGAAATGATTTGGAGTGATGGGGTCATCTTCCTCTGGTGATCTGGTGATTAGTGACCTAGAATTTAAAATATCTTCAGCTTCAATCAATACACCTAGAAGTGTCTTCGCCTATGAGGGGCTCGCACCAACTCCCTGAACTTGCATTGGAGGGGCCAATAAATTTCTCTTATGTCTGGCCACTCCATTGGATGTACGCTCAAAATCCAAAATACCATCGACTTCCTTAAGCTCTCGTTGGGCACCAACGAAATTTGTGCCATTATCGCTGCGGATTCTTACTGGCATACTACGGCGGTTGATGATGTTACGCAGACATAACACGCTCACGCCCCCAGGCGTCAACATCTCACACAGCAGCTCACAGCTACTCCCTACGTAGCACTTCCCAGCATCAGCACGAGTATAAGCCACAACCACCAGCTCCTGGTCCCTTATACTACGTGCACTGTTTGTCGGTTAAGATTATATACGCCGTTGGCATCGGTCAAGTGCAATAACTGCCTTGGCCTGTGTCACCTGCTTATATGCTGTGGACTCGCGAACAGGAACCTATGGACTGATACGTACGTTGCGCCATTCTGTCGAGCTACGCAACCTTCAACGTCGTCCGACTCGCCTCTACCTTCTGGTAACGCGATTCCTTCGACTTCAAGATTGCGCCGTAGTGCGCGACCCAGCCTATTACCACCTAGGCATACGCACCAGTCCTTGACCCCCAGCATCAACTCTGCTCCCCCTTCGCATTTCGGTATCCTGCAATTTAATTGCAACGGCCTAACCGGTAAAATTGTTGAAGTGACAAATTTAATGAAGCGACTCAACATCAAGATCGCGGCGATTCAGGAGACAAAGCTAGGTGGAAGGTCGTCTCTTCAGACCTGCAACGGGTACAATGTACACCTGCGACATCCTTGGTGACTTCAACGCACACCACGACCTGTGGCACTCCAGCTTGCAGGCCGATGGTAGGGGACAGGAGCTGGCTGGCCAAATAGATGATTCGACGTTCTGCACGGTAAATGGGGATGACCCCACTGCTCTAGCTCGCCAGACATCACCATAGTCAGCGCTGGCCTAATAAACTGCGTTGAATGGCGACCGATACTGACGCTTGCTTCAGTCCACCTACCCATAGTGCTCTCTATCGATCGCCCCACCGACTTTGTCACCGCTGAGAATCGCACATTCACCAACTTCAATAAAGCCGACTAGGAGGGTTTTCTCAACACCACAGAGAGCTGCCTTCGCTGCTCTTCCCACCCCGTCTGACGTACGAGAAGGGGAAAAGGCGTTTCGTATGGCCCTAATTTCAGCCTCCCATCAACACATTTCGTCAGGTAGAATAAAGGAAGTGCGTCCTTTCTTCCCCGCAGAGGCAGCGGCCCTGGCAAATGAACGTGACCATATTAGACGCCTTGAGCCTACGGATCCTCAAATAAGGGATCTTAATGAGGAAATCAGACGCTTAGTAGATCAACACAAACGCGCTAAGTGGGAAGAGCACCTAAGGTCTTGCAACCTCTCGGCCGGAGTTGTCAAATTATGGTCGACGGTGAAATCTTTGTCCAACCCGACTAAACCTAATGACAAAATATCCACTTGGTCACGTTCTCTTGCCATTGCCGCTGCTTCCGCAGGGAAATTCGGCCGAATTTCCGGGATTCTGCCAGCAGGGATGAAGCGGCCAGAGGCTGAATCGATGACTTTGCGAAACTCTTTCTCACCTTTGCATACGTCCGTCGGTGTGGGTAGGTCAGCGAAGGAGTGCTCTGTGAAGTCCGTGAAGCGGTCCCAGTCCGCTTTACTGAAGTTGATGTACGTTCGTTTTTCTGTCGTTATGAAGTCGGACGGTCGTTCGATGTCTAGTAGGATGGGTAGGTGGTCAGATGCCAGTGTAAGCATAGGTTGCCAGTTAACGTGGTTGATAAGGCCCGCACTTGAAATGGAGATGTCTGGCGAACTGTGGCAGTTACCTGAATGTACAGAATGCCGAATTATCTATTTGCTCTGCGAGTGCGTGCCCTCTGCTATCTGCTGGCAAGTTGGAGTGCCAGAGATCGTGATGTGCGTTGAAATCACCTAGGATGAGGCAGTTATCGCCCCTTAGCAACGCACTAATATCAGGGCGATAATCACGGGGACAGCACGTAACAGGGGGAATGTATATATTTAACACTCGCAGGTCGACGTCGCCTGTCCGGACTGCTATGCCCTGGCATTCAAGGGTAGAGTCCCTGGGGTCAACGTCAGGGGCAAACAGGTTATACTGTACAGTATGGTGTGTAATGAATGCGAGGCCGCCCCCATGACCGCTGGGACGGTCTTTCCTATGTACATTGTACCCATCACGAGTACGTAAGTCCGAGTTAGCATTCAGTTTGGTCTGCTGAATGGCGGCCAGTTTAATGTTGTTCGACTTCATAAAGTCTGTTATCTCCGCGATCTTTCCAGCTAACCCGTTGCAGTTCAGCTGTAGGATTTTGAAGTGTGTCGGGAGGGAGGGTGGAGGCATGCTGGGGGTGAGGGTGGAGGTGGGCATAGTCCCAAGCTGTGACGCAGTCTAGGGTTCAGCGCGTCTTGGCCAATGTTGTGTGGCGTGGAGGGCGGCTGAGTACTGCAGCAAGGGGCAATAAATGCATCCGTCCAAAGGTTCCTGTTTGCGAGCCCAGAGCACATATGGATGTGGCACAGGCCAAGGCAGTTATTGCACTTAACCGATGCCGCAGGCGTATATAGTCTTTGCCGACAAACAGTGCACGTGGTGAAAGGTACGAGGAGGTTATGTTCCTGACCCACGTGCATGCTGGAAGTAGGGGGGGACGAGAGTGGGGACTGAGGTGAGGCGGGAGCAGCAAGGCTGCAGGTCGTGAAGACCGGGCCACTGTTGTGGCCATTTGATGACGGTAGGTGCGGTGTGTGTGCGCCGGAGCGACGAGAACCGCGGGACGCGCGTGTGCGCGAACAAGATGGTGCCTCAAAAGTACTGAAAAAAGTACGGGTTCTGGGGATGGCAGGGTTAAGACCTGAGCATCCAGATCTATGCAACCATCTCTTGCATTTACTGCATTGAACGGAATGTGAACGTTTAACATATATTTTCTTCCAGCAAAGGCAGCAGATCCAGTCTCTTGGTCCGGGGTTGGATTCGATACCAGCCCGTAGCAAGAGACATTGGAGTAACCCTGCTGCAAGGGATTGCTCCGAGGATGACAATTTAGGAGTGGGATTGGACAAATTGGACAGGGTTACACTGAAATAACAGCCCTTGGCCGGGTAAAACCCGGGTCATTCCGGTACGTAGAACCGGCTGTTGTGGGAATGGCAGGCCGATGGTAGGGGACAGGAGCTGGCTGACCAAATAGATGATTCGGCGTTCTGCACGGTAAATGGGGATGCCCCCACTAGAATGGCGGTAAACTGCTCTAGCTCGCCAGACATCACCATAGTCAGCGCTGGTCTAATAAACTGCGTTGATTGGCGACCGATGCTGACGCTTGCTTCAGACCACCTACCTATAGTGCTCTCTATCGAGCGCCCCACCGACTTTGTCACTGCTGAGAAACGCACTTACACTAACTTCAATAAAGCCGACTGGGAGGGTTTTCTCAACACCACAGAGAGCGCCTTCGCTGCTCTTCCTACCCCGTCTGACGTACGAGAAGGGGAAAAGGCGGTTCGTTTGGCCCTAATTTCAGCCTCCCATCAACACATTCCGTCAGGTAGAATAAAGGAAGTGCGTCCATTCTTCCCCTCAAAGGCAGTGGCCCTGGCAAATGAACGTGACCATATTAGACGCCTTGACCCTACGGATCCTCAAATAAGGGATCTCAATGCGGAAATCAGATGCTTAGTAGATCAACACAAACGCGCTAAGTGGGAAGAGCACCTAAGGTCTTGCAACCTCTCGGCTGGAGTTGGCAAATTATGGTCGACGGTGAAATCTTTGTCTTCAGTCGAAGCCAAAAAGATGCGCGAGCGCCTTCTGCCGACAATTTGTAATGCATCCTACGTTGAACAAAGATATTCGCCGAGCCACCAGGGAAGCGCACAAACACAAAAACAGCGATGCGCCCATTGCCATCTCCACAACAGAAGTTCATGAGGCTATTCGGAGATCCAAGAACACCAAATATATCGGCCCCGATGGCATTTCCATGCTGATGCTGAAACACCTCGGCGACGAAGGCATAAGATACCTCACACAAATTTTCAACCTTTCCCTTTCCACCTTTGTTATTCCTGAAAGATGGAAACAAGCAAAGGTGGTCCCACTACTAAAGCCTGGCAAGCCAGCTGCCGTAGGGGAGTCATATCGCCCGATATCTCTCCTCTCGCCAGTAGTGAAAGTTTTGGAATCCACCTTGTTGCCGTACTTCACCGCAAACCTGCGGCTCGCCGAACATCAGCATGGATTTCGCAAAAATCACAGCACCACCACCGCGCTGAACGCCATAACCACTCAGATAGGGGACGGACTAAACCAAAAGCGTCCAAACCACAGGGCAGTGCTAGTTGCGCTTGACTTGGCCAAAGCTTTTGACACGGTCAACCATGCGCAACTAATGAAAGACCTCGAAGATTCGTCCCTTCCTCCCTGTCTTAAACGTTGGACTGCCAACTATTTGAGTGGTCGTCAATCGTCGGTTGAGCTCAGAGGCGCAAGATCAAAACCCAGAATAGTTAAACAAGGGGTGTCACAGGGTGGTGACCTTTCCCCGTTCCTGTTTAACTATTATATATCGAAACTTCCCCCCCCACCAGAGGGTGTCTCGATCGTCTCTTACGCCGACGATTGTACGATTCTGGCAACAGGCCCCTCCGTAGAAGAACTCTGCTCTCGAATTAACTCATACCTCCCAGCCGTGTCCGAATTCTTCGCCGGGAGAAACCTGGCATTGTCACCGAATAAGTCCTCGGCCACCCTATTTACGACGTGGACAACGCAAGTGAACATGGAATTAGACGTCTACGTTGATAGTGTCAAGCTACCAACTGTCTCACACCCCAAAATCTTAGGGGTGACGTTTGATAACATATTCAAATACGGCGCTCATGTAACCGCAATTGCCAATAAAGTCCAAAGCCGTAACAAAATCCTCAAGTCCCTAGCTGGCAGCACTTGGGGTAAAGACAAAGAAACGTTACTAGCTACATATAAAGCAATTGGCCAGCCGGTACTGAGCTACGCGACGCCTATATGGTCGCCGGGGCTAGCTGACACACACTGGACGAGGCTACAGGTCTGCCAAAACACCGCCCTTCGTACAGCCACTGGGTGTCTTCTTATGTCTCCTGAGCATCACTTACATAATGAAGTGAAAATGCTCGCCGTTAAAGAGCATAGCGAGATGTTGACCAGGCAATTCCTGTTCAACTGTTGCAAACCGCAGCATCCGAACGGACGCCTGATCAACGAGGATCCGCCCCCCAGGAGCATAAGGAGCCATCTACGCAAACACTATGATGAGATCCGGCACCTGATTTCCACGCCGTTTGATCCTAAGGTGCACCGGCAGGCCCTCACCCTCATCCACACGAATTCGGTAAATTCCTATGTTGGCTCTCTCCCGGTGAACGCCGCCACCACCACCCGTTGCCGAAGAGGAGCGCGAGCTGCCTAGGCAGACTAGGGTGATGCTGGCCCAACTCCGGTCTGGATATTGTAATAGGTTAAACTCTTACCTATCCAGACTGAACCCCGACTTGCATAATGTTTGTCCGGCATGCGGCTTGTCCCCCCATACTACTAACCATCTTTTTGTCTGCTCATCCGAGCCTACTCTTCTAACACCCATATCCCTCTGGTCCTCCCCTGTTGAAGCCGCTAGGTTTCTAGGACTTCCGTTAGAAGAGTTCGATGAAAATATTGGGTAAGGTTGATACTGACTACCTAGGCAGGGCAAAGTAGTGTTACAACAACAACAACAACCAAACTGAACGCTAACTCGGACTTACGGAAGTCCAAGGAAACGCGCTGTTTCAACAGGGTTGGACCAAAGTGATAAGGGAGTTAGAAGAGTATGTTCCGAAGAACACGAAAAGAGATGTTGCGTGTCGTGGGGGGCCATACCGCATGCAGGGCATGTGTTTGGTATGGTAGGGTTCAGTCTGGACAAATAGGAGTTCAGCCTATTGCAATATCCAGACCGAAGGTGAGCCAGCATGACTCTAGTCTCCCTCGGAAGGACACGTTCTTCCTCAGCAAGAACGGGTGGTTGGGCACCAATAACGGGGTTCACAGGCCGGGATCTGAGGGATCTGTCCACCGACTCAGTGTGGAGGTCCTTTAGGGCCCGCCTATGGTCCCGCAGATCAAACGGCAACGAGATGTGATGCCGGATCTCATCATAATGCTTCCGGAGATGCTTCCTTATGTCTCTAGGGGGCGGAGTTTCATCCAATAGCTGTCGATTTGGATGACTGGGACGGTGGCAGTTCAGAAGGAACTGCCTACTTAAAAGTTCCGCATGCTCGCGAACGTTGAGCATTTGAGCCTCCTGGTGGAGATGAGACTCAGGAGACATAAGCAAACAACCCGTCGCAGTTCTGATGGCGGTGTTTTGGCAGACCTGCAATTTCCTCCAGTTGGTGTCGTGAAGGTTAGGCGACCATATGGGCGCAGCATAATCAATAACCGGTCGGCCAATAGCCTTATAGGTGACCAGCAACGTTTCTTTGTCTTTGCCCCAAGTACTGCCGGCGAGTGACTTGAGGATCTTGTTGCGGCTTTGTACCTTTGAAGCTATTGCGGTGGCATGATTAGCGAAGGTGAGGGCTATTGTCGAATGTAACCCCTACAATTTTGGGGTGGTTGACAGTAGGTAGTGGAACACCATCTACGTGGACATTCAACTCCTGCCCCATCTGCGCAGTCCACGTGGTGAACAACGTCGCCGTAGATTTAGTCGGGGAAAGAGTCAGGTTCCGCTCTGTGAAGAAGCAGGAAAGGTCGCGCAGGTAGTCATTCAGTCTAGTACAAAGTTCGTATGTCGAAGGTCCTTTGCCCGTGGCCATCACAGTGCAGTCGTCAGCGTACGAAACGATGGAGACCCCCTCTGGTGGGGGAGGGAGGCTCGAGATGTAGAAGTTAAACAGAAGGGGTGAAAGAACACCACCCTGCGGAACCCCTTGTCTAATTCTTCTAGGTCTACATCTCTCGTTTCGAAACTGCACTGACGCCAGCCGACCGTTCAAGTAGTTGGCGGTCCACCTTTTTAGGCCGGCAGGAAGCGGTGTCTCCTCCAGGTCTTCAAGGAGTGTGGCGGGGTTGACTGTGTCGAAGGCTTTAGACAGGTCAAGTGCCACGAGAACCGTCCTGTGGTTTGGTTGGTGTTGGTTCAAACCGAAGTTAATCTGCGTCGTAATGGCGTTCAAAGCTGATGTTGTGCTATGGTTTTTACGGAAGCCATGTTGATGATTGGCCAGCTGCAGGTTTGCAGTATAATATGGGAGCAGAATAGCCTCTAACAACTTCACTACCGGCGAAAGGAGAGATATCGGACGATAAGAGTCTCCTTGATTTGCCGGCTTCCCAGGTTTTAGGAGGGGGACCACAGTCGCATGTTTCCAGATATCTGGTATAACGAAGGTGGACAGTGAGAGGTTGAATAGAGCCGCCAAGTACTTGTGCCCCTCGTGGCCTAGGTGTTTCAGCATCTTCATGGCAATTCCGTCGGGTCCGAGTGATCTTGAAGGTTTGGCCTTCCTTATAGCTTCTTTGACCTCTGCAGCGGAGACGACAATGGGCGCGGCTGTGTGTTTGTGTTTGTGCGCGCGTCGGATGGCTTTTCTCTTAGCCCTATCCGCAGGAAAATGCAGTATAAATTGCCGGCAGAATGCGCTCGCGCACTTCCTGGGGTCCGACTTGACGTTATCGCCGAAAGCAATGGCGACCTTGTCATTGTATTTGGTCGGGTTGGATAGGGCCTTGACTGTCGACCATAATTTGCCGACCCCGCCGGAGAGGTTGCATGACTCTAGGTGTTCTTTCCACTTCTTCAATTTATGATCATTGACAGTCCGACGGATTTCTGCGTTGAGATCCTTTATTCTTGGATCAGCGGGGTTCAAGAGTCTCACTTGGTCACGTTCTCTTGCCATTGCCGCTGCTTCCGCAGGGAAATTCGGCCGAATTTACGTGATTCTGCCAGCAGGGATGAAGCGGCCAGGGGCTGAATCGATGACTTTGCGAAACTCTTTCTCACCTTTGCATACGTCCGTCGGTGTAGGTAGGTCAGCGAAGGAGTGCTCTGTAAAGTCCGTGAAGCGGTCCCAGTCCGCTTTACTAAAGTTGATGTACGTTCGTTTTTCTGTCGTTATGAAGTCGGACGGTCGTTCGATGTCTAGTAGGATGGGTAGGTGGTCAGATGCCAGTGTAAGCATAGGTTGCCAGTTAACGTGGTTGATAAGGCCCGCACTTGAAATGGAGATGTCTGGCGAACTGTGGCAGTTACCTGCCACCCTAGTGGGGGCATCTCCATTCAATGTACAGAATGCCGAATTATCTATTTGCTCTGCGAGTGCGTGCCCTCTGCTATCTGCTGGCAAGTTGGAGTGCCAGAGATCGTGATGTGCGTTGAAATCACCTAAGATGAGGCAGTTATCGCCCCTTAGCAACGCACTAATATCAGGGCGATAATCACGGGGACAGCACGTAACAGGGCGAACGTATATATTTAACACTCGCAGGTCGACGTCGCCTGTCCGGACTGCTATGCCCTGGCATTCAAGGGTAGAGTCCCTGGGGTCAACGTCAGGGGTAAACAGATTATATTGTACAGTATGGTGTGTAATGAATGCGAGGCCGCCCCCATGACCGCTCGGACTTACGTACTCGAGATGGGTACAATGTGCATAGGAAAGACCGTCCCAGCGGTCATGGGGGCGGCCTTGCATTCATCACACACCATCCTGTACAGTATAACCTCTTTGCCCCGGACGTTGACCCCAGGGACTCTACCCTTGAATGCCAGGGCATATCAGTCCGGACAGGCGACGTCGACCTGCGAGTGATAAATATATACATTCCCCCTGGGCAAACCTGCGGTTCGCCGAACATCAGCATGGATTTCGCAAAAATCACAGCACCACCACCGTGCTGAACGCCATAACCACTCAGATAGGGGACGGATTAAACCAAAAGCGTCCAAACCACACGACAGTGTTAGTTGCGCTTGACCTGGCCAAAGCTTTTGACACGGTCAGCCATGCGCAACTAATGAAAGACCTTGAAGACTCGTCCCTTCCTCCCTGTCTTAAACGTTGGACTGCCAACTACCTGAGTGGTCGTCAATCGTCGGTTGAGTTTAGAGGCGCAAGATCAAAACCCAGAATAGTTAAACAAGGGGTGCCACAGGGTGGTGTCCTATCCCCGTTTCTGTTTAACTATTATATATCGAAACTTCCAAACGTCCAAAGCCGCAACAAAATCCTTAAGTCCCTAGCTGGCAGCACTTGGGGTAAAGACAAAGAAACGTTACTAGCTACATATAAAGCAATTGGCCAGCCGGTACTGAGCTACGCGACGCCAATATGTTCGCCGGGGCTAGCTGACACACACTGGACGAGGCTACAGGTCTGCCAAAACACCGCCCTTCGTACCGCCACTGGGTGTCTTCTTATGTATCCTGAGCATCACTTACATAACGAAGCGAAAATGCTCGCCGTTAAAGAGCATAGCGAGATGTTGCCAAGGAAATCCCTGTTCAACTGTTGCAAACCGCAGCATCCGAACGGACGCCTATGTTGGCTCTCTCCCGGTGAACGCCGTTCTTCAGGCAACAACACCACCCGTTGCCGAAGAGGAGCGCGAGCTGCCTAGGGAGACTAGGGTGATGCTGGCTCAACTCCGGTCTGGATATTGTAATAGGTTAAACTCTTACCTATCCAGACTGAACCCCGACTTGCCTAATGTTTGTCCGGCATGCGGCTTGTCCCCCCATACTACTAACCATCTTTTTGTCTGCTCATCCGAGCCTACTCTTCTAACACCCATATCCCTCTGGTCCTCCCCTGTTGAAGCCGCTAGGTTTCTAGGACTTCCGTTAGAAGAGTTCGATGACAATATTGGGTAAGTTGATACTGACTACCTAGGCAGGGCAAAGTAGTGTTAAAACAACAACAACAACAACAACATTTGCTCTCAGGAGACGACTCAACTGTGAGTAGCGTGCGTGTATGTTTAAAGTTGATTTTCTTGGCATTTCGATTACGTTCGGCACCGGTCGCAAACAATTACCCTGAAAACATATCATTAGAGCACAAAAACAAAATATAGCGATCGTTTTACAACTTTTACATACGAGTTTTAAGAATTTTTTTCGGGTGAAATTAAAAATGAGACACGCGGCAACTGAATGAATTAATTTTTACTTTAATGCCCAATTTGTTGAGAAAGATTTAAATATACGACACGTTTTAAAGCTTCTGAATTTCGATTTAGGCCAAAATTGGGTTTGTTGAGAGAGCCCTAAGTTTTTTACGACGCCGACTACGACACAGTAAAGTTTAAGTCTCCAATTTTTTAAATCGGAAAAATTTGTGATTCAAGCTTGTTACGCCGAGATTTATAAAATAATCGTATTTTTGACAGACATCGAAATAAAAATTTTTAGTCAAGAAAAATATAAATTACTATAAATTTGGCCAGAATGTATCAGCTGCCAGTTAATAATGTGATGAGTGAAGATGGTGCAATGGTGCCACGTCAGTCCTTCAATTTCTTGACATGAATTGACTAACCTGAAAAAATTAATTTATTTTTGAAAAATGAGTCGTAAGCTTAGATCTATGTCGTAAAAGTACAATTACAACGAGTAGTAAATATAATTATTTTTTGAACAAACCGGAAAATTTAAGCTGCGTTATAAGTGGTGTCGTATTTTAAACTAAGATTTAACTAAAGCGAGTTCTAGACAATTTTACGACTCTGTAAACAAATTGGCCATAATTATTTTAATTCAGTTGACTTTTTTTTGGAATTTACTTCATTGGATTGTTATAAGGTGAAGTTGAGTCTTCTTTACGTAACACTTCGTCTGGTACATCACGGTGAACTGCCAACATTGTTAAACCATTTAACCGCTCCTTAAATAGTAAGGAAATAAATCAAAATATTTATCAAAATGAAGCATATATTAAAAATTTTAAGCAACTTGAATAAGTTACTAAAGACGTTTTGTGGCAAGCTTGAATAAAAAAATGCACTAAATCATATGTAATTTGCCATTGAAACAATTAAAATTGACATGGAAAATTTTGCAGTATCATTGTTGATATGGAATTTTTAATTTCTCTAAAGGCTCATTTACACGGGTCGATTTTTCGTTGTTCCACCGGGTAAATAGCAATTCCCAATTGTCCTTATTTGCTTGATTAGAAAGAAAATTGGTAATAGCACTATGAAACATAAAAAAAAAAAAAAGTTTTTGGCGCCTTTTCCTCTTCTCGTACGTCAGACGTAGCGGGAAGAGGGGCGAAGGCGCTCTCTGTGGTAATAAAGAAACTGTCCTTGTCGGCTTTACTGAAATTGGTAAATGTGCGGTTCTCGGCGGTGACAAAGCCGGGGGGGCGATCGATAGAGACCACAATGGGTAGGTGATCTGAAGCAAGCGTTAGCATCGGATGCCAGTCAACGCAGTTTATAAGATCGGCGAAGACTATGGTGATATCTGGCGAGCTAGAGCAGTTTACCGCCACTCTAGTGGGGGCATCCCCATTTACCGTGCAGAACGTCGATTCGTCTATTTGATCAGCCAGCTCCTGTCCTCTACCATCGGCCTGTAGACTAGAGTGGCACAGGTCATGGTGTGCGTTGAAGTCACCAAGGATAACACGATTCTATGATAATCTATGGGACAGCAGGTGACAGGAGCTATGTAGATGTTGATAATTCCAAGGTCGACATCGCCTGACCGGACAATCATACCTTGACGTTCTAAGGTGATATGCCTCGGGTCGACGTCAGGCTCAAACAAACGATATTGCACTGATTGATGCATTATGCATGCCCTCTTCCACGATCAGAACGGTGGATATTGTATCGGATACAGGTTCTGAGGGCGGACCGTTCACCGAGCTTTGTCTCTCGAATCGCTGCTATTTCCACGTTTTTGTTCTTCAAAAATTCACAATCTCGGTAATTTTCCCCGTTAGGCCGTTGCAGTTTAACTGCAGGATGCATAAATGCGAAAGGGGGAGAAGAGTTGATGCAGGGGGTCAAGTACTGGTGCGTATGCCCAGGTGCTAGTAGGCTGGGTCGCGTATTAAGGCGCACTCTTGAAGTCAGGAATCCCATTACCGGAAGGTAAAAGCGAATCAGACGACGTTGCCGGTTGCGTAGCTCGACAACAACGTACGTATCAGTCCATAGATTTCTAGAAGGCAGGTATTGCACTTGACTGATGCCGCAGGCGTGTATAATCTCAACCGTCAAACAGTGCACGGTTGTGACTTATATTCGTGCTGGTGCTGGAAGAAGAGGTCCAAATAGGAAGTGCTACGTATGGAGTAGCTGTGAGCTGCTGTGTGAGATATTGACGCCAGGGGACGTGAGCGGCCGCTGGAATAATCTACTTGCTGAGGTGCATTGGTAATGCTAGTCGAATAGACTGTAGTGACAGGGTCAGAAATATGTTTCTGAGCGATACTTGATCGGCGACGGCCACTGGACGTCCTAGGACGTGAATAGCAAGGGGCCACAAAAGTTCTATAGAAACCAGGGCTGCACAACGATATAAACGAAAAAATTTCGTTTTGTTAATTATCAAAAATATATTTCGTTTTGATAAATATCAAAAAAAAAAATTTTGTTGAATATCAAAATCAAAAAATAACAAAAAAAAAATTGTTTCGTTGATTATCAATTCAAAAAATAACAAACAAATTTTTTTCGTTAACGTTTATTCATTTTGCAAATTAGGCTGGGTCGGAAATCCACTTTATTTGAATTTATTTGTCAAGTAGAAAAATTAATTAAAAATTTAAGGAACACAACAAAAAAACATAGTTACTAAGTACTAAATTGGCGCATGTACATTAGGCTCGATCGAAAATTCATATTTTTAATTTATTTTGTTAAAAAGAATAATTAATTAACGAAAACAACTTAATTAGTTCAGCTTTCAGATTGCGCATTACAATCGCATGCAACGCAAATGAAATAAACGAAGAAATAATTATAGCTTAGTCGCTCAATCAGTAACCATTATCTATATATTAATAGCCTAACATTTTTTCCATACAATCAATTGCCAGAGTGTATCTCATAAAAAAAATGCATAATTCCAATTATTATATATTTTGATATCTTTTCATGGGCCAGGAGCTTTGCATAGGTATATTATATTTAACAACAAATGCTTCGTTAATTTGTAATAATTCATAAAAGTTTTCACCAAAAGCCAAAGCTGTTAACTACAGTATCTGACTGTTTTACTATACATACAGCAGTGGCGCAGGTGGTAAGCGTACCGGCTATGATGCGTGCATTCGTTCGTTCAAGCACGTGTTCAGGGCAGGTTAAGTTTTTTTTTTTTTACTAAATTGAATTTGCCTTAAAACATACGAAAGCTTTTTATCATAATATTTTTTTTTTGAGATATTGTATTTGAAACCCAATATTTCAATATTTTTCTGTTTATGATATCTATCTTGGAATGAAAAACCCTAATTTTTTTAAAAAATCTAAAAAATTATATTTTTTAAGAAATATATTTATATTTTTCAAGAAATATGTCATATTTATATGCAAAAAGTAAAAACACAGTTTGTAGCTTCTTAAATTTTATATTCACGAAATAATTTTAAATCGCGGTAATTTTCCTAAAGACATCAACAATTTTCGTCCGTATTTTCTTCCTTTGATTTTTCTGCGTTGACGCTCATTTTGTTGAGAGTGACGCGTTTGTTTGACAAACTGTAGTGTGTTAGTTTTGTGTTGATCATTGTGTATCAGTACAAGTGTGATATGAGTGAAAATTTCTCAAGTGGGACCCCAAAAATCGAAAGTCCTTATTTATTGATTTTTTTATTAATTTCAGATAGCTATTATTATAAAATAACTATCTGTAAAGTTTTTCGCCAAAAAAAAAAAAATTACTCGAGATATATGCAATCAATTTTTTATAAAGGGTTTTGCTAAAACTGACTTTATTTGAAAGTGGTTGAAGATAATCGAATGCGTCTTGCACTGAAATTTGCAAAATTAGTCTCGCAAAATAATGGCCTAAATAATTTTGGAAAACATTTTTTTTTATAAATATTAGTAAATATTTTTATAAAAAATATTTTTTTTTTTCACTTCTGGAGCTCTGATTCTAATCGGACAAAAAAAATTGGGTTTACAATTCGTTTGTGTTCAGATAGCGAAAAAAACATTTTGTTGAGCTCTACTATTATTGTAGCTATTGCATTTTTAGTGAACGGTGCAGGCGGCAGAGATATACAGACTCGCGCGCCGGTACCACTGCGAGTGTTGTGTGATGCACAGCCGATCGACTCCTAGTCGTTAATTACTCTTTTGCCGAAGGTAAATGTTCCCGCTCCCTTATCACTAATCACTATTGGCGCACTTGTCTTTCCAACATATCTTTGCTAAGTTAATAATTTGCATACATACAAACATACACGTTCACTCATCGCACGCATTCATGCTATTGTTGTACAACCTAACGTCACCGTCTTCGCTTTTGTTCTTTTGAAAAAGCTCTAAAGCTGCCATTATACAAACACTAGTATGTAACTCCCGATAACCGGGTGGGTTTTTTTAGAAAAAAATTAAAGCAAACTATAAACGCTAATATCTTATGAACAAATTAACCAATTGAAATTTTTGTAATTTTGTGCAAACATGCTCATGATAAGCTTTCATTTGATACACATTTCATTTATGTACGTATTGTAGTTTAGTCTAGCTAAGCGCCTTGTTTTAGAATAATAATATAGATAACTGACTTGACTTCAATTGACTTTAGTTGGCAACCTAGAACGTGATTATACTTCACGTAACGCATAGAATCCTGCACCATATTTCTTTTTTTCCCGAAACTATAAAAAGGTCAGATATATTCTCTCAGCTTCAAATAAATGTCCATACGTAAAAAAAAGTCAAATGTCTTTGCCATGTAAGTATGTATAATGGCAGCTTAAATCTGAAAATTCGCTATCCCCACATATTCGCCACTGCACTTCTGCTGCAGCAGCATTCTGCATACTCACCGCTGTATTTTTGTCTATATTAAATAACAGGACTTTTGCATGAAAAACTCCTATGATGAATTTTGCTGCGTTGATTTTTTCATAGCTAGTAAGAACATTAAATTTGTAATCGTCAACAAGTGCAGTTTAAAATAAAAAATTTTAATTAAAAAATCGCTTTGTCTATTGATTTTGGGTAATGGTGTACATTTCTCCAGTGAAGTTAGTTTATATTTCTTATTAACGAGTTCGGTTTAAGTCAACAATTTATACTAGCAGTGATTACCATGCCAAAGCCAAACGTGTGCTGTAATCCTCGAAACAGAAAAAAGCATAACAACGTTTATGCAAAACTTAAATTAGTGACTGATCAATGGAATCCAGCTTTTCGTATTTTTGTGGATCAATACATGTGTTCTTCTTGCTATTCTTTATTGTATCAGCAGATAAAGAAAAATCCTGCAATTATTTTTGAAAAACAAGTCGTTCACAAGGAAACGGATCCTGCTCCTGATTTTGAAAGTGGCGAAGAATGCAGCGATGTGGAGTCACATGACGATGAGAAGTTTGCATGCGCTCCAGTCGACAAGGCTGTGAAAAAACCGAGACTAAACGACAGTTTTTCTGACAGCTCAACTCTTGATCCATGGGTAAATGACTTGAAAGAGGCCCTGAAGAAAGCTGCAACTCGTGCGGAAAAATTGAACCTCTTAACAACAATCAAATATTTGAAGTTTCACGTCGAATGGCCTCGACAGCTAAGAAATTACGCGCTGATAAAGGTTTTGGTTCTCACCCTAATCCAAAGTCTGGTCGACCAGTAGATCCCGAAACTGTTGGGTTGATTAAACAATTTTATTTGTTGGATGAAATAAGCAGAGTTATGCCTGGGGCTAAAGACTATAAGTCCATTGTAATTGATGGAAAACGTTATCAGGAAACGGTAAAAGTTTTTTTGGCGCATAAAATAAATTTAAATTTTTATAAGTTATTAAGTTAATGAACGGTAATTTCAGAAACGGCTTTTATTGGGGAATCTGAAGGAAATTCGTCAGAAATTTTTAATCAAATATCCTGACAAAAAAATTTGTTTGTCAACATTTAGACAATTTAGACCAAGGTTTTGCATATTGGCTGGTTCGAAAGGAACGCATAATGTTTGCGTGTGCAAAATACATCAAAATATGCGATTAAAAATAAGTGGCCTGAAGCAAGAGCTCAGTAATAAAGGCATTAATTACCAAACAACCTACCACGATATGCTTCGGGAGATGAAGTGTGAATCCTCAACATCGGACTGCTCATTAAGTTTGTGCGAAGAATGTCCTGGAGCATCAGCAGTTCTCGAAAAAATTAGGTCGTTTACAAGTGCAAATAAAATTACTACAGTGACGTATAATCAATGGTTGACAACCGATAGGTATGTTTAAATATAATTTTATATTGGATGAGATATTAAGTCTAATAATATTCACGGAAATATACTAAAAATTAAAATTTTCTTTCAAATACAGATGTCAACTTCTCAGCCAAACGCAGCCAGTGCAAACATTTTTAGAAAAAATTAAAACCGAATTACCCGATTTGTTAAGGCATGATTTCATTGCAATAACTCAAGCTAATTATTTGGACTCTCTCAAAAACGAACTTGGCGATGGGGAGTTCGTCGTGACAATGGACTTCTCTGAAAATTATAGTTTCCATGTTCAAGACGCGGTGCAATCTCAACACTGGTCCAAAGATCAGATGACATTACATGTGTACGTAATATATCACAAAATTAATGGGAAAGTGGAGCACAAAAATTTCGTTGTTTTGTCAGAGCATATACTACACGATGCCAATTGCGTGCACTTATTTAATGAAAAATTGATTTTGTACTTGAAAAAAGAATTCGGAGAAAACAACGTCAGGAAGATTTTCTACTTTTCGGACGGTGCGGGTTCACAATATAAAAACCGTTTTAATTTTATAAATTTGATTGAGCATAAGAACGACTTTGGTGTCGAAGCTGAATGGCATTTTTTTGCTACATCCCATGGCAAAGGGGCCTGCGATTTGGTCGGTGGATGTGTCAAAAGAAGTGCGTATAAAGCTAGTTTACAGCGTATCAATGTAAATCAAATTACAACTCCCCGAAAATTCTATGACTGGGCTCAAGCGTACGTCACTAACATCCACTTTGATTTTTGTACCGAAGAAGATCACACTAAGCATGAAGAAAATTTGAAATTACGATTTTCTATGGTAAAAACATTGAAACAAACGCGTCAATACCATTGCTACAAGCCCACTGATGATAGGAAATTGATTTGTAAGATTTTTTCAGCTGATGAAAACTACTCGATGCAAACTGTACTAAAGAAATAAATAAATTAATCATATATGTATTGTTATTTTTGTGTAAACTACCCTAATAGTGTGTATTGTTATTTTTCAAGTTAAGAATCTCCCCTACTTCCCCTTCAGAAGTAAAAAGAGTATTTAATGACTAGGAGTCGATCGGCTGTGCATCACACAACACTCGCAGTGGTACCGGCGCGCGAGTCTGTATATCTCTGCCGCCTGCACCGTTCACTAAAAATGCAATAGCTACAATAATAGTAGAGCTCAACAAAATGTTTTTTTCGCTATCTGAACACAAACGAATTGTAAACCCAATTTTTTTTGTCCGATTAGAATCAGAGCTCCAGAAGTGAAAAAAAAAAAATATTTTTTATAAAAATATTTACTAATATTTATAAAAAAAAATGTTTTCCAAAATTATTTAGGCCATTATTTTGCGAGACTAATTTTGCAAATTTCAGTGCAAGACGCATTCGATTATCTTCAACCACTTTCAAATAAAGTCAGTTTTAGCAAAACCCTTTATAAAAAATTGATTGCATATATCTCGAGTAATTTTTTTTTTTTTGGCGAAAAACTTTACAGATAGTTATTTTATAATAATAGCTATCTGAAATTTATAAAAAAATCAATAAATAAGGACTTTCGATTTTTGGGGTCCCACTTGAGAAATTTTCACTCTATGTTATCTGTCAAATGTTTGACAGGCACTTCAAAATGAAGTTTTTTATAGTTTTTTGTTTACATCTGAGGCACTTTAATATGGCGGCGCATCTGGTACTCCTATCTTTTAACGAATGATAGAACGAGATGCAGGATGAAACCAATATAGAATATAAAAAAACAGGTGTTAATTTTTTTAAAAATTTTGACGTCTATGCTTAAGATATTACACTTGACATGGTACACAATGGTGTTGATATTCAAAATGAACACTTGCGCGGACGAAAAAAATGTATGTTAAAATTTATTGAAGTTTATCAATGCTTACCAGCTTTATGGAATGTAAAGGTGGAAGCATATTGTTCATCCAATTTTTTTTTACACTTCTTTTTCTTCTTATTTAATAAAGCTGCAGTTGCAAGTAAACAAAAATTGTCATCCGATGAAGACATATTTACGTCCGATCACCACGAAAGCAAATGGCGTTTGACGGTTTCTGTTTGAACGTGTGCGGGCAAGCGACAAGCACACGACACGCATACACATAAAGACTTCTGCCAAACAATTTGAACGTTTTAGCGGTGGAAATATTTGTTGAACCTTTAGCGCTTAGGTATAGCATTTGACATGCCATAGTCATGTGTACCAATAGCGCATGTGTAATGGTCTCGGGTGGGACGCGTGTGTTTCATGGTTCGAGCCCAACTTCGAACATAACATTTTTTTTTTTTTTTTCATATTGACAATTTTTTTTTGCAGGGAAATTACTAAAATTTACTATAACACAATATGTACTTAGACATATATATATGTCGTTTTATGAATTTTTTTAAGGAATTTGCTTTTTCTTAATTGCTATAAGACTAATATATATACATACATATGGGCAAATCCTGCGTTACGAACGCCACATTCGTACGCGTTTTCGGATTGAAATATAACAATTTTTTGATCTTTCAAAAGACATACCTTCAAGTTATACACAGTGTTTAGTGGGATTTGAGTGTACTTTCGAATGTCATCAAAATATTTTTTGTAACAGGTTTAAGCTGCGAAAAATTTGATCTCAAAGTATTGTTACGCACGCTACAAAAAATGGAAGTAGCTTTGAAGGTTAAGGTATATTTTCTTATTTTTAGCAAATTTTGTATAATAAAGCACACCAAATGAAATACCTTAAAGAAAGATGAATATAAGAGAATTCTAAAATAACTTACTTGCAGCCAAAAAATTGTGTAGTTTTTTAACGATGGCCGTGAACCCAACGTTACGCACGCTACGTTACTCACGCTAAGTTTTTTCCAGTCTTATAAATAATAGCTTCCGTGAGATCGTGACTTAGAGCTGCCCTGTAGTCATTAATAATATATTTTAATGTAGAAAACGCGCGCTCCACGCTGACTTGGGTAGCGGGAGTTGCATGGATTATTTGATACAACTGGTATAGAGTACTATGACTAAATCGTTTTGGTTCCTGCAGATTTGTGTTCAAATTAGACGATTCATTGAAGTTTTCAAATATAGAAAATGCTTCATTTCTGCTTGGGATGTCCGATTCAGAATGTCCTATTTGGCTCATTAAAGTATTCAGTAAATTACCATCATCTTCGGACGATTCTACGGAATTGGTAGTTCTGAGACCGCAAGAAATTGTTTTTTGTGCTTTCGCAGCAAATGGTTTTTTTTGTTTCCTAAGTGGTCTTTTGCAATTACAAAATATACACTTCTCATTGATAAAGCACGACCGCACTGATTCCCCCTCTCTTTAGCGACCCATATTAACCAATATTATTTTGAAAAATTTCAAATATTTTTGTGAATTGTTTTGATAAAAACCGAAACGAAATTTATTTTGATAATTATTTTTTGATTTTCAACGCAACGATATATTTTTTTGTTGAGCTTTTAACGTTATTATTATTGAACAACAAAACGAAATAAAAAGTTTTTTTCGTTTATTAATAAATTTAACGTTATTTTTCAGCCCTGATAGAAACTAGCGGGCCTGTGTGTAGAGGGATTTAGTCCGGTGCAACTAGTTTTGTGCAATCATCTTTTACAGTTGGAGCATTGTATGGAATGTGAGCGTTTCACATAAATTATCTTCCAGCATATCCAGCAGATCCATTTTGTTGGGCCCGGGTTGGATTCAATACCGGCCCGGAGCAAGAGAATATTGAGCAGCCCTGCTGCAAGGTGCTGCTCGAAGGATGACATTAGAGGGGATAACTGACGGTTTAGGCAGGGGGGTAGGCGAAATAACAGCGCTTGGTCGGGAAAAACCCGAGTAATTCCGGTACGTAGAAGCGGCTGTCGTGGGAATGCCCCTAAGCGAGTCTTTTCCGCTGCCGGTTCATCATCCGAGCCTTCACGTGATCGTAGGGTTACGCCCACTCGACTGTTGTTCAGGCCTACTAAGACCGCGGTACGGCGTTGGTATAGGAGGACAATAGGAAGCCCTTTGGCGCTTAGCATTTGCATATGTCAAGCTTGAGTACCTGGGAGTCGTCTTCATATCGGTGGTTGTTCGCTGCCCATTAGAAACATAAAGGTTGTGCAGTACCTGAAATCCTCAGTTGGTTTTGTAAATCTTCATGTATTAAAGTTAGGGAAGAGCCGTCGTCAAGGAATGCATATGTATTGATTTTGATGTTATTACCATGTAGCGTTACCGGCAGCACCCTAAATAATATTGACACCTTGTCACAACTTTGAGCGTTGAGTGCAGATTTTGTCCGAGGCGAACCCATTGAACCGAACTGATTGTGGAGTAAGGAGTGGTGGATGAAAGTGCAAGGGTTTACCCCGCATATGGCGTCGGAGCTACACTGACCGCGGGAATGTACCTTAAAGCATCGACTGCATAAACTGTGCTTGCGCACTAACACCCATTGCTCCGACCCACCTGCGTCCCTAACCTTATAACAATTTTCGACCAAATTACAACCTTCATTGCAAACAACGCATATACGCTTCTCTGTTGCGACATCGGTGACATGTGCGTTTAAATACCCACTTTTAGCTGATCCCTTATGGCTTAGCACACTGCTAGCCCCCTGAGCGAGTTCAAATAACCAGTTAGCGAAGCTTTCAAGATTGGAAGATGTTAAATTTAATTTGTGCATACCCCAAAATGCTGCTAGTAGGCCAGGAAACTAGTTAACGAATTCTTGCTCTAACTCCGGATAATTGAGATTTAGCATGTTCGACGCCTTCATAGTTGCTCATATATTTTGCACCTCAAGAGCTAAATGGACTAAAGTTTCAAGGCTATTTTTTCCAGATGGTATTTCCCGAATTCGCGCTAAGAGTACAGCAATAATGAGTTTGGGACGCTAAAATTTCATTTTTAACGTGCTAAGTATTTGCGGTACGCAGGAAGTGTGCAAGAGTAGATTTCTTACAGCATCTCGAGCAGCTCCCTCTAGATCTTGATGTAGTCTTTACAGATTTTCGCCTTCAGAGAAGCCACACAATTCTGGAGTTTGTTGGTAGGTGGCCAAGAGCAAAGGCCACTCCTCAGGCTTGCCGTTGAACTTAGGGAGCTCTTTACCTGCACTACTACGTGCCGCAATATGGTTTTTTGTGAGTCAAACTGGTTGTATTGAAGTGTTTTCCACCAATTTTGTGGAAGTTTTGTGACCTTTAAACGGTGTTTTTGATGACACTGAATTGAGTAAGGCAGGCCCCGTAACGTTCAGCCACTTTTGCACAGCGGTCGAGTCCAAACCTTCGTCCGAACATTCATCTTAAGTTTCGAGATTTTTTAAAAGTTGTCTGCGCCTTTCTTTAATAAGCGCAGCTTCGGCGTGCTGTCGTTGCAATCTTGCTGATTTACCGCTGCCAATACTAGAGCCCTTATTTTAGGTTGAACTTGTAGTGTCTGCGCGTTCTTGATCTGGGCCTACACCGTTACAAGCTCCTGCTTGGTTTGTCTTTGATATATTGTAGCTTGAAGTGGCAGTACAATGTGAACATTTCCACTCCATGTTCCACTTTGCCGTAACACCAACGCATTCTAAATGATACCACTTTTCAAACTCGTTGTAACAAACTATTTGGGAATCATCAGCCTCGTGGCAGACCTTGCAATTGTAACCTTTAATCTGCTTGGACTCCTACATTGCAATTGGAAAGTTTAACCATAAAATATTTCAAAATTTTTGATAGTCCGAGCCAAATCCCAAATCCAAACTTTCACAACATAGCAATACATTTAAGCGAGTTTGCAATATCTATATTTTTATTTCTTGTATTAGAATTCATTTATTTTGGTACATAATTTTGTTTTACTTACTTTAGTAACGAAGGGGATTTAACCAGATATAGTTTCAACACGTTGATCAAATAAAATACAATTAATTACTTCTTGTAATTTCCTTCACCAAGTCAAATGTCAAAAGGAGGTAACAAAAGACGTCCCCCAAATTCTATCTCCTCTTTACTTAATTCGATGTTGCCACCTCTAGATTCCATCTTACCAGGGATGAACAAAAGTTTCTTCCCATTAGGATTGCACTTGTGTACAAGACCGTCAATCAAGTCGTAATCTTTCACAGGACCATTTTCGAGCTGGCTTCGGAGATAGCTTATATTTTCGTCACGTTCTTGAGCGATCTAAACTTGAAATTCAACTTCCGCAGTTATGATGTCCTCAGTTATGATTTTGAAATGCATGCTATCAAGATAAGATCTAAATCTCCTTAAGGCATAAATTACACTGGACCACGAATTTCAACTTTTTCTCTTTACCAGAAACGCGGTTATGAAATTCGTATGTAAAATCACCAAAGAAAATCGATGCAAAACTACGTAAGTTATAAGTGATCAAATAAAAATACCCAGGTTGCGCAATTTCAACGTATACCTCCAAACGGATGCCTTAACAAGATTTTTAATGAGACGAGCTTGCTGTGTAAGGGTGGAAGTATGATTTTCTCTTTCTTGACAAGAGGGGTGTATTTGGTGTTATCCACACCAACGGTAACCTCGACTCTTTCTGGCCAATCCTTTCTGACGTAGTGGTCCTTACTAGCTCGGCTATCCCACTTTCAGAGGAAGCACCAGTGCTTGGCTGTGTTCGTAAATGCATCAAGACGCGCAAACTGCAATTGCATCACAGGCAGAACGTTCAGAAATGCCAATATGGCAGCACTGCAATAATCAAGCGCTCTAAAATGCAACACTTCTATCAAGAGTCGCTCATCACTCGCATCAAAGAAATTTTAGTTGGTTTTGATCACGATTTAACGATGTCTGACGAAAAGTAAGTGCAAAACTGTTTCATTTTAATTTTTGTACTGAAATTTAGTTAAATTATGTTAATAATAATCGTAAAAATAATTATTTTTAAATTTTTAGTAAAAATATTAGTAATGCGGAGACACAGCTATTGCTGAGATTACGGCTGAATATAGAGGAGGAGTCCAAGCCTTTTCCAAAGCCTATTTAAAGTGAAACTATAACTTATTAATTTTCATAAAACTTATAAAACCTTACTTTAAAAGTGGCCCAATTCATTCGGAAATGAGAATAGAAAATGTTTTAATAAATGATTTGTTTTTAGGTATTTTTCTTTTTAAAGACAAACATTTGAGCCTAAACATTTTTCTATTTGACTACAATAACCTTCTTTTTCTTAAATTTAAAGAAAATGTACCATTTCCTTGCTCGCAAAATTCGTCTAGTGTTAGATTCAGCAAAATTTCCATTTTAGTATTATACGCGTGCAAAAAAGCAAACAAACGTATTTGCAAATTGTCAAAAATTCTATCAAGAGCATCGCTCGTCAAATTCGCAGTGATGCCACTGTTGCTTATACTGCAAGTCATGTTGCATTTACGAACACAGCCCTTGGTGTAGCCACTTTGTAGACCGCATAGCATTGCATCGACTTTGAGATGAGAACATATTTGAGTAGTTTTTGCATTTCCTCGTAGGTTTCTTTTGTATTTACTGCATGTGCGATCGGGATAATAGGCTTTTTGTTACCAATATGCAATAATACAGCCTTCAAACTCAGTTGCTGTCTATGAACAATCGCCACTCTTTTGAATCATATGTTTGACCAAACCCTTCGAATAAACCACGAATGTCGTTACATTAGCATATACTGTCTATCTTGGTATAGTGTTAGAAAAATGGTTCGTGACGAGTTCTACAATATATCACCTTAATATCAAATGACACCAATTTAAAATGTTGCATACGAGAAGTGTGGATCTCGGCCTTTTCCTTGGATAGTTCCAAATCTCTTATCCAATAATTAAGTTGTGCTTCTGACAGAACGCTTCTCTCGTTTTCCATTCGAAATTCAGTACAACTTGATTCCCCGCACTCAGATATTGCTGTTGGCAACGGAACTGGATCCGCAACTGCCGTTCAATGTAGTACTGGTTATGCCACTGTAGGTATGCTGGCATAGGTTACTCTTCTTAATCTTCCAACGCCAAGTACTTTTGTACTCTCTATTGAAGGGTAAGTAGGTTCTCCATATGATTGGTGTATTTTATTTGTTGTCCTGATTCCGACTGAATCAATTCTACTCGACACGATGTACACGAAGTGTTCGGTGTCTATGGTTTTTCAGAATTTTTAGGCCCAATGCCAAAATGCTTGGAGTATAAGGTTTTGACACGATCTGAGAACACTCGTCGTCGCCCTAGTTATGATAGTATATTGGCCACACATGAAACAGAACATATCTGGATCGTTATTACACTCAAACTCTCGCGTACTTTCACTCATTGCTTGTAATAAATCACGGTTTTGGAATTTGACTTACATATGAACTCAACTACCTCCGGCGAGCCTTGCAGATGTTATGAAGTGTTAAGGCGCATTAACTCATATTTATACTCGGAACAAGAATAAAATTTAAAAAATCAGGGTTTGAATTTGCACGCACGTGTGCAGCACACAGCTCATGTGTGTGCCGATTTGAGTTAAGCACATGCACACGTGTGTGCTTTTATATAAAATATCTATGCACGAACTCTCGTGCTGTGTGTAGAAAACACTTTCACTTCAACACGTATTTGTGTATTTCAAAAACAAAATACAGACATTCTGCCATATAAAAAATCAATAGAAAAATTTGAGAGCAAATAAAATAAAAAAAAACACACGCATGAGTATGTGCTTTTATATTTTCAATGCAAAACACACACAAACTGCACACACGCATTTGTGCGTGCGTGCAAATTCGAACCCTGGAAAAAATCAAATCTTACCTAGACAGAAAGGTTCTTTTTTATACGAAGCCGGGAAAGGAAAATACTACGTGCTTTAGATGTAGCCTGTAAAAATAGTCTGTGTCTTATAATTTTGGAAATCTACCTGCACACTTACCAATAAGTGACGGAAATACATGTTAATAACTACATGCCTACAGCAGGTTTCGAACCCAACCAACCCAACCGATGCAACCACTCTACCTACTATAAAACAATTAGAGTATTAAAAGTACTATTTGATTTATTTAAAGAAAAAGTATTATCATTGTTATGGTGTTATTCGTTTATCCGGATAATATCCCATTTGCACTTTATAGTTACCTTTAATATATGTATGTATACATACATACATTGAAGTTGCGCAAACTGGGTATTTTAATTTGATCGCTTATAACTTACGTAGTTTTGCATCGCTGATAGCTTATATTTCTGGAAAAAAGTTGTGGTTTTGGAATGCTGCCCTCGCAAAGAGTAATTTTTTTCATATTTTTTTCGAATAACGGTAAATTGAAAATAGCTCGAAGCCATGTGTTTCTCAAATTCGAGTGTGGCAATCCATATACAGTAGAATCTCGAAAAAGTTAACCAAAATGTCCCAAGGGTACTTTACTTCTTCGAAATATTTGCTTTATCAAAGGTTTCCCAAATTTGAAAAAAAAGGTAATGAACATAATTTTAGTGAATCTAAACGCAAACGTCATTATAGCTGTGCAGTTGTTTTTTATTGTGCTGTGTTTAAATTGTGAAATTAAATAAAGCTAACTATCTTTTTGATCTTTATTTGTGAATAAAAATAAGTGCAAAGACTTAGTGTTGAATTGTGAAAACTTATTTTGTTTGATTAATTCATACTTTGTGAATTTTAACCTTTTGAAATTAATTTACCTTAATTTTTTGTATTTGCCGAGCCATTTTTGCATTGTGTATTTGTTGCAGTTTGATTGGCTTAGTTTCTTGCATTTTGTTTTTGGTTTTTTCGTTACTTTGCTCTTTACTTTTATCACAGCTGTTTGCGTGGTTTGTGAAGTGTCAGAACCAGTGACTCTCAAACTGTTCGCTCCAAACTGTTAGTGTTCCCTTTTGTTAACCTGCTTTTCAAACTTTTAGTAACAGCTTTTATTTTAACTAATTTCTTTCTCTTCTTAAACTAACGTTTTCGTTTCTTCAACTTTTTATCTTATTTTCTCTTCGTTACATACATATTCCTACACAAAAAAAAAAAAAAAAAAATGTCCTGTATATACTTCTTCTTCTTCTTTAAATGGCCATCTAACCGCCTGAGCGATTTTGACCGTCCAACATAGCTCGCCAGTCATTTCTTCTTTGCGCCAACTGGCGCCAATTGGAGACCCCACGAGATCGCAGGTCGGTCTCCACTTGGTCCTTCCATCGGAGTGGTGGTCTTCCTCTTCCTCTGCTTCCACCGGCGGGTGCCGATAAGTATACCTTCTGGGCTGGAGCGTCTTCGTTCATTCGCACGACGTGGCCTAGCCAGCGAAGCCGCTGTGTTTTAATGCGCTGTACTATGTCGACGTCTGCGTAAAGCTCATACAACTCATCATTAAATCTTCTTCGGTACTCGCCGTCGCCAACGCGTAGAGGCCCATAAATCTTTCGCAGAACTTTTCTCTCGAATACTCCCAATGCAGCCTCGTCAGATGTTGTTAGTGTCCACGCCTCTGCACCATATAGCAGGACGGGAGCGATGAGTGACTTGTAGAGTGTGATTTTCGTGCGTCGAGAGAGGACTTTACTTTTCAATTGCCTACTCAGTCCAAAGTAGCATTTATTTGCAAGAGCAATTCTTCGTTGGATTTCTAGGCTGGCATTATTGTTGGAGTTTATGCTAGATCCAAGGTAAACGAAGTCCTTCACTATTTCGAACTTTTTGGTGCCAGCAGTGGCGTGGGTGCCAAGGCGCGAATGCGCTGACTCTTTGCTTGATGACAGCATGTACTTCGTTTTGCCTTCGTTCACCACCAAACCCATTTTTTCCGCTTCTTTTTCTAGTTTGGAGTACGCAGAGGTTACGGCACGGTTGTTAAGGCCGATAATGTCAATGTCGTCAGCATATGCTAACAGTTGCACGCTTTTATAGAATATTGTTCCAGCGCGGTTGAGTTCTGCAGATTGTATTATTTTCTCCAACATCAAATTAAAGAAATCGCACGATAGGGGGTCACCTTGTCTGAAACCTCGTTTAGTTTCAAACGGCTCGGAGAGGTCCTTCCCAATTCTGACTGAGCTGGTGGTGTTGCTCAATGTCATTTTGCAAAGCCGTATAAGTTTTGCGGGGAAACCAAATTCAGACATAGCGGCATATAGGCAGCTCCTTTTCGTGCTATCGAAAGCGGCTTTAAAATCAACAAAGAGGTGGTGTGTGTCGATTCTTTTCTCACGGGTTTTCTCCAGGATTTGACGTATTGTAAAAATCTGGTCGATGGTAGATTTTCCAGGTCTGAAGCCACACTGATAAGGTCCAATCAGTCTGTTCACGTCAGGCTTCAATCGTTCGCACAATACGCTTGACAAGACCTTATATGCGATATTCAAAAGGCTGATTCCGCGGTAGTTGGTGCAGTTTGCAGGATCACCTTTTTTGTGGATTGGGCAAAGAACACTTAGATTCCAATCTTCGGGCATGCATTCATCCGACCATATTCTGCACAGAAGCTGGTGCATACGCCTTACCAGCTCCTCGCCGCCATGCTTGAATAGCTCAGCAGGCAAACCATCAGCGCCAGCTGCTTTATTGTTTTTTAACCGGGATATTGCTATTCGCACCTCATTATAGTCGGGTTCTGGGACGTCAATTTCGTCGTCTTCGATTGTGGGTTCGGGTTCGAGCTCTTCTCTGGTTTCTTGCTCAATTTCTCCATTTAAAAGGGCAGAGAAGTGATCCCTCCATATCTCTAGTATTCTCTGAACATCAGTCACCAGGTCGCCGTTCTCGTTCTTACAGGAATTTGCCCCGGGCTTGAAACCTTCCGTCATTCGTCGAATTTTTTGATAGAATTTTCGGGCATTATTCCCATTGGCTAGCATCTCAAGCTCATTGATTTCACGCTTTTCTGCCTCTCTTTTTTTTGCCCGGAAAAGTCGCCTCGCTTCCCTTTTCAACTCGCGGTAGTGTTCACACACACTCCTTGTTGCACTCGATCTTAGCGTTGCCTTGTAGGCTTCGTTCTTTCTTTTCGTTGCAGCTCGGCACTCTTCATCATCGTACCAGTTGTTTCTTCTCGTTCGCCGGAATCCAATTACTTCTTCGGCTGCGGTACGGAGTGCTCCTGTGATGTGCTCCCACTGCTCATGCATTCCACTGGGTTGAATTGTGCTCTCAGAGAGCAGGTGTGAGAGTCGGTCTGCAAAATCATTGGCGGTCTGTTGCGATTGCAGCTTTTCGACGTCCAGCTTTCCTTGCGTTTTCTGTTGCACCTGTTTTGTCGTACAGAGGCGGGTACGAATCTTAGCTGCTACTAGGTAGTGATCGGAGTCGATGTTTGGACCTCTTATTGTGCGAACATCTAAAACGCTAGAAGCATGCCGTCCGTCTATCACAATGTGGTCGATCTGGTTTCGCGTTCTTCGATCGGGAGACAGCCATGTAGCCTGATGGATCTTCTTGTGCATAAACCTGGTGCTGGCAATGACCATGTTTCGGGCACCGGCGAAGTCGATCAGCCTGTATCCATTTGGCGAAGTCTGGTCGTGCAGACTGTATATACGTTAACTGCCAAATAAAAAGTGAATCCGAACGCTACTTGTCTTGCTGGCTTTGTGATGGGCTCGCCCATATTAAATGTGCTGGTTTGACGGGTAGAGTTGTAGATTTTATCAATGATGGGAAGACGGGTGTACGTTGGTCCTGCTTAAAGTGCAGATCCACTGATGTAGACCTCTTTAGACTTTTTAGGGAAACTCGTAACGCTTTCTCTGAAATAGGCAAAGAAATCTGCAGCATAACAGAGAAGTTCAAGCATTACGATGACTTGTTCAAGTCATTTAAGTGTTTGGACGGCTCTTCTGCTGTTAAGGAGAAAAGCATTAATTGTGGTAATTTACCTAGTTTGCCTATTGCTGTAAGTCCAGCCCCCACTCTGATTATTCCTGCACCTCAAGCCTTTGAGTTGATTAACTTGGCTTCGCCGGGTCCGGAAGCCGTGGCTCCTTCCACTTCCAAGGCTCCTAAAAGAAACCTTGCTGTTCAGACCCGTTCTATGTCAAGTCAACCAACAGTCAAGAAGCTGGTTGTGGTCCCTGCGAAAAAGTCTGTTTTTGTGTCCAGGTTCGAGAAGGACACTTCCGCTGATGACATTAAGTCTTATGTTAAATCTAAAATTAAAGCTGACGGTATGATAATAAATAAGTTTAAATTTAAATACGATAGAACCGTATCATCATTTAGGATTGATGTTTTTCAGTCCGATTTTGATGCTATTTTGGATAGCTCTTTCTGGCCACCTGGGGCTTTGGTTCGGGAATTTTTGTTTAAGCCGAATGCCCCAAATTTAACGAAGGTCCCTAGTCAGAATATCGATCAGAATACCGATCCAAAAAACTTAAAGTAAATTCTGCCTTTAACATATATTATCAGAATGTTAGAGGTCTGAATACCAAGCTAACGGATTTCTATCTTAAAACGATCAATTGTAACTACAATATTATTGCCTTTACCGAAACTTGGTTAAAACCGCATGTCTTTGATTCGGAAATTTTTTGCGACGGATATCAAACGTATAGAAAGGATCGTTTGAACAGAATCGGTGGTGGCGTCTTGGTGGCTGTAAGATCTTCATTACCATCTGAAGATGTATATATACCCTCCATTGAAAACATTGAGTTTAAGTGCATCCGAGTCCTGTTAGGCAGCGGATATATTTATATTGCTGTTTGTTACATTCCACCGTCATCTGATTTATCTGTGTATATGCACCACATTTCTCTTTTAAATGGTGTTCATTCTATGTTAAAACCGTCCGATTCATTTATTGTTTTGGGGGACTTTAATCTTCCATACATCTCGTGGAGCAAAATTAATAATAGTATTGTGCCAATCTCGGCTAAGCTTAGTAACAATGAGTTTTTGGATGAAATTACCAACCTTTGTCTTAGCCAAATTAATGTTATCCCAAATAAGTTTGGTAAAGTTTTGGATTTAGCCTTCGTCGATGACCTGTCTAAATTTTTTATAAATAGGTGCGATCCTCTAGTGTTACCTGAAGATGTTTACCATCCCTCTCTGGAGATAGTCTACGAAACCATAAGCTATGAGGGGAAGTGCATTAAGAAACCTTGCACCTCTAATATAAAATTTGATTTTGCGAAAGCCAATTTTAAAAAGTTAAATGAAGAACTATCTAAGATAATCTGGCCTCGGTACAATGAGGATGTTGAGCTTTGCGTTTTACATTTTAATAATACTATTTATAATCTTTTCGAAAAGTATGTACCTAAGCGAATCTGCGTTTATGATGAGCCAGCTCAGGCCTGGTTTACTAAAGAGCTAAAAGCATTAAAAAATAAAAAGTCGCGTCTTTTCAAAATGTACAAGAAAACGGGTTTACATTCAGATTATATACAGTATTCTATTATACGTCATAGATATTTAGAACTAAATAAAAAGTGTTATAGAGATTATATTTGCAAAATGAAAAAGTGTTATAGAGATTATATTTGCAAAATGAAATTTTTTGCAACCCTAAATCATTTTATGGTTTTGTAAACTCTAAACGCCGAGTAAAAGGGTTCCCTTCAACCATGAAATTCAGGGATGGCATCTCCAGCAACAACCTAGAGATAGCCAATTTATTTGCTCAATTCTTTAAGTCTAATAATTCTATTGCAATCAATTCACCACCTAACAACTATCCATATCAACCGCATTCAAGTCATTCAATCCATGTTCCTAATTTAAACTCGGAAGATGTTTTATTACATCTCAAGACCTTGAAGGAATCATTTCCTGGTCGTGATTTAATACCGACATGCTTTCTTAAAAAGTCTGCTGAACACATATACCAACCGTTGACCGAACTGTTTAATCTTTCTTTACAGTGTGGCGTTTTCCCGGCTTCATGGAAAGAGTCTTTCCTTATACCTCTTTATAAAAATGGCAGTAGGTCATCGATAGAAAACTATCGTGGTATTGCAAAACTCTCGGCTATTCCCAAATTATTCGAAGCTATTGTTACTAAGTGCCTAACCTTTTCAATCTCAACATTAATTGCTAGCTCCCAGCATGGATTTTGCAAGGGTAAATCAACAACAACGAACTTACTTGAATTCACAACCCACGTGTCGAATGGATTTAGAGATAATCTCAACACCGACGTCATTTACACAGATTTTAGTAAAGCATTTGACAAAGTTTGCCACTCTCTACTAATTCACAAGCTCGATCTGGTTGGTTTCCAACCGGGCCTCACCCGTTGGATCTCCTCCTATCTCTCTGAAAGAGCTAAAATAGTAATTTTTAAAGATTCCGTTTCTGACATTATCGATGTATCCTCTGGTGCTCCTCAGGGCAGCCATCTTGGCCCGGTTCTGTTTTTGATTTTCATAAATGATATCTGTACAACAATAAAGTATTCAAATATCTTGATGTATGCTGACGATGTAAACTAATTAAGTCATATGCGTCCGCGGAAGATAGGTCTTTGCTTCAAATGGATTTAGAGTACTTAGTTACGTGGTGCAATGTAAACTATATGCCGCTAAACTTAAAGAAATGTAAATTTATGTGTTTTTCACGTAGAGGTATACAGCCAGCTTCTTATGCAATTAATAACCACAGTATTGAAAATGTTAATGTTTTTGTTGACTTAGGCGTAACGATGAACTGCAAACTTAGCTTCAGTCCGCATCTTGAGGCAACAGTCAATAAGGCTAGAGGCGTTTTAGCTTTTGTGAAAAGGGGGTCAAAAGAATTTAGTGACCCTTATGTTACTAAAACTATTTTTACTACCTTGGTTAGACCGATATTGGAGTATGGCTCGATTGTGTGGAGTCCGCGTTATCAAGTTAATATAGACAAGCTAGAATCAATTCAAAAACAGTTCCTACTTTTTGCCTTTAGAAACCTACAATGCGATTCAATGTACAGTCTTCCACCTTATACTAGTCGGTTAAAACTTATCGATCTCCCAACTCTTTCTAGTCGTAGGGAAATGCTTGGTGTAATTTTTATGGTAAAATTAATAAACGGACACATTTCAAGTCCATTTCTTTTAAATGAAGTTAAATTTATATTCCCTCCCGATCTTCAAACACATTTCAAACCTATTTTTTTGAAGCAATGTAGAGCCAATTTTCAATTGCACGAACCTTTTCAGTGTTTATGTGAAAAATATAATTCTCACTCTTGTAACTTTGATACTTCGGACTCGCTTTTTATAATAAAAAAAAACCTGTTCCACTGCGGAACAAATTTCCACTTTTTAAAATTTTCTTAGTAAATTTTTATCACATTAGATGTAATTTTGTGTGCTGATTTCATAAATGATTTTACTTTTTTTGTAACAGCTCTAGGTTTCGAGATATTTTCGACTACCCGAAAACTGATTCCACAGGAGTAGAAATGTGCAAAAACAAAAAATTCAACTATTTACAAAAGCAAACCTAAATTTTTTTAATACTTCATTTATTATTTGCCTTTGTTGTTTCATTTTAAACTATTTGTTTTTGTATTTGTTGTTTCGTTTAACGAAAATTAAAAAAAAACCTACAAGAATGTCAATAAGAATTACTCAGCAAAAGTGATCGACATTATTTTGTTTTTGTTCTTAACCTTCTGTTATATTAAACAACAAATACAAAAACAAATAGTTTAGAACGAAAATGAAATTGAAGTTTGCCTCTTTCGCTTTTGCACTTTTCAATTACTGTTCGTTCGTATTGGCTTTGACTAAGAGTACTTATTGTTTTTTCTTATAACATCTCCAAATTTTTTAGTGACTTTTATTCTAAAATTAATACAATTAATTCTGATTCTAACAATGACCACAAAAAGACGGCGTTGTTTGAATGATGCAGATACTTTCTGTGTTGTTTGTGGTGAATATACCTTCAAAAAGTTTCGTAAAGTCATCACGGACTTTGTTAAAACAGCATATTTTAATTACTTTGGAGAGAATATTTGCGATGAAGAGAAGCCATGGGTGCCAAAAACTGCGTGCCATAATTGTGTTGTGTCTCTGCGACAATGGTCGAATGGAAAACGACCAGCTCTCAAATTTAAGACACCAATGATCATAACGATTACTATTTTTGTGTGGTAAACATTACTGTAATGTTATGGAAGAGCGATACCAAGGAAGGTGGGACACGCACATGATGGCCGATTACTGCTGGAATCTTTGTCGGGATCTTGAACACGATCCACAGGCAATTTTGTGCTGATACGCGGTAAATCATTAAAATTAAGTATGTAAAAATTCTTATTTTTGTAAGAATTTTACACCTATACGAAAATTAAAAACTAGAGCTGTTAGAAAGAAACAAATCAATTTTTCGTAATCAGCACCCTTAAATTAACTTAAAACGACTTAAAAAAGTCTGGAAAATTTTTCACTGTTGACCAGTGTAATATAATACATATATGAATACGTTCATCACCGACTACATATATGCCCGCGACACCGCCAAAAATATTTTACATAAATATTCGGGGAAGACATAGCAATAAGGGGAATACCCGCGCTTGTTTTTCTTACCAAACCAACGGTTGGATTAAAAAAAAAGGATAAGCCCGAAAAAGTTAACCATAAGTTTTTTTTAGCCAAATGGCCTCTTCAGATATTCGTATTGCCCGTTAGGGGTTACGAATGCAGTATATGGAATGGATTCAGGTGACATTTCTACTTGGTGGAGACCGCTTTTCAAATTAAGTATGGAAATATACTTTTTATTATCTAAAAACTCAATGCAATCATCGATTAAGGCCAACGGGTAATTGTTCCCAACAGTTATTTTGTTAAGTGGGCGGTAGTCAACATACATACGATTCCCGTTTTTCTTTTTTACTAGTACAATAGGTCTTATTATTCCTTCTGCCGGCAATTCTTTTACTATTGATTGTACGTCATTTCGTTCGGTATAAGAGCACGTTTGTTGTCAGATGTATTTTCATCTGATATTTAAGTATTTCGTGCCTAAATTCCGCACTAATATAGTTATTTTCAATTATTTTTTTCAAGTTTTCGTGTTTTTTCTTTGAGAGTTTGGGATTAAATCAAGGTAACTGTTATCGACTGCTATATTCAAATCAATACTAAAAATATCTAAAACGTCAGTGTTAACGACCTCTACACTTTCCAAGGAGTCGTCGAATTTTATGCTAGATCAATTTTCCTTTTTTGCAGCATTTTCTACGGTGGAGGGACTAAGGATATCTGTTTGTTCTTTAACAATCGAACTAACATCATAAGCCGACTTCAAAATGTCTTTTTTGCTTATATACTGCTTATTAATTCTAGCCAGTTTTATATTGAATAATAATTGAGAAGTCACGTCCCAAAATAACTGGAAGATTCATGTTAGGTTAGGTTAGGTAAGGTGGCCGTTGTGATGCCACTATCTTAATGGTGACTTTAACCTAAGGTTCCTTGGCAAATCGCTGTGTAGCGACAATATAGCTCCGGATTTGGCACACATCGATCCTCGAAACGTCCTCCGGAGACCTAATAACATCCGAACCGAGATACCTGCGCCTGGTCCTAGCAACCGCTGGACAACTAAGCATGAAGTGATTTAATGATTCCACCTCGTCATCCTCCATGCAGCTCATCGGGTCTCAAGAATATTTAACCGCACCGCATGTATCCCTATCGGACAGTGGCTGGAGTCGACCCCTGGCCAGAAGGACTTCGACACCTGACATAAGGTGGTCTCAGCCCAGCGTTTGCCTAACTGTTTCGAAGCCCACCTGCCCAGAAGCAGACAACCAGTGTTCTGGAGGCAGCCACATCTGTCTCAAGAGTACCCGCTCTGGCCAAGAGATCCGCCTGGAAATTGCCGGGAATATCACAGTGGCCAAATAATTTGTATTTAAAGTAGTCGGCTGCAAGCGCAAGCGATTCCAGACAGTCGCCCACTCTGCTCGATCGAACGTTGCTAGCACTCAGCGCCCTAATTGCCGCTTGACTGTCGGAGTAGATGTTAAACTCCTTTACAGCGAATACGCTGGACAGCATCCCATTGAAGCTAATCCCAAGTTCCTGACAGTAAACACCCCCCCAAATTAAATGTTGTCGAATTTCGCGGCTTCGAATTGCGAGATGCGAATCTCCAGCGAATTCGCCAAAAAATGTTGAATGAGTGACGAAGATGAATTTTTCGAATTGCCAGTGGCGAAAAAGTAACATTCGCTTCGACAAAACTGCTAAAATTAGTCGAATGTTATTTTTATTCGCCGTTAAAGTTTTTCCTGGCACAAAAAATTATTTTAACGAAAAGATTTATAAAAAAAAGTGAGTAGAAACGTGTAGTCCAGGCGATAGAGATTTAATACCTAACTCTCCTACTAGTGGAATGAAATGGTAAAAAAATAATCCTAAAATATGCAGAGTATACTTTTCTGCATGCATTTAAAGTGCATTTTTTTGTTCCTTTTTTTAATTATTTCGGTCATGGTAAAATCTGTCAAAAAAATTGTCTTCTACAGTTTGTTGCCATTAAAAGTTTCTTACCAGGTTTTTTTCTAAATGCTATAGTTTTCCCGCTATAACCATTTTTCCCCCAGCGTATTTTTACAAAAAACATGCAAACTTGTATGGGCCAAAAAAGTTAAAAATTAAATTTTGGCAAAAAAAAATTTTTTGATGAGAATCACTTATGCAACAAACTGTAGAAGAACATTTTTTGACAGATGTTACCATGATCGAAATAATTAAAAATAACAAAAAAAAAAGCATTTTAAATGCATGCAGAAAAGTATGTTCTGCATATCTTGGGATTATTTTTTTACCCTTTCACGTCCACTAGTACGAGAGTTAGATAAACCAAAAAAACCAATGGTCCGCGTGACTTCCGTATTCAGTCGATTTTCGGTCTTATTCGACTGGACTAGTGCGAGTTCGAGTGAAAGTTTTTCCACCACAGCACGAGAGTTCGTGCATAAATATTTGTTTGTGAAATCACACACGTGTGCATTTGCTTAGTTTGAATCAGCACACATATGAGCTGTGTGCTACAAAATATTTCTGGCAGCACATAGCACATGTGTAAGAGCGAAAGATATACAATTATGCTGCACACGTGCGTGCAAATTCAAACCCTGATGACGTTATGATAGCGTACACCCCACACCTGAAGTTATAAATTTACTTTCTATTTCCAAATGAAACGCGGATGGTTTATTATTTAGATTTTACGTGGTAAATACGTATGTTTACTTTTATTCGTGTTCCGGAAGTATCAACCATTTTCCTTTTCGTTACTATACAGGCTTGCCATTCCTATGGTTGTAAACTATTTATACTATCTTATCATAGGGTATGTACACATTATTTTGTTTTACTTAGAGTGGCCGCCGTGGTGTGGAGGTAGTGTTGCCGACCTACCACACCAAAGGTCCAGGTTCGAGCCATGGTACAGGATGCATGAAAAGTGGTTTGAAAAAGTTTTTTCAAAACGGGGCCGCCCCTCGGCAGTGATTTGGCAAACTCTCCGTGTGTATTCCTGCCATGAAAGGCTTCTCAGCAAAAATTTGTCTTGTTTGTAAATACCGTTCAGAGTCGGCAAAAAACCGTAGGTCCCGCCAATTTGTAGGAAAATAAATTCAAAGCGTCACACCACAAATTGGAAGAGAAGCTCGGCGCAAAAATCTCTTAGGAGGTTGATGATATAACCGTGTATATCGCGCCATATAAATAACTTAAGTTCCTTCTACAAAGAACTGTTAAAAAATTAAAGATGGGTGAACTTCAACGGTTCACTAAAGAGAACGCACCAAACTTAGATCTAATGTTCACAATTTATTCTGTGCTTTTTGCAATCCAAAAACTGACTAAACTATAACTTACATTTCACTTACAATCTAAGCTCTTAGCCTAACCCTGCGATTTCCACGATTGCCCAATCGATTGATTGCGCGTGTTGCCCAGTATCGCTTACTATGCTATTCCCACATTTGGGTCGCTCAGCGTAACATGATCAAACACGCGTGTACCGCGACAGCGAATATTGTATTGTGGTCACATGCGTGGCAACGTCAGTGAATGGGTGGATCGTGGATTAGGGTGTTAACTTATATATATGTACATATATATTTGCATTGAACAAACCCAATACATTGACATAACTCAAACATACGCATACTTTAACTTTAAGTTAAAAATATCTTAAAATAATGTATTCACCCCATTAAATTTGCAACAGAACACCCTAAAATGCTCAAAAAGAGTTGACTGCAGCCACAAGTACACGAAAAAAGGGGAATATAGGCGCTGATTTTACCACAGTTTTACTACTGGATATACTGTGGGCTAAACCAAAAAAGATCAGCCATCTAACTAAAGCGCTTGCTAAAACTAACGCTTCTGTGGTGTGTCTGCCGGCGTTTGGAAAGATAAGAATTTGGATATTGTCTCTGTTATAGAAAGCTGATATTATTAATTATCTTTACGTTAAACTTAGTCTTACTAATCATAACAACATCAACGTACATAAGATTAATTTTAAGTATGAGAGGGACACTTCCTCCTTTAAAATAACAGTCCTGAAGTGTTTGTTGATAGGCCTAAACATTCGGTTGTACCCAAAGTTAGCACGAATTCAAAAAACTTGGAATTTGATTCAGAAATAACCATTTAGTATCAAAATGTTCGGGGCCTACGTTCTAAACCAAATACTTTGTTTATCAAAACTTGACAACGCTGAATTCTTCTCAAGCGATGATGTCGTTTTTCGCTGTGATCGTCAGTCTAGAGCTGGTGGTTGCGGGGCAATGATAGCCTAGTGGTTCTTGGCGATTTCAATTTACCATACATCAGTTGTAAAATTGTACCGCTTCTAGCTTTTTGTTCTAGCGATTTATCGATAAAGATGTTTAACATCTCGAAAAAGGGCGTGGCAGACACCCTACCTACCTTCAGAATTTAATATTTTATTAAGGTATCGTTGCAAAATGCCTTAACGGGTTGGGTAAAAAATTAACAGCTTCATAGCCTAAAATCGTATAACGATTATAGGGTACATTTAAAGAGAGTTGCCACATGTTTAAAAGTCTATATTATGTTAAATAATTAACTTGTACGAGGGGATTAACAAAAGTTCAGTTAGTTGACCAGAAAAAAAACATAACACAATTTTTTGTATTTATTCGGAATCTTTGTCATTTTTATCTTCTCTACATAATCACCACTGATTTCAATGCATTTCTTAAGTCTATAAATCCACTTCTGAAAACAGTCTTCAAAATCTTGCTTTTTAAGCTTATCAAGTTCAGCATTAACCGCATTAATTATCTCCATGTTGCTATTAAAGACCTTTCCTTTCAAATTTTTGGAAATAACCAGAAATCACAAGGTGCTAAATCCGGGGAATATGGTGCTGGACGTATTTCTTCGATCCCAGAGATCGCAATAAAATTTCTCGTTGTTTCAGCAGTGTGGGCTGGCGTGTTGTCATGATGTAAAAAGTAGCGTCGCAAATCCGCTTTCTTCTTTCTAACATCATTACTTTTGTTGCTGATTTTGTTTGCTTAGCTTTTACGGGTGGGTTTGCTCCTTTTGTGCTTCATACCATGGACTGCTGTTTGCCTTCCGGATCGTACTTATAGAACCACGATTCGTCACCAGAAATGATTTTACTGAAGTTGCTAGACTGACCATTTTCGAATTTTTTTTAGGAAAAATTGAGCAAAATTCACTCGAGCCTCTTTTTGGGTCTCATTTAAAATTCGTGGTACCCATCGAGTAGATTTCTTCGTGCATCCCAGATGATTATTTAATATTCGCGATACAGCCATGGCATTCAAGCCCAATTCATTAACACCCATTTCTTGTGTCAACCGTGGGTCTTCGTCAATTTTGGACTTCACCAGAGCTATAGTGACGTCATCAGTGGAAGATTTTGGTCGACCTTCTCGGGGCTCGTCCTCTTCGGAAAAATGTCCAGTATGGAATCTTCGGAACCACTTAAAAATAGTCTTTAGAGACGGTGCAATAGTTCCATATGCAATTTGGCATTCATTTAAAAATTTCACTGGCTGTAAATTAAGCCGATACCCGAAGATAATCACATGACGAATTTCCTTTTTCGTTTGGTTGTGGAATTTCGACTGATCTCTCCTCAGCTATCTTGCGTTTCCTCGTTTGCATTGTAACCGATCACTCTGAAATTTGAAACTAAGACTAATATAATAATTTTAAAGGATTTGGTAATTTTATATTTATCAAAAAAAATTTTAAGTCGCCAGCTAACCGTACTTTTGTTAACCCCCTCGTTATAGTTCAAAATTTTTATGGGTGATAATTGAAGGAGGGTAGCAATAGTTTTAATACTTGATGGTACTTTCCTCTATATCTGAACCAGCTTAAAGGCGATGAAGTGAAATGTGACCTATCATAGCTAAAAAATGAGTTTTCCTTATAAAGATATAAGTTTAGTGGTATTACTCAACCCGTTAAGGCATTTCACAGCGATAACTTAACAAAATATTAAATTTTGAACATAGGGAGGGTGTATGCCATGCCCTTTTTCGAGGTGTTTAACATCTTTTTGGAATCACTAGAGCAAACATTCACAGCAATTTAACATTCTACCGGAATCCCGGTTGTACACAAAGTTAGCACGAATTCAAAAACCTTGGAATTTGATTCAGAAATAACCATTTAGTATCAAAATGTTCGGGGCCTACGTTCTAAACTAAATACTTTGTTTATCAATAGTTTTTCTTTTACAGCATAAGTCATCGCATTTACTGAGACATGGCTAAAACTTGACAATTTCAACGCTGAACTCTTCTCAAGCGACGATGCCGTTTTTCGCTGTGATCGTCAGTCTAGAGCTGGTGGTTGCGGGATAATGATCGCCTAGTGGTTCTTGGCGATTTCAATTTACCATACATCAGTTGTAAAATTGTACCGCTTCTAGCTTTTTGATTCCCTCCAGTCAGAATGATTTTGTTAGCTCTCCTTTAGACATGCCTCTACATCAGATCAGTAATGTGTTAAACTCAAAAAGCAAGTTGTTAGACTTAGCCTTGGTTGATAATTCAACTGGTATCAGTCTCAATCGAACTCCGCCGTTATCTCTACCCAAAGATGTTTTGCACTCTACACTTGAGATTGCACTGGAATTTGGACAGCCCATGGCACATTATATGAAATCGAACTTTCGATCTCGTTCGAGATATTTTTACAAGGCGAACATTCTCCAGTAGATTTCTTCCCAAGACTGGTCGGACTTCCACGCATGTACTGACGTTCAGAGCTGGGTAAAATCAATTACATTATAATTACAATTACATTCCTCAGTAATTGAAAAATGTAAAGTAATTGCTCCACAGAAAAGGAATTGATTAAATTTCAATTCCTCAAAAAAAATTACCGCAAGTAATGCTCTTCTTTTTACAAGGAATTGAAAAAAATTACTTTGTGGAATTGTAATTTTAAAAGTAATGGGCTTTGAAAGGAATTGAAAATTTAATTGGAAAATTTTCAATTACATTACAAGGAATTGAAAATGTAATTTAAAATTTCCAATTACAATTCCTCAAAGGAATCGCCAAAGTAATTGAAATGCTAAAAGTAAATTTGTGTATAAAACGTAATACGATTGAAGTGGATGGACTTTTCGGGGCCATAATTTCATCAGCCATGGGAACGCCGTGCGTGATGTTCTAGTTTTGGGCATTCCCATGTTCTCCAAAACATTGGAAATATGCCAATAATCTCTTATCCCTGCTTATACATGTAAATTATTTTGATAATCTGCAATATTTCTGTAGATGGTATAAGATTATTCAAGAAGATTCTGTAATCCCTTCCAATAAGTGATACCCCAACCCGTCATAGCAACGTTCGTTGAAAATTTTTCAATTACATTTTCAATTCCTTTCAAAGCCCATTACTTTTGAAATTACAATTACACAAAGTAATTTTTCTAATTCCTTGTAATCAATTCCTTTTAATTGAACCATTGGAGAACATTACTTTCGGTAATTTTTTTTGGGGAATTGAAATGTAATCCATTCCTTTTCTGTGGAGCAAAGTAATTGATTCCTTTTCCCAATTACATGTAATTTAATTCCTAAAGTAATCTTTACTACCCAGCTCTGTTGACGTTGAGCTCGCTACATCCATTTTCTATAGCTATCTTATCATTGACCAATGCGTTCCTATTTACTATCTTAAAGCCAAAACTAGTGTACCTCCTTGGTATTCCGGACAATTTATAAACCTCAATAATACTATCAAATAGAGGATTTATAAGCATTTTAAAAGATCTGGGGCTTCCGAAGATTTTTCTAAATACTTTGTTGCTCGTTCCAAATTTCAGTGGCCTAAGCCAATATTGCCTAGTCTTATCAAGATGCAAAGTTGAATTTTTAAATAATCCAAGAAAATTGTATGGCTGTATTAATTCTAAAAGAAAATCTTCAGGATTTACATCTTGTTCGTCGTTTGGAGGTACGAATGCTAAGCTTGATCAAGACGTTGCAGAGTTCAATCATTGATAATGGTATTGTTTTTAAGTTTGCTAGCTTCAAAGCCGGTGCTCAGGTACTGTGCTGTCAACTTATCTGAACTAATCTTAAAGCTTTTTACTTTATCGTTGCAATTGTCGTCATTTCCATCAGTTTGGAAATCATCATTTATTCAACCTCTGCACAAAAAAGATAGTAGATCTAAAATGTTTGAACAAATAATAAGTTGTCAACTTCATCACACGTGTAGCTCCATATTGTCACCATACCTGCATGGTTTTGTTCGTTGAAGATTGAATTTGATTCTATGGATCACAAGGGTTGGGACACTTTGAATAAAAAATTATTCAAATAAAAAATAAAAAATTATTCATCATTTTTTAAATTTTGAGTGATGAGTGACTGGTTATTTCTTATTCAAAAAAATCAATGTGATAAATAACATGTTATTTTTATTCAACTATTTCGGTACTGTTTCGGGATTATTTCGGGATTATTTCGGGACTATTTTCGGCACTTTTTCGGGATTGTTTCGGGACTTTTTCGGGATCATTTCGGGACTGTTTCGGGATTATTTCGGGACTATTTTCGGCACTTTTTCGGGATTGTTTCGGGACTTTTTCGGGATCATTTCGGGACTGTTTCGGGATTATTTCGGGACTATTTTCGGGATTGTTTCGGGACTTTTTCAGGATCATTTCGGGACTGTTTCGGGATTATTTTCGGGACTGTTTCGGGATCATTTCGGGACTTTTTCGGGATTATTTCGGAACTATTTTCGGGATTGTTTCGGAACTTTTTCGGGATCATTTCGGGACTGTTTTCGAGACTGTTTCGGGATTGTTTCGGGACTTTTTCGGGACTATTTTCAGGATCATTTTTTGGGATCATTTCGGGACTGTTTCGGGATTATTTCGTTACTATTTTCGGGATTATTTCGGGACTTTTTCGGGATCATTTCGGGATTATTTTGGAAAAAGTCCCGAAATGATCCAGAAAAAGTCCCGAAAATAGTCCAGAAAAAGTCCCGAAACAATCCCGAAACAGTCCCGAAAATAGTCCCGAAATAATCCCGAAACTGGTCCCGATATAATCCCGAAACAGTCCCGAAATGATCCCGAAAAAAGTCCAGAAAAAGTCCCGAAACAATCCCGAAACAGTCCCGAAATAATCCCGAAACTGGTCCCGAAAAAGTCCCGAAAAAGTCCCGAAATAATCCCGTAACACTCCCGAAATGATCCCGAAACAGTCCCGAAAATAGTCCAGAAACAATCCCGAAAAAGTCCCGAAAATAGTCCCGAAATAATCCCGAAATGATCCCGAAAAAGTCCCGAAATAATCCCGAAAGAGTCCCGAAATGATCCCGTAAAAGTCCCGAAACAATTCCGAAAATAATCCCGAAAATAGTCCCGAAATAATCCCGAAACAGTCCCGAAAATAGTCATTTCGGGATTATTTCGGAAAAAGTCCCGAAATGATCCAGAAAAAGTCCCGAAAATAGTCCAGAAAAAGTCCCGAAACAATCCCGAAACAGTCCCGAAATAATCCCGAAAAAAGTCCCGAAAATAGTCCCGAAATGATCCAGAAAAAGTCCCGAAAATAGTCCAGAAAAAGTCCCGAAACAATCCCGGAACAGTCCCGAAATAATCTCGAAACTGGTCCCGAAATGATCCCGTAACACTCCCGAAATGATCCCGAAACAATCCCGAATATAGTCCAGAAACAATCCCGAAAAAGTCCCGAAAATAGTCCCGAAATAATCCCGAAAAAGACCCAAAACAATCCCGAAATAGTCCCGAAAATAGTCCCGAAATAATCCCGAAACAGTCCCGAAAATAATCCCGAAGCAGTCCCGAAAATAGTCCCGAAATAATCCCGAAACAGTCCCGAAATGATCCCGTAAAAGTCCCGAAATAATCCCGTAACACTCCCGAAATGATCCCGAAACAGTCCCGAAAAAATCCCGAAAATAGTCCAGAAACAATCCCGAAAAAGTCCCTAAAATAGTCCCGAAATAATCCCGAAAGAGTCCCGAAATGATCCCGAAAAAGTCCCGAAACAATCTCGAAACAGTCCCGAAATAATCCCGAAACAGTCCCGAAAAATAATTCCGAAACAGTCCCGAAATAATCCCGAAACAGTCCCGAAGCAGTCCCGAAAATAATCCCGAAACAGTCCCGAAAATAATCCCGAAAATAGTCCCGAAATAATCCCGAAACAGTCCCGAAATGATCCCGTAAAAGTCCCGAAAAAGTCCCGAAAATAGTCCAGAAACAATCCCGAAAAAGTCCCGAAATGATCCCAAAAAAGTCCCGAAATAATCCCGAAACTGGTCCCGAAATAATCCCGAAACAGTCCCGAAAAATAATCCCGAAATGATACCGAAAATGACGACAAATATAATGCGCATATGGGTATAATTTTCCGGGATCTCAGGGTACTTATTTTTTATTTTTAAATAACTGAATAAAAATGAAGTTTTATCGTTATTCAAGAATTCCAAAAATAAAAATAACATGTTATTCATCACTCAGGATTTCTTGAGTGACGAATAACATATTATTTTTATTCAAGCACTTCTTGAATAAAAATAACATGTTATTTATCACTTTGATTTTTTTGAATAAGAAATAACCAGTCACTCATCACTCAAATTTTTTTGAATAATGAATAAAAATATATTTTTCATTTTTTCGTCACTCGTCACTAAAATTTTCTATATTGCCCATCTCTGCTCCTTAATAATAGGACTCAGAATGTTCCGTTTAAAAATCAAATCTCAAAGTCAGTTGACGTTCCTTCCTGTGTACCAGGGTAGTCATTTGGGTCCATTGCCTTTACCCTTTTTAAAATGACTTACCACAAATTCTGTCTCATTCTTGAACGATAACTGAGCTTTAATTCACATATTTTCCCACTATAAATAAAGCAATCGGTAAACTTGGTTTTCTTAAATGCTGGGCTAAAGAGTTTAAAGACCCTTACCTCACCAAGACCCTTTTTACAATATTGGTCCGTCCAATACTTGAGTATTGTTCGTGTGTTCGGTGTCCAGTATGTAATAGCCATATAAAGCGAATACACTTGCTATAAACAATTTTTTTTATTTGTTCCACGGTCTCTTAACCGGGACTCAAATCGTCATCTCGCATCATATAGTAGCAGGCTTCATCTTTTTTATTTGCCAACTCTGGAAAATTGTAGAATTTTACTTGTGTAATGTTCCTTGATAAGCTGTTTATAGGGGAGATTGACTCTTCTAACCTTCTGAGCCGATTAAATAGGGCGTCTATACACTGTTGTGTAAATAGCTTTTATAGCACACTGTAATCCATGTATTTTAGTATATCTGTTTTACAACACTGTCGATATTAATTGATCACTAATAACTGAGAGGTGAAAGACACAACATGGTGTCATGTTCGTGAACCACCAAAAATTTTAAATAGAAATCATACATATATTAGTGAGCTAAAAAACAAAATATAAACAAAAGAAATCGTCATGGGAAAAGAATAAGGTGACACCGAAATAAACGTTGCAGGTTCAAGCAACAGTTCCGCACAGCAGGTGACACAACAAATGCTATCGATATCGACCACCATAATGCCGATGAACTTAAAACGTTGCAACCGCGCCGCAACATGGAAAACGTGGAGGTCACAATTCGATATATAGCACTTGTTACGTTAAGTGTAACAACTCAAAATTTCGAAATTTTAGGTTTTTGCCAGAAAATAATGTGCAGTGGTCATCTCTACCCACTGTAAAAATCGTTCAGTGATTTGTCCAGTCTTTCGTTAAAAAAAGCCATTATGACTCTCTCTTTGTTTTCAGAATGACATCTTTCGAATCACCTAAAGAGTTACATTTTTAGTTGTATCCAAGTGTTTTATCAAATTTGTTCGTTAGCGTATCACATAAAGTGTAACATTTTGAATTGTGCCTATTTATAACAAATCATATTTATCAAGTCCAGTAAGAATTTTCAGTTAAACAGAGACAACTCAAAATAATACCACTATGTATATAAAAAAAATTTCAGGAAAAGAGTAATAACTCAAAAATTTGTTATTTTCGTGCAAATACTAAACAAATAAAAATGAAACAACGGTTATATTATTTTAAATGATATTTTCGTGCAATTACATTGTTTTTTCTTTGTAATATATTATTAATATTTACGGAAACAGCTTTTCGTCTCTACTGAAAATGTTCAAATTTTTAGTTGTTACGTTAAAGTGTAACTACTAAAAATTTGAACATTTTCAGTAGATAGCATTTGATGGCATCCGGACTAGGCCAGCAGGGTGATCAAAGAAAGGTTGCGTTACTGATGCATTGGAAATGTTTCATGTGCTGATTTCATAAATGATTTTACTTTTTTTGTAACAGCTCTAGGTTTCGAGATATTTTCGACTACCCGAAAACTGATTCCACAGGAGTAGAAATGTGCAAAAACAAAAAATTCAACTATTTACAAAAGCAAACCTAAATTTTTTTAATACTTCATTTATTATTTGCCTTTGTTGTTTCATTTTAAACTATTTGTTTTTGTATTTGTTGTTTCGTTTAACGAAAATTAAAAAAAAACCTACAAGAATGTCAATAAGAATTACTCAGCAAAAGTGATCGACATTATTTTGTTTTTGTTCTTAACCTTCTGTTATATTAAACAACAAATACAAAAACAAATAGTTTAGAACGAAAATGAAATTGAAGTTTGCCTCTTTCGCTTTTGCACTTTTCAATTACTGTTCGTTCGTATTGGCTTTGACTAAGAGTACTTATTGTTTTTTCTTATAACATCTCCAAATTTTTTAGTGACTTTTATTCTAAAATTAATACAATTAATTCTGATTCTAACAATGACCACAAAAAGACGGCGTTGTTTGAATGATGCAGATACTTTCTGTGTTGTTTGTGGTGAATATACCTTCAAAAAGTTTCGTAAAGTCATCACGGACTTTGTTAAAACAGCATATTTTAATTACTTTGGAGAGAATATTTGCGATGAAGAGAAGCCATGGGTGCCAAAAACTGCGTGCCATAATTGTGTTGTGTCTCTGCGACAATGGTCGAATGGAAAACGACCAGCTCTCAAATTTAAGACACCAATGATCATAACGATTACTATTTTTGTGTGGTAAACATTACTGTAATGTTATGGAAGAGCGATACCAAGGAAGGTGGGACACGCACATGATGGCCGATTACTGCTGGAATCTTTGTCGGGATCTTGAACACGATCCACAGGCAATTTTGTGCTGATACGCGGTAAATCATTAAAATTAAGTATGTAAAAATTCTTATTTTTGTAAGAATTTTACACCTATACGAAAATTAAAAACTAGAGCTGTTAGAAAGAAACAAATCAATTTTTCGTAATCAGCACCCTTAAATTAACTTAAAACGACTTAAAAAAGTCTGGAAAATTTTTCACTGTTGACCAGTGTAATATAATACATATATGAATACGTTCATCACCGACTACATATATGCCCGCGACACCGCCAAAAATATTTTACATAAATATTCGGGGAAGACATAGCAATAAGGGGAATACCCGCGCTTGTTTTTCTTACCAAACCAACGGTTGGATTAAAATAAAAAGGATAAGCCCGAAAAAGTTAACCATAAGTTTTTTTTAGCCAAATGGCCTCTTCAGATATTCGTATTGCCCGTTAGGGGTTACGAATGCAGTATATGGAATGGATTCAGGTGACATTTCTACTTGGTGGAGACCGCTTTTCAAATTAAGTATGGAAATATACTTTTTATTATCTAAAAACTCAATGCAATCGATTAAGGCCAACGGGTAATTGTTCCCAACAGTTATTTTGTTAAGTGGGCGGTAGTCAACATACATACGATTCCCGTTTTTCTTTTTTACTAGTACAATAGGTCTTATTATTCCTTCTGCCGGCAATTCTTTTACTATTGATTGTACGTCATTTCGTTCGGTATAAGAGCACGTTTGTTGTCAGATGTATTTTCATCTGATATTTAAGTATTTCGTGCCTAAATTCCGCACTAATATAGTTATTTTCAATTATTTTTTTCAAGTTTTCGTGTTTTTTCTTTGAGAGTTTGGGATTAAATCAAGGTAACTGTTATCGACTGCTATATTCAAATCAATACTAAAAATATCTAAAACGTCAGTGTTAACGACCTCTACACTTTCCAAGGAGTCGTCGAATTTTATGCTAGATCAATTTTCCTTTTTTGCAGCATTTTCTACGGTGGAGGGACTAAGGATATCTGTTTGTTCTTTAACAATCGAACTAACATCATAAGCCGACTTCAAAATGTCTTTTTTGCTTATATACTGCTTATTAATTCTAGCCAGTTTTATATTGAATAATAATTGAGAAGTCACGTCCCAAAATAACTGGAAGATTCATGTTAGGTTAGGTTAGGTAAGGTGGCCGTTGTGATGCCACTATCTTAATGGTGACTTTAACCTAAGGTTCCTTGGCAAATCGCTGTGTAGCGACAATATAGCTCCGGATTTGGCACACATCGATCCTCGAAACGTCCTCCGGAGACCTAATAACATCCGAACCGAGATACCTGCGCCTGGTCCTAGCAACCGCTGGACAACTAAGCATGAAGTGATTTAATGATTCCACCTCGTCATCCTCCTTGCAGCTCATCGGGTCTCAAGAATATTTAACCGCACCGCATGTATCCCTATCGGACAGTGGCTGGAGTCGACCCCTGGCCAGAAGGACTTCGACACCTGACATAAGGTGGTCTCAGCCCAGCGTTTGCCTAACTGTTTCGAAGCCCACCTGCCCAGAAGCAGACAACCAGTGTTCTGGAGGCAGCCACATCTGTCTCAAGAGTACCCGCTCTGGCCAAGAGATCCGCCTGGAAATTGCCGGGAATATCACAGTGGCCAAATAATTTGTATTTAAAGTAGTCGGCTGCAAGCGCAAGCGATTCCAGACAGTCGCCCACTCTGCTCGATCGAACGTTGCTAGCACTCAGCGCCCTAATTGCCGCTTGACTGTCGGAGTAGATGTTAAACTCCTTTACAGCGAATACGCTGGACAGCATCCCATTGAAGCTAATCCCAAGTTCCTGACAGTAAACACCCCCCCAAATTAAATGTTGTCGAATTTCGCGGCTTCGAATTGCGAGATGCGAATCTCCAGCGAATTCGCCAAAAAATGTTGAATGAGTGACGAAGATGAATTTTTCGAATTGCCAGTGGCGAAAAAGTAACATTCGCTTCGACAAAACTGCTAAAATTAGTCGAATGTTATTTTTATTCGCCGTTAAAGTTTTTCCTGGCACAAAAAATTATTTTAACGAAAAGATTTATAAAAAAAAGTGAGTAGAAACGTGTAGTCCAGGCGATAGAGATTTAATACCTAACTCTCCTACTAGTGGAATGAAATGGTAAAAAAATAATCCTAAAATATGCAGAGTATACTTTTCTGCATGCATTTAAAGTGCATTTTTTTGTTCCTTTTTTTAATTATTTCGGTCATGGTAAAATCTGTCAAAAAAATTGTCTTCTACAGTTTGTTGCCATTAAAAGTTTCTTACCAGGTTTTTTTCTAAATGCTATAGTTTTCCCGCTATAACCATTTTTCCCCCAGCGTATTTTTACAAAAAACATGCAAACTTGTATGGGCCAAAAAAGTTAAAAATTAAATTTTGGCAAAAAAAAATTTTTTGATGAGAATCACTTATGCAACAAACTGTAGAAGAACATTTTTTGACAGATGTTACCATGATCGAAATAATTAAAAATAACAAAAAAAAAAGCATTTTAAATGCATGCAGAAAAGTATGTTCTGCATATCTTGGGATTATTTTTTTACCCTTTCACGTCCACTAGTACGAGAGTTAGATAAACCAAAAAAACCAATGGTCCGCGTGACTTCCGTATTCAGTCGATTTTCGGTCTTATTCGACTGGACTAGTGCGAGTTCGAGTGAAAGTTTTTCCACCACAGCACGAGAGTTCGTGCATAAATATTTGTTTGTGAAATCACACACGTGTGCATTTGCTTAGTTTGAATCAGCACACATATGAGCTGTGTGCTACAAAATATTTCTGGCAGCACATAGCACATGTGTAAGAGCGAAAGATATACAATTATGCTGCACACGTGCGTGCAAATTCAAACCCTGATGACGTTATGATAGCGTACACCCCACACCTGAAGTTATAAATTTACTTTCTATTTCCAAATGAAACGCGGATGGTTTATTATTTAGATTTTACGTGGTAAATACGTATGTTTACTTTTATTCGTGTTCCGGAAGTATCAACCATTTTCCTTTTCGTTACTATACAGGCTTGCCATTCCTATGGTTGTAAACTATTTATACTATCTTATCATAGGGTATGTACACATTATTTTGTTTTACTTAGAGTGGCCGCCGTGGTGTGGAGGTAGTGTTGCCGACCTACCACACCAAAGGTCCAGGTTCGAGCCATGGTACAGGATGCATGAAAAGTGGTTTGAAAAAGTTTTTTCAAAACGGGGCCGCCCCTCGGCAGTGATTTGGCAAACTCTCCGTGTGTATTCCTGCCATGAAAGGCTTCTCAGCAAAAATTTGTCTTGTTTGTAAATACCGTTCAGAGTCGGCAAAAAACCGTAGGTCCCGCCAATTTGTAGGAAAATAAATTCAAAGCGTCACACCACAAATTGGAAGAGAAGCTCGGCGCAAAAATCTCTTAGGAGGTTGATGATATAACCGTGTATATCGCGCCATATAAATAACTTAAGTTCCTTCTACAAAGAACTGTTAAAAAATTAAAGATGGGTGAACTTCAACGGTTCACTAAAGAGAACGCACCAAACTTAGATCTAATGTTCACAATTTATTCTGTGCTTTTTGCAATCCAAAAACTGACTAAACTATAACTTACATTTCACTTACAATCTAAGCTCTTAGCCTAACCCTGCGATTTCCACGATTGCCCAATCGATTGATTGCGCGTGTTGCCCAGTATCGCTTACTATGCTATTCCCACATTTGGGTCGCTCAGCGTAACATGATCAAACACGCGTGTACCGCGACAGCGAATATTGTATTGTGGTCACATGCGTGGCAACGTCAGTGAATGGGTGGATCGTGGATTAGGGTGTTAACTTATATATATGTACATATATATTTGCATTGAACAAACCCAATACATTGACATAACTTAAACATACGCATACTTTAACTTTAAGTTAAAAATATCTTAAAATAATGTATTCACCCCATTAAATTTGCAACAGAACACCCTAAAATGCTCAAAAAGAGTTGACTGCAGCCACAAGTACACGAAAAAAGGGGAATATAGGCGCTGATTTTACCACAGTTTTACTACTGGATATACTGTGGGCTAAACCAAAAAAGATCAGCCATCTAACTAAAGCGCTTGCTAAAACTAACGCTTCTGTGGTGTGTCTGCCGGCGTTTGGAAAGATAAGAATTTGGATATTGTCTCTGTTATAGAAAGCTGATATTATTAATTATCTTTACGTTAAACTTAGTCTTACTAATCATAACAACATCAACGTACATAAGATTAATTTTAAGTATGAGAGGGACACTTCCTCCTTTAAAATAACAGTCCTGAAGTGTTTGTTGATAGGCCTAAACATTCGGTTGTACCCAAAGTTAGCACGAATTCAAAAAACTTGGAATTTGATTCAGAAATAACCATTTAGTATCAAAATGTTCGGGGCCTACGTTCTAAACCAAATACTTTGTTTATCAAAACTTGACAACGCTGAATTCTTCTCAAGCGATGATGTCGTTTTTCGCTGTGATCGTCAGTCTAGAGCTGGTGGTTGCGGGGCAATGATAGCCTAGTGGTTCTTGGCGATTTCAATTTACCATACATCAGTTGTAAAATTGTACCGCTTCTAGCTTTTTGTTCTAGCGATTTATCGATAAAGATGTTTAACATCTCGAAAAAGGGCGTGGCAGACACCCTACCTACCTTCAGAATTTAATATTTTATTAAGGTATCGTTGCAAAATGCCTTAACGGGTTGGGTAAAAAATTAACAGCTTCATAGCCTAAAATCGTATAACGATTATAGGGTACATTTAAAGAGAGTTGCCACATGTTTAAAAGTCTATATTATGTTAAATAATTAACTTGTACGAGGGGATTAACAAAAGTTCAGTTAGTTGACCAGAAAAAAAACATAACACAATTTTTTGTATTTATTCGGAATCTTTGTCATTTTTATCTTCTCTACATAATCACCACTGATTTCAATGCATTTCTTAAGTCTATAAATCCACTTCTGAAAACAGTCTTCAAAATCTTGCTTTTTAAGCTTATCAAGTTCAGCATTAACCGCATTAATTATCTCCATGTTGCTATTAAAGACCTTTCCTTTCAAATTTTTGGAAATAACCAGAAATCACAAGGTGCTAAATCCGGGGAATATGGTGCTGGACGTATTTCTTCGATCCCAGAGATCGCAATAAAATTTCTCGTTGTTTCAGCAGTGTGGGCTGGCGTGTTGTCATGATGTAAAAAGTAGCGTCGCAAATCCGCTTTCTTCTTTCTAACATCATTACTTTTGTTGCTGATTTTGTTTGCTTAGCTTTTACGGGTGGGTTTGCTCCTTTTGTGCTTCATACCATGGACTGCTGTTTGCCTTCCGGATCGTACTTATAGAACCACGATTCGTCACCAGAAATGATTTTACTGAAGTTGCTAGACTGACCATTTTCGAATTTTTTTTAGGAAAAATTGAGCAAAATTCACTCGAGCCTCTTTTTGGGTCTCATTTAAAATTCGTGGTACCCATCGAGTAGATTTCTTCGTGCATCCCAGATGATTATTTAATATTCGCGATACAGCCATGGCATTCAAGCCCAATTCATTAACACCCATTTCTTGTGTCAACCGTGGGTCTTCGTCAATTTTGGACTTCACCAGAGCTATAGTGACGTCATCAGTGGAAGATTTTGGTCGACCTTCTCGGGGCTCGTCCTCTTCGGAAAAATGTCCAGTATGGAATCTTCGGAACCACTTAAAAATAGTCTTTAGAGACGGTGCAATAGTTCCATATGCAATTTGGCATTCATTTAAAAATTTCACTGGCTGTAAATTAAGCCGATACCCGAAGATAATCACATGACGAATTTCCTTTTTCGTTGGTTGTGGAATTTCGACTGATCTCTCCTCAGCTATCTTGCGTTTCCTCGTTTGCATTGTAACCGATCACTCTGAAATTTGAAACTAAGACTAATATAATAATTTTAAAGGATTTGGTAATTTTATATTTATCAAAAAAAATTTTAAGTCGCCAGCTAACCGTACTTTTGTTAACCCCCTCGTTATAGTTCAAAATTTTTATGGGTGATAATTGAAGGAGGGTAGCAATAGTTTTAATACTTGATGGTACTTTCCTCTATATCTGAACCAGCTTAAAGGCGATGAAGTGAAATGTGACCTATCATAGCTAAAAAATGAGTTTTCCTTATAAAGATATAAGTTTAGTGGTATTACTCAACCCGTTAAGGCATTTCACAGCGATAACTTAACAAAATATTAAATTTTGAACATAGGGAGGGTGTATGCCATGCCCTTTTTCGAGGTGTTTAACATCTTTTTGGAATCACTAGAGCAAACATTCACAGCAATTTAACATTCTACCGGAATCCCGGTTGTACACAAAGTTAGCACGAATTCAAAAACCTTGGAATTTGATTCAGAAATAACCATTTAGTATCAAAATGTTCGGGGCCTACGTTCTAAACTAAATACTTTGTTTATCAATAGTTTTTCTTTTACAGCATAAGTCATCGCATTTACTGAGACATGGCTAAAACTTGACAATTTCAACGCTGAACTCTTCTCAAGCGACGATGCCGTTTTTCGCTGTGATCGTCAGTCTAGAGCTGGTGGTTGCGGGATAATGATCGCCTAGTGGTTCTTGGCGATTTCAATTTACCATACATCAGTTGTAAAATTGTACCGCTTCTAGCTTTTTGATTCCCTCCAGTCAGAATGATTTTGTTAGCTCTCCTTTAGACATGCCTCTACATCAGATCAGTAATGTGTTAAACTCAAAAAGCAAGTTGTTAGACTTAGCCTTGGTTGATAATTCAACTGGTATCAGTCTCAATCGAACTCCGCCGTTATCTCTACCCAAAGATGTTTTGCACTCTACACTTGAGATTGCACTGGAATTTGGACAGCCCATGGCACATTATATGAAATCGAACTTTCGATCTCGTTCGAGATATTTTTACAAGGCGAACATTCTCCAGTAGATTTCTTCCCAAGACTGGTCGGACTTCCACGCATGTACTGACGTTCAGAGCTGGGTAAAATCAATTACATTATAATTACAATTACATTCCTCAGTAATTGAAAAATGTAAAGTAATTGCTCCACAGAAAAGGAATTGATTAAATTTCAATTCCTCAAAAAAAATTACCGCAAGTAATGCTCTTCTTTTTACAAGGAATTGAAAAAAATTACTTTGTGGAATTGTAATTTTAAAAGTAATGGGCTTTGAAAGGAATTGAAAATTTAATTGGAAAATTTTCAATTACATTACAAGGAATTGAAAATGTAATTTAAAATTTCCAATTACAATTCCTCAAAGGAATCGCCAAAGTAATTGAAATGCTAAAAGTAAATTTGTGTATAAAACGTAATACGATTGAAGTGGATGGACTTTTCGGGGCCATAATTTCATCAGCCATGGGAACGCCGTGCGTGATGTTCTAGTTTTGGGCATTCCCATGTTCTCCAAAACATTGGAAATATGCCAATAATCTCTTATCCCTGCTTATACATGTAAATTATTTTGATAATCTGCAATATTTCTGTAGATGGTATAAGATTATTCAAGAAGATTCTGTAATCCCTTCCAATAAGTGATACCCCAACCCGTCATAGCAACGTTCGTTGAAAATTTTTCAATTACATTTTCAATTCCTTTCAAAGCCCATTACTTTTGAAATTACAATTACACAAAGTAATTTTTCTAATTCCTTGTAATTGAACCATTGGAGAACATTACTTTCGGTAATTTTTTTTGGGGAATTGAAATGTAATCCATTCCTTTTCTGTGGAGCAAAGTAATTGATTCCTTTTCCCAATTACATGTAATTTAATTCCTAAAGTAATCTTTACTACCCAGCTCTGTTGACGTTGAGCTCGCTACATCCATTTTCTATAGCTATCTTATCATTGACCAATGCGTTCCTATTTACTATCTTAAAGCCAAAACTAGTGTACCTCCTTGGTATTCCGGACAATTTATAAACCTCAATAATACTATCAAATAGAGGATTTATAAGCATTTTAAAAGATCTGGGGCTTCCGAAGATTTTTCTAAATACTTTGTTGCTCGTTCCAAATTTCAGTGGCCTAAGCCAATATTGCCTAGTCTTATCAAGATGCAAAGTTGAATTTTTAAATAATCCAAGAAAATTGTATGGCTGTATTAATTCTAAAAGAAAATCTTCAGGATTTACATCTTGTTCGTCGTTTGGAGGTACGAATGCTAAGCTTGATCAAGACGTTGCAGAGTTCAATCATTGATAATGGTATTGTTTTTAAGTTTGCTAGCTTCAAAGCCGGTGCTCAGGTACTGTGCTGTCAACTTATCTGAACTAATCTTAAAGCTTTTTACTTTATCGTTGCAATTGTCGTCATTTCCATCAGTTTGGAAATCATCATTTATTCAACCTCTGCACAAAAAAGATAGTAGATCTAAAATGTTTGAACAAATAATAAGTTGTCAACTTCATCACACGTGTAGCTCCATATTGTCACCATACCTGCATGGTTTTGTTCGTTGAAGATTGAATTTGATTCTATGGATCACAAGGGTTGGGACACTTTGAATAAAAAATTATTCAAATAAAAAATAAAAAATTATTCATCATTTTTTAAATTTTGAGTGATGAGTGACTGGTTATTTCTTATTCAAAAAAATCAATGTGATAAATAACATGTTATTTTTATTCAACTATTTCGGTACTGTTTCGGGATTATTTCGGGATTATTTCGGGACTATTTTCGGCACTTTTTCGGGATTGTTTCGGGACTTTTTCGGGATCATTTCGGGACTGTTTCGGGATTATTTCGGGACTATTTTCGGCACTTTTTCGGGATTGTTTCGGGACTTTTTCGGGATCATTTCGGGACTGTTTCGGGATTATTTCGGGACTATTTTCGGGATTGTTTCGGGACTTTTTCAGGATCATTTCGGGACTGTTTCGGGATTATTTTCGGGACTGTTTCGGGATCATTTCGGGACTTTTTCGGGATTATTTCGGAACTATTTTCGGGATTGTTTCGGAACTTTTTCGGGATCATTTCGGGACTGTTTTCGAGACTGTTTCGGGATTGTTTCGGGACTTTTTCGGGACTATTTTCAGGATCATTTCGGGACTTTTTTGGGATCATTTCGGGACTGTTTCGGGATTATTTCGTTACTATTTTCGGGATTATTTCGGGACTTTTTCGGGATCATTTCGGGATTATTTTGGAAAAAGTCCCGAAATGATCCAGAAAAAGTCCCGAAAATAGTCCAGAAAAAGTCCCGAAACAATCCCGAAACAGTCCCGAAAATAGTCCCGAAATAATCCCGAAACTGGTCCCGATATAATCCCGAAACAGTCCCGAAATGATCCCGAAAAAAGTCCAGAAAAAGTCCCGAAACAATCCCGAAACAGTCCCGAAATAATCCCGAAACTGGTCCCGAAAAAGTCCCGAAAAAGTCCCGAAATAATCCCGTAACACTCCCGAAATGATCCCGAAACAGTCCCGAAAATAGTCCAGAAACAATCCCGAAAAAGTCCCGAAAATAGTCCCGAAATAATCCCGAAATGATCCCGAAAAAGTCCCGAAATAATCCCGAAAGAGTCCCGAAATGATCCCGTAAAAGTCCCGAAACAATTCCGAAAATAATCCCGAAACAGTCCCGAAAATAGTCCCGAAATAATCCCGAAACAGTCCCGAAAATAGTCATTTCGGGATTATTTCGGAAAAAGTCCCGAAATGATCCAGAAAAAGTCCCGAAAATAGTCCAGAAAAAGTCCCGAAACAATCCCGAAACAGTCCCGAAATAATCCCGAAAAAAGTCCCGAAAATAGTCCCGAAATGATCCAGAAAAAGTCCCGAAAATAGTCCAGAAAAAGTCCCGAAACAATCCCGGAACAGTCCCGAAATAATCTCGAAACTGGTCCCGAAATGATCCCGTAACACTCCCGAAATGATCCCGAAACAGTCCCGAAAAAATCCCGAATATAGTCCAGAAACAATCCCGAAAAAGTCCCGAAAATAGTCCCGAAATAATCCCGAAAGAGTCCCGAAAAAGACCCAAAACAATCCCGAAATAGTCCCGAAAATAGTCCCGAAATAATCCCGAAACAGTCCCGAAAATAATCCCGAAGCAGTCCCGAAAATAGTCCCGAAATAATCCCGAAACAGTCCCGAAATGATCCCGTAAAAGTCCCGAAATAATCCCGTAACACTCCCGAAATGATCCCGAAACAGTCCCGAAAAAATCCCGAAAATAGTCCAGAAACAATCCCGAAAAAGTCCCTAAAATAGTCCCGAAATAATCCCGAAAGAGTCCCGAAATGATCCCGAAAAAGTCCCGAAACAATCTCGAAACAGTCCCGAAATAATCCCGAAACAGTCCCGAAAAATAATTCCGAAACAGTCCCGAAATAATCCCGAAACAGTCCCGAAGCAGTCCCGAAAATAATCCCGAAACAGTCCCGAAAATAATCCCGAAAATAGTCCCGAAATAATCCCGAAACAGTCCCGAAATGATCCCGTAAAAGTCCCGAAAAAGTCCCGAAAATAGTCCAGAAACAATCCCGAAAAAGTCCCGAAATGATCCCAAAAAAGTCCCGAAATAATCCCGAAACTGGTCCCGAAATAATCCCGAAACAGTCCCGAAAAATAATCCCGAAATGATACCGAAAATGACGACAAATATAATGCGCATATGGGTATAATTTTCCGGGATCTCAGGGTACTTATTTTTTATTTTTAAATAACTGAATAAAAATGAAGTTTTATCGTTATTCAAGAATTCCAAAAATAAAAATAACATGTTATTCATCACTCAGGATTTCTTGAGTGACGAATAACATATTATTTTTATTCAAGCACTTCTTGAATAAAAATAACATGTTATTTATCACTTTGATTTTTTTGAATAAGAAATAACCAGTCACTCATCACTCAAATTTTTTTGAATAATGAATAAAAATATATTTTTCATTTTTTCGTCACTCGTCACTAAAATTTTCTATATTGCCCATCTCTGCTCCTTAATAATAGGACTCAGAATGTTCCGTTTAAAAATCAAATCTCAAAGTCAGTTGACGTTCCTTCCTGTGTACCAGGGTAGTCATTTGGGTCCATTGCCTTTACCCTTTTTAAAATGACTTACCACAAATTCTGTCTCATTCTTGAACGATAACTGAGCTTTAATTCACATATTTTCCCACTATAAATAAAGCAATCGGTAAACTTGGTTTTCTTAAATGCTGGGCTAAAGAGTTTAAAGACCCTTACCTCACCAAGACCCTTTTTACAATATTGGTCCGTCCAATACTTGAGTATTGTTCGTGTGTTCGGTGTCCAGTATGTAATAGCCATATAAAGCGAATACACTTGCTATAAACAATTTTTTTTATTTGTTCCACGGTCTCTTAACCGGGACTCAAATCGTCATCTCGCATCATATAGTAGCAGGCTTCATCTTTTTTATTTGCCAACTCTGGAAAATTGTAGAATTTTACTTGTGTAATGTTCCTTGATAAGCTGTTTATAGGGGAGATTGACTCTTCTAACCTTCTGAGCCGATTAAATAGGGCGTCTATACACTGTTGTGTAAATAGCTTTTATAGCACACTGTAATCCATGTATTTTAGTATATCTGTTTTACAACACTGTCGATATTAATTGATCACTAATAACTGAGAGGTGAAAGACACAACATGGTGTCATGTTCGTGAACCACCAAAAATTTTAAATAGAAATCATACATATATTAGTGAGCTAAAAAACAAAATATAAACAAAAGAAATCGTCATGGGAAAAGAATAAGGTGACACCGAAATAAACGTTGCAGGTTCAAGCAACAGTTCCGCACAGCAGGTGACACAACAAATGCTATCGATATCGACCACCATAATGCCGATGAACTTAAAACGTTGCAACCGCGCCGCAACATGGAAAACGTGGAGGTCACAATTCGATATATAGCACTTGTTACGTTAAGTGTAACAACTCAAAATTTCGAAATTTTAGGTTTTTGCCAGAAAATAATGTGCAGTGGTCATCTCTACCCACTGTAAAAATCGTTCAGTGATTTGTCCAGTCTTTCGTTAAAAAAAGCCATTATGACTCTCTCTTTGTTTTCAGAATGACATCTTTCGAATCACCTAAAGAGTTACATTTTTAGTTGTATCCAAGTGTTTTATCAAATTTGTTCGTTAGCGTATCACATAAAGTGTAACATTTTGAATTGTGCCTATTTATAACAAATCATATTTATCAAGTCCAGTAAGAATTTTCAGTTAAACAGAGACAACTCAAAATAATACCACTATGTATATAAAAAAAATTTCAGGAAAAGAGTAATAACTCAAAAATTTGTTATTTTCGTGCAAATACTAAACAAATAAAAATGAAACAACGGTTATATTATTTTAAATGATATTTTCGTGCAATTACATTGTTTTTTCTTTGTAATATATTATTAATATTTACGGAAACAGCTTTTCGTCTCTACTGAAAATGTTCAAATTTTTAGTTGTTACGTTAAAGTGTAACTACTAAAAATTTGAACATTTTCAGTAGATAGCATTTGATGGCATCCGGACTAGGCCAGCAGGGTGATCAAAGAAAGGTTGCGTTACTGATGCATTGGAAATGTTTCAATCATTCGGCACTGATGTTGAAAGTGCTAAGTATGCCAACACAGCTATGGAGAGGCATTTGTTTTTTTTTACGAAACACCAAGGCAACAATGAGATTATTGATGAATACGTAACCTGTTTAAAAAATTTGAGCCAAACTTGTGAATTCGGCACATTAAAAGACAATATGTGACATATTTGTGTGTGGCCTTGCATCGAATTTTTCCAAAGTAAAAGAAGGCGATATTACTTTAGAAAAGGCTGTGAAAATAGCAAATCCATGGAGCTAGCACTTGAAAATGCGAATCGTTGGCAAAATCCCATTGTCGACAATGCCGTTAGTTATAATGGGGGCTTATAGCAAAAGTAGAAAAAATAATCTGCAATCGACATGTTATGTCTTCAACAACAAAGCCCACTTTGGAAAAATGTGTTTTAAAAAGAAAGGACAAATGAAACAAAAAAAGCAAGCACCAAGCGGTGACAAATCACAACTACCATTTTCGAAATCGAAGTTCGACAAAGAGGTATACGAAGATAAGGGGCAAGAAACAGATGAGGAAGAAAATTTTTTCATTGGCGTTTTGAATGCGAAAGAAACAGAAGATGTCAAGCAACTAAATTGCAAGTTCACTGGGATGCAGGAAACACATGCAGGGATAGAATCAGAGAAAATGATAAAGCCAATCAGTAATGACAGTCAAACACGAAGAGACTGGAGTTTAGAGGTAAAAATTAATAATTGCAAAGTAGTTTGTCAAATAGATACAGGCGCTCAAACTGCTACTGCTTGGGACTTTAGTTTAATTAGTGCTATAAATAACGTAATTAAGGTCGATGTCAACATGTTCTCTGAAGTCCTTGAAGGGTTGGGTGTCTTAAAAAATGAATGTAATCTTAAAATGAAGCCTATTCCTGTTTTTGACTCTCCGAGAAAAATTCAATTCACTATCCAAACGATTTAAAAGCTGAACTGCAAAGATTGATTAATTTGAAAGTTATTTCGCCAGTATCCGAACTAACCGAATGGGTTAGTTGATTGGTTCAAAGTATTTTAGTTCGCTTGACGCGGATAGTGGTTTTTGGATGATTCCTTTGAACGAAAAACTTTCAAAACTTTGCACTTTTAACTCACCCTTCGGTTGTTTTCGATTCCTACGTCTACCGCTCGGTATAAATGATGCACCAGAAATCTTCCATGCTGAAATGATGAAGTTATTTGGTGACATAGACGGTTTAATTACACACAGGAAAGAAGTTGGCTTGAAATTTAATAGAAGCAAATCGAAGTTTTTTCAGAGAAGCATTACATTTGTAGGTCATGTTTTTGACGAAAATGGTATTATCTAACTCTCCTACTAGTGGGCATGAAAGGGTGAAAAAATAATCCCAAAATATGCAGAGCATACTTTTCTGTATGCATTTAAAGTGCAATATTTTTTTGTTATTTTTTATTATTTCGGTCATAGTAACATCTGTCAAAAAATTTTCTTCTACAGTTTGTTGCCGAGGTGATTCTCCATCAAAAGTTTGTTTAGAGTTTTTTTCAAAATGCTATAATTTTCCCGCTATAACCACTTTTACCCAGTGCATTTTTACAAAAAAAAACATGAAAACAAGTAGTTTTTTGTGTTGCATTTTGTATGAGGCAAAAAAATTTTTTTGCGTATTCCGGTAGAATGTTAAATTGCTACGAATGTTTGTTTTAGCGATTTCACCAAAAAGATGTTTAACACCTCGAAAAAGGGCGTGGCAGACACCCTACCTGCGTTCAAAATTGAATATTTTATTAGGTGGCGCGAACTAACGTCAGTGGAATTAACGTCAGTGACTTAGTTCAGATCCCCAATTCGGGGCGTGATCCATGGTATTTATGTGCAGAACTCCTTTCCGCATTGGAGGCCTTCGGCCGCGCTTCAAAAAATAACCCTGGGCTACGCCATTCCAACTCCGGGTGTGTGCCATAGCCGTGGCTACCGCCACGGTGATGTCCTTCCGCGTACCACGTTTCCCACTTTTTCACTTTTTTTGCTCAGCCTAATGTGCCATTACAACAACCACATGAAAATGACAGAAAATTGTGAGCTTTAACTGCAAATAACTTTTGAACGGTTGAAAAAAATCTCATTTCAGATGCTAAATCTAGACGTGGGTAATCGTTTACGTGGGGTACCGAGCACAAATACACAACCAAAAATGTTGAGATATGTATCAGGAGGCGCGCTTTGGTCCCAGGAGCATGAATATAACTCAGTTGAATCCCGAAAAAGTCCCGAAAATAGTCCCGAAATAATCCCGAAATAATCCCGAAAGAGTCCCGAAATGATCCCGAAAAAGTCCCAAAACAATCCCGAAAAAGTCCGGAAATGATCCCGTAAAAGTCCCGAAACAATTCCGAAAATAATCCCGAAACAGTCCCGAAATAATCCCGAAACAGTCCCGAAAATAGTCCCGAAATAATCCCGAAACAGTCCCGAAAATAATCCCGAAACAGTCCCGAAATGATCCCGTAAAAGTCCCGAAATAATCCCGTAACACTCCCGAAATGATCCCGAAACAGTCCCGAAAAAATCCCGAAAATAGTCCAGAAACAATCCCGAAAAAGTCCCGAAAATAGTCCCGAAATAATCCCGAAAGAGTCCCGAAATGATCCCGAAAAAGTCCCGAAACAATCTCGAAACAGTCCCGAAATAATCCCGAAACAGTCCCGAAAAATAATTCCGAAACAGTCCCGAAATAGTCCCGAAGCAGTCCCGAAAATAATCCCGAAACAGTCCCGAAAATAATCCCGAAAATAGTCCCGAAATAATCCCGAAACAGTCCCGAAATGATCCCGTAAAAGTCCCGAAAAAGTCCCGAAAATAGTCCAGAAACAATCCCGAAAAAGTCCCGAAATGATCCCAAAAAAGTCCCGAAACTGGTCCCGAAATAATCCCGAAACAGTCCCGAAAAATAATCCCGAAATGATACCGAAAATGACGACAAATATAATGCGCATATGGGTATAATTTTCCGGGATCTCAGGGTACTTATTTTTTATTTTTAAATAACTGAATAAAAATGAAGTTTTATCGTTATTCAAGAATTCCAAAAATAAAAATAACATGTTATTCATCACTCAGGATTTCTTGAGTGACGAATAACATATTATTTTTATTCAAGCACTTCTTGAATAAAAATAACATGTTATTTATCACTTTGATTTTTTTGAATAAGAAATAACTAGTCACTCATCACTCAAATTTTTTTGAATAATGAATAAAAATATATTTTTCATTTTTTCGTCACTCGTCACTAAAATTTTCTATATTGCCCATCTCTGCTCCTTAATAATAGGACTCAGAATGTTCCGTTTAAAAATCAAATCTCAAAGTCAGTTGACGTTCCTTCCTGTGTACCAGGGTAGTCATTTGGGTCCATTGCTCTTTACCCTTTTTAAAATGACTTACCACAAATTCTGTCTCATTCTTGAACGATAACTGAGCTTTAATTCACATATTTTCCCACTATAAATAAAGCAATCGGTAAACTTGGTTTTCTTAAATGCTGGGCTAAAGAGTTTAAAGACCCTTACCTCACCAAGACCCTTTTTACAATATTGGTCCGTCCAATACTTGAGTATTGTTCGTGTGTTCGGTGTCCAGTATGTAATAGCCATATAAAGCGAATACACTTGCTATAAACAATTTTTTTTATTTGTTCCACGGTCTCTTAACCGGGACTCAAATCGTCATCTCGCATCATATAGTAGCAGGCTTCATCTTTTTTATTTGCCAACTCTGGAAAATTGTAGAATTTTACTTGTGTAATGTTCCTTGATAAGCTGTTTATAGGGGAGATTGACTCTTCTAACCTTCTGAGCCGATTAAATAGGGCGTCTATACACTGTTGTGTAAATAGCTTTTATAGCACACTGTAATCCATGTATTTTAGTATATCTGTTTTACAACACTGTCGATATTAATTGATCACTAATAACTGAGAGGTGAAAGACACAACATGGTGTCATGTTCGTGAACCACCAAAAATTTTAAATAGAAATCATACATATATTAGTGAGCTAAAAAACAAAATATAAACAAAAGAAATCGTCATGGGAAAAGAATAAGGTGACACCGAAATAAACGTTGCAGGTTCAAGCAACAGTTCCGCACAGCAGGTGACACAACAAATGCTATCGATATCGACCACCATAATGCCGATGAACTTAAAACGTTGCAACCGCGCCGCAACATGGAAAACGTGGAGGTCACAATTCGATATATAGCACTTGTTACGTTAAGTGTAACAACTCAAAATTTCGAAATTTTAGGTTTTTGCCAGAAAATAATGTGCAGTGGTCATCTCTACCCACTGTAAAAATCGTTCAGTGATTTGTCCAGTCTTTCGTTAAAAAAAGCCATTATGACTCTCTCTTTGTTTTCAGAATGACATCTTTCGAATCACCTAAAGAGTTACATTTTTAGTTGTATCCAAGTGTTTTATCAAATTTGTTCGTTAGCGTATCACATAAAGTGTAACATTTTGAATTGTGCCTATTTATAACAAATCATATTTATCAAGTCCAGTAAGAATTTTCAGTTAAACAGAGACAACTCAAAATAATACCACTATGTATATAAAAAAAATTTCAGGAAAAGAGTAATAACTCAAAAATTTGTTATTTTCGTGCAAATACTAAACAAATAAAAATGAAACAACGGTTATATTATTTTAAATGATATTTTCGTGCAATTACATTGTTTTTTCTTTGTAATATATTATTAATATTTACGGAAACAGCTTTTCGTCTCTACTGAAAATGTTCAAATTTTTAGTTGTTACGTTAAAGTGTAACTACTAAAAATTTGAACATTTTCAGTAGATAGCATTTGATGGCATCCGGACTAGGCCAGCAGGGTGATCAAAGAAAGGTTGCGTTACTGATGCATTGGAAATGTTTCAATCATTCGGCACTGATGTTGAAAGTGCTAAGTATGCCAACACAGCTATGGAGAGGCATTTGTTTTTTTTTACGAAACACCAAGGCAACAATGAGATTATTGATGAATACGTAACCTGTTTAAAAAATTTGAGCCAAACTTGTGAATTCGGCACATTAAAAGACAATATGTGACATATTTGTGTGTGGCCTTGCATCGAATTTTTCCAAAGTAAAAGAAGGCGATATTACTTTAGAAAAGGCTGTGAAAATAGCAAATCCATGGAGCTAGCACTTGAAAATGCGAATCGTTGGCAAAATCCCATTGGCGACAATGCCGTTAGTTATAATGGGGGCTTATAGCAAAAGTAGAAAAAATAATCTGCAATCGACATGTTATGTCTTCAACAACAAAGCCCACTTTGGAAAAATGTGTTTTAAAAAGAAAGGACAAATGAAACAAAAAAAGCAAGCACCAAGCGGTGACAAATCACAACTACCATTTTCGAAATCGAAGTTCGACAAAGAGGTATACGAAGATAAGGGGCAAGAAACAGATGAGGAAGAAAATTTTTTCATTGGCGTTTTGAATGCGAAAGAAACAGAAGATGTCAAGCAACTAAATTGCAAGTTCACTGGGATGCAGGAAACACATGCAGGGATAGAATCAGAGAAAATGATAAAGCCAATCAGTAATGACAGTCAAACACGAAGAGACTGGAGTTTAGAGGTAAAAATTAATAATTGCAAAGTAGTTTGTCAAATAGATACAGGCGCTCAAACTGCTACTGCTTGGGACTTTAGTTTAATTAGTGCTATAAATAACGTAATTAAGGTCGATGTCAACATGTTCTCTGAAGTCCTTGAAGGGTTGGGTGTCTTAAAAAATGAATGTAATCTTAAAATGAAGCCTATTCCTGTTTTTGACTCTCCGAGAAAAATTCAATTCACTATCCAAACGATTTAAAAGCTGAACTGCAAAGATTGATTAATTTGAAAGTTATTTCGCCAGTATCCGAACTAACCGAATGGGTTAGTTGATTGGTTCAAAGTATTTTAGTTCGCTTGACGCGGATAGTGGTTTTTGGATGATTCCTTTGAACGAAAAACTTTCAAAACTTTGCACTTTTAACTCACCCTTCGGTTGTTTTCGATTCCTACGTCTACCGCTCGGTATAAATGATGCACCAGAAATCTTCCATGCTGAAATGATGAAGTTATTTGGTGACATAGACGGTTTAATTACACACAGGAAAGAAGTTGGCTTGAAATTTAATAGAAGCAAATCGAAGTTTTTTCAGAGAAGCATTACATTTGTAGGTCATGTTTTTGACGAAAATGGTATTATCTAACTCTCCTACTAGTGGGCATGAAAGGGTGAAAAAATAATCCCAAAATATGCAGAGCATACTTTTCTGTATGCATTTAAAGTGCAATATTTTTTTGTTATTTTTTATTATTTCGGTCATAGTAACATCTGTCAAAAAATTTTCTTCTACAGTTTGTTGCCGAGGTGATTCTCCATCAAAAGTTTGTTTAGAGTTTTTTTCAAAATGCTATAATTTTCCCGCTATAACCACTTTTACCCAGTGCATTTTTACAAAAAAAAACATGAAAACAAGTAGTTTTTTGTGTTGCATTTTGTATGAGGCAAAAAAATTTTTTTGCGTATTCCGGTAGAATGTTAAATTGCTACGAATGTTTGTTTTAGCGATTTCACCAAAAAGATGTTTAACACCTCGAAAAAGGGCGTGGCAGACACCCTACCTGCGTTCAAAATTGAATATTTTATTAGGTGGCGCGAACTAACGTCAGTGGAATTAACGTCAGTGACTTAGTTCAGATCCCCAATTCGGGGCGTGATCCATGGTATTTATGTGCAGAACTCCTTTCCGCATTGGAGGCCTTCGGCCGCGCTTCAAAAAATAACCCTGGGCTACGCCATTCCAACTCCGGGTGTGTGCCATAGCCGTGGCTACCGCCACGGTGATGTCCTTCCGCGTACCACGTTTCCCACTTTTTCACTTTTTTTGCTCAGCCTAATGTGCCATTACAACAACCACATGAAAATGACAGAAAATTGTGAGCTTTAACTGCAAATAACTTTTGAACGGTTGAAAAAAATCTCATTTCAGATGCTAAATCTAGACGTGGGTAATCGTTTACGTGGGGTACCGAGCACAAATACACAACCAAAAATGTTGAGATATGTATCAGGAGGCGCGCTTTGGTCCCAGGAGCATGAATATAACTCAGTTGAATCCCGAAAAAGTCCCGAAAATAGTCCCGAAATAATCCCGAAATAATCCCGAAAGAGTCCCGAAATGATCCCGAAAAAGTCCCAAAACAATCCCGAAAAAGTCCGGAAATGATCCCGTAAAAGTCCCGAAACAATTCCGAAAATAATCCCGAAACAGTCCCGAAATAATCCCGAAACAGTCCCGAAAATAGTCCCGAAATAATCCCGAAACAGTCCCGAAAATAATCCCGAAACAGTCCCGAAATGATCCCGTAAAAGTCCCGAAATAATCCCGTAACACTCCCGAAATGATCCCGAAACAGTCCCGAAAAAATCCCGAAAATAGTCCAGAAACAATCCCGAAAAAGTCCCGAAAATAGTCCCGAAATAATCCCGAAAGAGTCCCGAAATGATCCCGAAAAAGTCCCGAAACAATCTCGAAACAGTCCCGAAATAATCCCGAAACAGTCCCGAAAAATAATTCCGAAACAGTCCCGAAATAGTCCCGAAGCAGTCCCGAAAATAATCCCGAAACAGTCCCGAAAATAATCCCGAAAATAGTCCCGAAATAATCCCGAAACAGTCCCGAAATGATCCCGTAAAAGTCCCGAAAAAGTCCCGAAAATAGTCCAGAAACAATCCCGAAAAAGTCCCGAAATGATCCCAAAAAAGTCCCGAAACTGGTCCCGAAATAATCCCGAAACAGTCCCGAAAAATAATCCCGAAATGATACCGAAAATGACGACAAATATAATGCGCATATGGGTATAATTTTCCGGGATCTCAGGGTACTTATTTTTTATTTTTAAATAACTGAATAAAAATGAAGTTTTATCGTTATTCAAGAATTCCAAAAATAAAAATAACATGTTATTCATCACTCAGGATTTCTTGAGTGACGAATAACATATTATTTTTATTCAAGCACTTCTTGAATAAAAATAACATGTTATTTATCACTTTGATTTTTTTGAATAAGAAATAACTAGTCACTCATCACTCAAATTTTTTTGAATAATGAATAAAAATATATTTTTCATTTTTTCGTCACTCGTCACTAAAATTTTCTATATTGCCCATCTCTGCTCCTTAATAATAGGACTCAGAATGTTCCGTTTAAAAATCAAATCTCAAAGTCAGTTGACGTTCCTTCCTGTGTACCAGGGTAGTCATTTGGGTCCATTGCTCTTTACCCTTTTTAAAATGACTTACCACAAATTCTGTCTCATTCTTGAACGATAACTGAGCTTTAATTCACATATTTTCCCACTATAAATAAAGCAATCGGTAAACTTGGTTTTCTTAAATGCTGGGCTAAAGAGTTTAAAGACCCTTACCTCACCAAGACCCTTTTTACAATATTGGTCCGTCCAATACTTGAGTATTGTTCGTGTGTTCGGTGTCCAGTATGTAATAGCCATATAAAGCGAATGCACTTGCTATAAACAATTTTTTTTATTTGTTCCACGGTCTCTTAACCGGGACTCAAATCGTCATCTTGCATCATATAGTAGCAGGCTTCATCTTTTTTATTTGCCAACTCTGGAAAATTGTAGAATTTTACTTGTGTAATGTTCCTTGATAAGCTGTTTATAGGGGAGATTGCCTCTTCTAACCTTCTGAGCCGATTAAATAGGGCGTCTATACACTGTTGTGTAAATAGCTTTTATAGCACACTGTAATCCATGTATTTTAGTATATCTGTTTTACAACACTGTCGATATTAATTGATCACTAATAACTGAGAGGTGAAAGACACAACATGGTGTCATGTTCGTGAACCACCCAAAATTTTAAATAGAAATCATACATATATTAGTGAGCTAAAAAACAAAATATAAACAAAAGAAATCGTCATGGGAAAAGAATAAGGTGACACCGAAATAAACGTTGCAGGTTCAAGCAACAGTTCCGCACAGCAGGTGACACAACAAATGCTATCGATATCGACCACCATAATGCCGATGAACTTAAAAGGTTGTAACCGCGCCGCAACATGGAAAACGTGGAGGTCACAATTCGATATATAGCACTTGTTACGTTAAGTGTAACAACTCAAAATTTCGAAATTTTAGGTTTTTGCCAGAAAATAATGTGCAGTGGTCATCTCTACCCACTGTAAAAATCGTTCAGTGATTTGTCCAGTCTTTCGTTAAAAAAAGCCATTATGACTCTCTCTTTGTTTTCAGAATGACATCTTTCGAATCACCTAAAGAGTTACATTTTTAGTTGTATCCAAGTGTTTTATCAAATTTGTTCGTTAGCGTATCACATAAAGTGTAACATTTTGAATTGTGCCTATTTATAACAAATCATATTTATCAATTCCAGTAAGAATTTTCAGTTAAACAGAGACAACTCAAAATAATACCACTATGTATATAAAAAAAATTTCAGGAAAAGAGTAATAACTCAAAAATTTGTTATTTTCGTGCAAATACTAAACAAATAAAAATGAAACAACGGTTATATTATTTTAAATGATATTTTCGTGAAATTACATTGTTTTTTCTTTGTAATATATTATTAATATTTACGGAAACAGCTTTTCGTCTCTACTGAAAATGTTCAAATTTTTAGTTGTTACGTTAAAGTGTAACTACTAAAAATTTGAACATTTTCAGTAGATAGCATTTGATGGCATCCGGACTAGGCCAGCAGGGTGATCAAAGAAAGGTTGCGTTACTGATGCATTGGAAATGTTTCAATCATTCGGCACTGATGTTGAAAGTGCTAAGTATGCCAACACAGCTATGGAGAGGCATTTGTTTTTTTTTACGAAACACCAAGGCAACAATGAGATTATTGATGAATACGTAACCTGTTTAAAAAATTTGAGCCAAACTTGTGAATTCGGCACATTAAAAGACAATATGTGACATATTTGTGTGTGGCCTTGCATCGAATTTTTCCAAAGTAAAAGAAGGCGATATTACTTTAGAAAAGGCTGTGAAAATAGCAAATCCATGGAGCTAGCACTTGAAAATGCGAATCGTTGGCAAAATCCCATTGGCGACAATGCCGTTAGTTATAATGGGGGCTTATAGCAAAAGTAGAAAAAATAATCTGCAATCGACTGGAAGCTCGACCAATCAGCAACTCATGATATGCAATAGATGTGGACAGACACACAAAACCCATTGTCCGGCAGAAAGTGTAACATGTTATGTCTTCAACAACAAAGCCCACTTTGGAAAAATGTGTTTTAAAAAGAAACGACAAATGAAACAAAAAAAGCAAGCACCAAGCGGTGACAAATCACAACTACCATTTTCGAAATCGAAGTTCGACAAAGAGGTATACGAAGATAAGGGGCAAGAAACAGATGAGGAAGAAAATTTTTTCATTGGCGTTTTGAATGCGAAAGAAACAGAAGATGTCAAGCAACTAAATTGCAAGTTCACTGGGATGCAGGAAACACATGCAGGGATAGAATCAGAGAAAATGATAAAGCCAATCAGTAATGACAGTCAAACACGAAGAGACTGGAGTTTAGAGGTAAAAATTAATAATTGCAAAGTAGTTTGTCAAATAGATACAGGCGCTCAAACTGCTACTGCTTGGGACTTTAGTTTAATTAGTGCTATAAATAACGTAATTAAGGTCGATGTCAACATGTTCTCTGAAGTCCTTGAAGGGTTGGGTGTCTTAAAAAATGAATGTAATCTTAAAATGAAGCCTATTCCTGTTTTTGACTCTCCGAGAAAAATTCAATTCACTATCCAAACGATTTAAAAGCTGAACTTCAAAGATTGATTAATTTGAAAGTTATTTCGCCAGTATCCGAACTAACCGAATGGGTTAGTTGATTGGTTCAAAGTATTTTAGTTCGCTTGACGCGGATAGTGGTTTTTGGATGATTCCTTTGAACGAAAAACTTTCAAAACTTTGCACTTTTAACTCACCCTTCGGTTGTTTTCGATTCCTACGTCTACCGCTCGGTATAAATGATGCACCAGAAATCTTCCATGCTGAAATGATGAAGTTATTTGGTGACATAGACGGTTTAATTACACACAGGAAAGAAGTTGGCTTGAAATTTAATAGAAGCAAATCGAAGTTTTTTCAGAGAAGCATTACATTTGTAGGTCATGTTTTTGACGAAAATGGTATTATCTAACTCTCCTACTAGTGGACATGAAAGGGTGAAAAAATAATCCCAAAATATGCAGAGCATACTTTTCTGTATGCATTTAAAGTGCAATTTTTTTTTGTTATTTTTTATTATTTCGGTCATAGTAACATCTGTCAAAAAATTTTCTTCTACAGTTTGTTGCCGAGGTGATTCTCCATCAAAAGTTTGTTTAGAGTTTTTTTCAAAATGCTATAATTTTCCCGCTATAACCACTTTTACCCAGTGCATTTTTACAAAAAAACATGAAAACAAGTAGTTTTTTGTGTTGCATTTTGTATGAGGCAAAAATTTTTTTTTGCGTATTCCGGTAGAATGTTAAATTGCTACGAATGTTTGTTTTAGCGATTTCACCAAAAAGATGTTTAACACCTCGAAAAAGGGCGTGGCAGACACCCTACCTGCGTTCAAAATTGAATATTTTATTAGGTGGCGCGAACTAACGTCAGCGAATTAATGTCAGTGACTTTAAGGCGCATAACCAAAAACGAATTAAAGTCAGTGCCGTTAATTCGTATAATATTTTGACTTTAGTTCGCTTCGGACATGCGAATTAATGTCATTGAGGCATTTGGGTTTGAGATTCGACGAAGTAGCGCCGCAGGCGACAATTTGACTTAGGTCAGATCCCCAATTCGGGGAGTGATCCATGGTATTTATGTGCAGAACTCCTTTCCGCATTGGAGGCCTTCGGCCGCGCTTCAAAAAATAACCCTGGGCTACGCCATTCCAACTCCGGGTGTGTGCCATAGCCGTGGCTACCGCCACGGTGATGTCCTTCCGCGTGCCACGTTTCCCACTTTTTCACTTTTTTTGCTCAGCCTAATGTGCCATTACAACAACCACATGAAAATGACAGAAAATTGTGAACTTTAACTGCAAATAACTTTTGAACGGTTGAAAAAAATCTCATTTCAGATTCTAAATCTAGACGTGGGTAATCGTTTACGTGGGGTACCGAGCACAAATACACAACCAAAAATGTTGAGATATGTACCAGGAGACGCGCTTTGGTCTTAGGAGCATGAATATAACTCCGTTGAACCAATATTTTTTAGTAGTTTGCGAGATATTTGCAGTTAAAGTTCAGAATTTTCTGTCATTTTCATGTGGCGGTAGCCACGGCTATGGCAACCAGCCGGAGTTGGAATGGCGTAGCCCAGGGCTATTTTTTGAAGCGCGGCCGAAGGCCGCCAATGCGGAATGGAGTTCTGCACATAACTACCATGGATCACGCCCCGAATTGGGGATCTGACCTAAGTCAATCCCAGATTCATTTTTTAAATCCCAGATTCATGATATAATGATCATAAGTCGAAGGTGGTAATAAAATGAAAATTTGGAATATAAAAAAAATGTACTGACTTTAGTTCGCGTTTTTAATGCGAATTAATGTCAATGACGTTAGTTCGCTAAAAATATTGACCTTAGTTAGCTTTTGGCATGCGTCTTAATGTGACTGACATTAATTCGCTTTTGGGGTGCGAATTAACGTCACTGACGTTAATTCCACTGACTTTAGTTCGCGCCACCTTTTATTAAGTTATCGCTGGAAAAATGTGCTAACTGTCTTTAAATATACCCTATAATCTTTATAGCATACTAGGCTATGAAGCTGTTAGTTTTTTAACTTAATAAAATATTCAATTTTGAACGTAGGTAGGGTGTCTGCCACGCCCTTTTTCGAGGTGTTAACATCTTTTTGATGAAATCGCTAAAACAAACATTCGTAGCAATTTAACATTCTACCGGAATACGCAAAAAAAAATTGTTTTGCCCCATACAAAATGCAACACAAAAAACTAACTACTTGTTTTCATGTTTTTTGTAAAAATGCACTGTGTAAAAGTGGTTATAGCGGGAAAACTATAGCATTTAGAAAAAAACTCTAAAAAAACTTTTAATGGAGAATCACCTCGGCAACAAACTGTAGAAGAAAATTTTTGACAGATGTTACCATGACCGAAATAATTAAAAATAACAAAAAAATTGCACTTTAAATGTATACAGAAAAGTATGCTCTGCATATTTTGGGATTATTTTGTCACCCTTTCATGTCCACTAGTAGGAGAGTTAGATAAACCAAAAAAACCTATGGCCCGCGTCACTTCCGTATTCCGTTTCGGTATTATTCGACTGGACTATTAGGCCGGATGAAGAAAAAACAAAATCGATTTTGCAAATGCCAGCACCACAAAATGTTAAGGAAGTCCAACGCTTTTTAAGAATGGTTAACTACCTTGGTGCTTTTATTCAAAATTTATCCACAAAAAAAAAAAAAAAATTTACGCGATCTACTTAAAAATTATTTTATTTGGCATTGGAACTCTCTCCATGAGCAGGAGTTTGCTAATATGAAAAGGGAATTAACAAAAGCACCTACTTTGATCCGACTAAAGACGTAGTTTTATCAGTTGACGCGTATAAAAACGCAGCTGGCGCTGCTATTTTACACGATCGAAATCCAATAGCTTACGCATCCGAATCACTTATAGACACTCAAGCGAATTACGCTTAAGTAGAAAAAGAGCTATTCGCAATTTTATTCGGTTGTACTCGATTTCATCGGTTCATTTACGGTCTACGAACTCTAGTTGAGACAGATCATAAGCCTCTAGTTTCTTTATTCCAAAAGCCGCTTCACAATATACCAGCTCGGCTCCAAAGATTCATGCTTCGTCTTCAATATTACGGTTTAATTGTACGGTATAAACCTGGAACACAGCTTTATATTGCAGACACTCTCCCACGCGCTCCTTGAAATGAAACTGCTCTAACGGAATTCGACAAAGATTTGACCCTACATTGTGGTGTTTCAACAGTAAATTTTGCGATTCCATCTAATGAAATGAACAAAATTAAAGAATGCTGAAAAGTTGTTGAAACATTGCAGAAAATTAGAGAATATGTTAGTTACGGTTGGCAAGAGAATAAAAAATTAGTTAACAAAGACGTTATGCCCTATTATAAATTTAAAAATGAAATACTTGAACATGAAGACATTCTTTTAAAAAAAAAAATATGCCACAGGCTCTTCGTAGAAATATTTGAATGCGTTTACATGAGACTCATTTGGGTGTCCAATGCACCCAAAGCTTGGCAAGGAAGTCAGTTTACTGGCCCAATATGTATAATGACATATACAACCTGGTAACGGATAGTGAGACTTGTATGAAATATCGAAATGCAAACCCCAAACATGAAATTATGCCTCATGAGATAGTTGAAATCCCGTGGTATAAAGTTGGTTGAGACATATTTGAATTCAATAATAAAAAGTATATATTAGTGGTTGACTACTATTGGAAATACATCGAACTAGAGCCATTGAGTAAAGGCTTTTCTGCGTTTGAAGTTAAGAATAAACTAAAGTTAATTTTTTCAAGGCATGAAATTCAACATATATTTCCAATCAAAATAATTTGGAGAGTTTTATAGTGAATGGAAGGTGCCGCGAACTAAAGTCAGTGGAATTAACGTCAGTGACGTTAATTCCACTGACGTTAGTTCGCGCCACCGAATGGAATGTTGAACTTGAAACTTCGAGGAGACTCGGCCTATCCAACCATCCACTTTGTGGCATATGTTAGACTTAAGTTTATTTTATTATGTTAAGTTTACTTTAGTCGACCGCTTTGTTGTTAGTGTCGACTTAAAATAAAATAAAAATACGTAGCAAGATCGAATGGATTAGCAGGGCGGTGGATACAGACCATAAAAAAAGTACTTATTTCCAATCAAAATTATTTTGGAGAGTTTTATAGTGAATGGAATGTTGAACTTAAAACTTCGAGGAGACTCGGCCTATCCAACCATCCACTTTGTGGCATATGTCAGACTTAAGTTTATTTTATTATGTTAAGTTTACTTTAGTCGACCGCTTTGTTGTTAGTGTCGACTTAAAATAAAATAAAAATACGTAGCAAGATCGAATGGATAGCAGGGCGGTCGATACAGACCATAAAAAAAGTACTTACGAAGTGCCAAAAAACGAAAACTGACCCCTTATAGCATTACTCCCACGGGTAATAGGCAAAGTCCGTCCGAGTTTTTAATGTCTCGAATTTTAAGGACAAAAATTTCGAATATAAGGCAAAATCTAGAACCCAAATTAGTTGATAAAAACAAATATTCAAAAACTATAAAAAATCAATCCATACAGACACCTCAAAACTACAATAAGAATAACCAAACTTTGAAACCTATCAACTTAGGTGAGCAAGTTATGTTCGAAAGAGCGCCGTCTTCGGTATGGTTCCCGGGAATTGTGGTTGATAGGCTAAATGCTCCACGGCCGTTTGTTATTAAAGAACAACCTGAACACTATAAGCGAAAGGAAAGATAGTAACTATTGAAAAAAAAGTGAAATAGTTGAAAAAAATAGTTCTAATGAAATGGAAAAATGGATTTATTGAATAAAAAAAATACTACACAACAACAACGAACATGTAACACGCAAAGGGAGGAAAATTGTACCACCTTCTAGGTTTCAAAATTAAGAAACTAAGTGGATGAATGGTGTGTAAATAGCGTTTATAGCACACTGTAATCCATGTATTATAATATATCTGTTTCACAACTTTGTACATTGTACATTCAGTTTAGCAACACCATAATTTATCTCCGTATACATACTTACTTATTATTACTATACATACATACTTGTAACTCGATATGAATTGATCACTGCTAAATGCGAGGTGTTAACATCTTTTTGATGAAATCGCTAAAACAAACATTCGTAGCAATTTAACATTCTACCGGAATACGCAAAAAAAAATTGTTTTGCCCCATACAAAATGCAACACAAAAAACTAACTACTTGTTTTCATGTTTTTTGTAAAAATGCACTGTGTAAAAGTGGTTATAGCGGGAAAACTATAGCATTTAGAAAAAAACTCTAAAAAAACTTTTAATGGAGAATCACCTCGGCAACAAACTGTAGAAGAAAATTTTTGACAGATGTTACCATGACCGAAATAATTAAAAATAACAAAAAAATTGCACTTTAAATGTATACAGAAAAGTATGCTCTGCATATTTTGGGACTATTTTGTCACCCTTTCATGTCCACTAGTAGGAGAGTTAGATAAACCAAAAAAACCTATGGCCCGCGTCACTTCCGTATTCCGTTTCGGTATTATTCGACTGGACTATTAGGCCGGATGAAGAAAAAACAAAATCGATTTTGCAAATACCAGCACCACAAAATGTTAAGGAAGTCCAACGCTTTTTAAGAATGGTTAACTACCTTGGTGCTTTTATTCAAAATTTATCCACAAAAAAAAAAAAAAAATTTACGCGATCTACTTAAAAATTATTTTATTTGGCATTGGAACTCTCTCCATGAGCAGGAGTTTGCTAATATGAAAAGGGAATTAACAAAAGCACCTACTTTGATCCGACTAAAGACGTAGTTTTATCAGTTGACGCGTATAAAAACGCAGCTGGCGCTGCTATTTTACACGATCGAAATCCAATAGCTTACGCATCCGAATCACTTATAGACACTCAAGCGAATTACGCTTAAGTAGAAAAAGAGCTATTCGCAATTTTATTCGGTTGTACTCGATTTCATCGGTTCATTTACGGTCTACGAACTCTAGTTGAGACAGATCATAAGCCTCTAGTTTCTTTATTCCAAAAGCCGCTTCACAATATACCAGCTCGGCTCCAAAGATTCATGCTTCGTCTTCAATATTACGGTTTAATTGTACGGTATAAACCTGGAACACAGCTTTATATTGCAGACACTCTCCCACGCGCTCCTTGAAATGAAACTGCTCTAACGGAATTCGACAAACATTTGACCCTACATTGTGGTGTTTCAACAGTAAATTTTGCGAGAAATGAACAAAATTAAAGAATGCTGAAAAGTTGTTGAAACATTGCAGAAAATTAGAGAATATGTTAGTTACGGTTGGCAAGAGAATAAAAAATTAGTTAACAAAGACGTTATGCCCTATTATAAATTTAAAAATGAAATACTTGAACATGAAGACATTCTTTTAAAAAAAAAAATATGCCACAGGCTCTTCGTAGAAATATTTGAATGCGTTTACATGAGACTCATTTGGGTGTCCAATGCACCCAAAGCTTGGCAAGGAAGTCAGTTTACTGGCCCAATATGTATAATGACATATACAACCTGGTAACGGATAGTGAGACTTGTATGAAATATCGAAATGCAAACCCCAAACATGAAATTATGCCTCATGAGATAGTTGAAATCCCGTGGTATAAAGTTGGTTGAGACATATTTGAATTCAATAATAAAAAGTATATATTAGTGGTTGACTACTATTGGAAATACATCGAACTAGAGCCATTGAGTAAAGGCTTTTCTGCGTTTGAAGTTAAGAATAAACTAAAGTTAATTTTTTCAAGGCATGAAATTCAACATATATTTCCAATCAAAATAATTTGGAGAGTTTTATAGTGAATGGAAGGTGGCGCGAACTAAAGTCAGTGGAATTAACGTCACTGACGTTAATTCCACTGACGTTAGTTCGCGCCACCGAATGGAATGTTGAACTTGAAACTTCGAGGAGACTCGGCCTATCCAGCCATCCACTTTGTGGCATATGTTAGACTTAAGTTTATTTTATTATGTTAAGTTTACTTTAGTCGACCGCTTTGTTGTTAGTGACGACTTAAAATAAAATAAAAATACGTAGCAAGATCGAATATCCATTCGCAGGGCGGTGGATACAGACCATAAAAAAAGTACTTATTTCCAATCAAAATTATTTTGGAGAGTTTTATAGTGAATGGAATGTTGAACTTAAAACTTCGAGGAGACTCGGCCTATCCAACCATCCACTTTGTGGCATATGTCAGACTTAAGTTTATTTTATTATGTTAAGTTTACTTTAGTCGACCGCTTTGTTGTTAGTGTCGACTTAAAATAAAATAAAAATACGTAGCAAGATCGAATGGATAGCAGGGCGGTCGATACAGACCATAAAAAAAGTACTTACGAAGTGCCAAAAAACGAAAACTGACCCCTTATAGCATTACTCCCACGGGTAATAGGCAAAGTCCGTCCGAGTTTTTAATGTCTCGAATTTTAAGGACAAAAATTCCGAATATAAGGCAAAATCTAGAATCCAAATTAGTTGATAAAAACAAATATTCAAAAACTATAAAAAATCAATCCATACAGACACCTCAAAACTACAATAAGAATAACCAAACTTTGAAACCTATCAACTTAGGTGAGCAAGTTCCCGGGAATTGTGGCTGATAGGCTAAATGCTCCACGCTCGTTTGTTATTAAAGATTTGGAAGGTGTTTTGTACCGAAGAAACAGAGAACATGTTTTGAAAAAACCTGAACAACCTGAACACTATAAGCGAAAGGAAAAATAGTAACTATTGAAAAAAAAGTGAAATAGTTGAAAAAAATAGTTCTAATGAAATGGAAAAATGGATTTATTGAATAAAAAAAATACTACACAACAACAACGAACATGTAACACGCAAAGGGAGGAAAATTGTACCACCTTCTAGGTTTCAACATTAAGAAACTAAGTGGATGGATGGTGTGTAAATAGCGTTTATAGCACACTGTAATCCATGTATTATAATATATCTGTTTCACAACACTGTACATTGTACATTCAGTTTAGCAACACCATAATTTATCTCCGTATACATACTTACTTATTATTACTATACATACATACTTGTAACTCGATATGAATTGATCACTGCTAAATGCGAGGATAAAGACACAACCCTTTTCATCCACCCCTCTGTCGTCTAAATTTTGCTTAAAGTGACCCATTTCATATTTGGTGTTCATACTAAAATGACTTGTCTGATGACAAAAATTCTCTTTTCCAATGTTTATTGTTAGTATTCATATATATATTTTTTTAAATTTAGTTTATACATATTTTTAAGTTGCATTACTTTGTACGGCTTGATAGTCGATCGTGTTTTTGTGCCTACTCTAAACAAACAAATAAATAAACAAAATACGTAGTTCATCCTTGAACATCTTCCTCGCATAGCGTTTTGGCAAATATTTGCCGATTTGCTCTTTAGCAGTGTAAAATGTTTGTATTAAACTGACTAAAAATGCCTTGGCATATTTAAATTTAGAATGTTTCCTATTATTTCCGCATTCGAAGAAAAAACACTTCTTAATCCATTTAGATATACAGTAGAATCGCGCAAAAGTTAACTCGCGAGAAAGTTAAACCTTCGGCTAAGTTGACCGATTTTGAGCGTCCACGTATCGCTTTAAAAAGTTAACTTTTCGTCAACTTTTTCGAGCTTATCTATTTTTTCAAACCCAACCGTTTGTTTGGCAAGAAAAACAAGCTCGGGTATTCCCCTTATTGCTATGTATTCCCCGAATTTGTATGTAAAAAATTATTGTCGGTGTTGGTTGGTACATACGTAGTTTGTCATGAACGTTTGAGCTTGTGAGTTGTTTATAGTTAGTGTGTTAAAAAATGTCAACTAAGCAGAAAAAATCATTGCAAATCAGATTAAATTTGCATCAAAAAGCTGAGATTTTAAGAAAAATCGATGAAGGTATTCGTGGAAATCGATTGGCAAATCGATGCAAATCAGATATCAGATCTTATTAATATGCGCACGAAAATTGTCAGGAGCTATTACACAAAAGAAAAGAAACAAACAAGTCTCGACCGTTTCTTTAAACCAGCCCTTACAAATTAATATGTACATATATGTATGTAAAATGTGAAAAAGTACAAACTTAATCTAAGTTTCTGTTTTGTTACGAGTAAAAGTGAGTCATGCAAATAAATTGAACGTATTATATCCCAAAATTATGTTTATTTCCGTGTTTTTTTTTTCAAATTCGAGAACCCTTTGGAAAAGTTAATATTTCGGAAAAGTAAAACACCCTTGGAACGGTTTGGTTAACTTTTTCGCGATTCTACTGTATTAACATTTTAAAGTGTAACGGGCGCGACACCTTGTTGTAACGGGTGCGACATGTCTATTTTTTTTACATACATATTTCAATTATTTATTATATTTATACCTTTCATGAACATGAAATGGTATTATAACTTTGGTCCGATGTTTGTAAGTATGAGAAGAAGAAGAGATAGACCCACTATTAAGTATACCGAAATGATCAGGGAGATGAGCCGAGTTGATTTAGCCATGTCCGTCCGTCCTGTTTGAACGCAAACTAGTCCCTCAGTTTTAGAGATATCTCGATGAAATTTTGCAAGCAGGCGCCATTTTGCATAGGATTAATCATTTGTCGGAACCAGCAAGATCGGACAAATACAACGCATAGCTCCCATACAATCGATTGTTCCGATAAATGGGTTTTGGCCTATAACTCTTGCAATCAAAAAGCTAGGAGAGCGAAATTTTGCAGGTTTAGTACATATTATATAACCTGTGTAGTGAAAATCAACCAGATCGGACCAACAAAACATATAGCTCCCATATAATCGATAGGTTCGATAAATGGGTTTTGGGCTATAAATTTTTAAGTTAAAGAGCTAGGAACGTAAAACTTTGCAGGTTTGCTACATATTATATATGTAACGTATGAAGGGAAAATCAGTCAGATCGGACGAACATAACATATAGCCCCCATACAATCGATTGTTCCGATAAGTTTGGTTTGGGCTATGTATCTTTAAATTAACAGTTTTGAAGTTTGTACCAATTTTAAGTAAGCATCGGACACGTAAAAAAGTTATGCGTATTCATGAAAAGTATAAAGCCTTCGGCACAGCCGAAGACAGCCCTTTCCTTACTTGTTTTTCATTACGATAGTTCACGTTAAAAGTAAGTACATGGGTATGTTATTTATAAACGATCTTTCCTGACGCCAGCTTTAAGGTTTGGTTAAAGTAGCCAAATATAAATCATAATTCTAATTCAATATTTATGCTGATAGCATTATGCATGATCAAATAATTAATTTTATTGTTTTAGAAAAAAAAATTTATAAACAATTAATAATTAAAGAACAATTTCTATAAAATTATTTTCTTAGGCAAAATTTCTTAAGCGTAGACTTTGCTGTCTTAACAGCAAACAGACAGCCGTCAGATTCTTCATCCTTAATGACGAAGTGCTTCTCTTGCAAATTTTTTAAAGAAGCAATGTGGGCCCATGTCTGATCTAAAAATAGTTTCTCAGCCGCGATGTCTTCCATCGAATGGTAGAGAATTTTTATGCCGTTGAAGTTTTCTCTTGAAGAAACTTAAAACACTCTATGGACGCATACGCATATAGTTTGTGGAGTTTCTCTTATTGGACGGACAAAACTTGGTCGCAAGGCAAAAAATAAAAAAAGTTATTAAAAATGTAACGGGCGCGACACGTACTAAAAAATTAATACAGAGAAAACGGGTTAACAAATTTGTTTGAAATTTTCGCAATATAATCCTTAGCAGTTACTTGTTGTTGATTTATTCATGTAAAGTTACTAATCCTTTTACCACAAAACTAAGTCCTTTTTTTTTGTAACGGGCGCGACACCAATTTTGAAAAAAATACTATGCAACTATGATCACGATTTTAAAGTTTTTTAATATCATAGTGTTGTGAACTTTGCCAGGCGTTCACACCTCCATCACGATATCAAAATATAAAAAAATGGTATATACCAATAGAGTAGACATGCGTGAACACAAATATCAGCCTTGGGACTGGAAGCAATGCAATTTATATCTAGGCTCAATGGGGTCTGATTTCGTGGAAACTCCCATATACATCTACCCAATCAATATAGTAGTCTCCTTAACTTTAATAATAGCATATATAAATTTAAGCTTGAACTTTTCTCTATTTTTAACGAGTCTGTAAGAAATTTTTTACTTTTTAGACCGAAATAAATAAGTTTGCCACTTTTAGACCGAAATAAATAAGTTTTAATAGGCAGATGATGTTAAAAATCCTTTTCTGGTTCTCCCTCTCCTTAAACGAAAACCCGAAAGCAACGGCGTCAAAGGTGGGTCTCTGGTGGCGATGGTTTGATAAAACTGGACCAGGAATTTCAACTTTTCCTCTTTACCAGAAACGCCCTTATGAAATTCGTAAGTAAAACCACCCCCTTATTTCGAAAATCTTTTTTGATTCTATGGTACCGTTTTCGAGATATTTTCAATTTACCGTTATTCGAAAAAAGACGGCTCCCTTTAATTACGTATATCTCACGAACGGATCAAGCAATTGCAAAAAGAATCAAAATCACAATAAAATTTGGTATAAATGCATCATACATTATTTTTTGCTCAACCAGATAGTTTTCGAGATATTAGCTTATAATTTCAAATTTTTGTTGTTTTTTATGAAAAAATATGAAAAAAATACTCTTTGCGAGGGCTGCATTCCAAAACCACAACTTTTTTTCCAGATATTTTTTCTTTACGCAAAGCTCTGTTTATTTAGAAAACAGATAAGCTACCACCGAAGAAAATCGATGCAAAACTACGTAAGTTATAAACGATCAAATAAAAATATCCAGGGTGCGCAACTTAAATGTATGTACATATGTATGTATACATATGTATGTACATATATTAAAGGTATAAAGTGCAAATGTGATATTATCCGGATAAACGAATAACACCATAGCAATGATAATACTTTTTCTTTAAATAAATCAAATAGTACTTTTAATACTCGAATTGTTTTATAGTAGGTAGAGTTGTTGCATCGAAAGTAAGAGTGGTTGGGTTCGAAACATGCTGTAGGAATGTAGTTATAAACATGTATTTCCGTCACTTATGGGTAAGTATGCAGGTAGATTTTCAAAATTATAAGCCACAGAAAATTTGTAAAGCCTACATCTAAAGCAGGTAGTATTTTCTTTTCCCGGCTTCGTATAAAAAGGAACCTTTCTGTCTATGTAAGATTTGATTTTTTCAATTTTATTCTTGTTCCGAGTATAAATATAAGTTAATGCGCCTTGAAACTTCAAAACATATGCAAGGCTCGCCGGAGTAAGTTCAGTTCATAAGTTAAATTTCAAAGCCGTGATTTATAAAAATAATAAAATGAGTTAAAGGACCCGAGAATTTGAGTGTAATAACGATCCAGATATGTTCTGTTTCATGTGTGGCCAATATACTATCATAGGGCGACGACGAGTGTTCTCAGATCGTATCAAAACTATATACTGCAAGTATTTTGGCATTGAGCCTAAAAATGATGAAAAACCATGTACACCGAACACTTTCACCCCTATTGCGAGTGTCGAACACGAATAGATAATCGACTACTAAGCGGTAAGCGATCATCGAGCAATTGCGGGTGTCGACACGATCGATCAACGAGCGACTGTGTCTTTCTACCGCATTTTTGCGGTCGTTGGCGTGTCGATTGATTTGAAAAGTGCTAACAAAATGAATAAAAAGTAAATTATTGGCAAAATGTTAAAAATACCTTAAATATGTGCAGTTTTTGATCGATGAAGTTACACAATGCCAAAATAAAATACGATCGACTCGATCAAAAAATGTCTATTCTACTGCAAATCGACACTCGCAATAGGGGTGTTTGTGTACATCGTGTCGAGTAGAATTGATTCAGTCGGAATCAGGACAACAAATCAAATTTGATACACCAATGATATGAAGAGAACCTACTTGCCATTCAATAGAGTGTTATATTTTTCAAACAAAAGTACTTGGCGTTGAAAGATCAAGAAGAGTAACCTATGCCAGCGTAAATTTGTCTTTCAAAGTTCACTTTCTGCACTCACATATTTAGTAGTTACGATGCAAGTGACTTTATTCTTCTTTTCTTTTTGTTCTTACATTTATGTATACATATTGGCGTTGCCACACTTCATTGTGTTGCCACCATATTACTAATTAGTGCTTATGGCTAGTATGCTACCCCGTTTACATCTACCACAACTCGGCCAACCTGACCTAGTGATCGGCCTCGATCAGGCAGAGTTGCATATTTGATAAGCACACTTATTGCTAGTTGAATAGGTTGGTGTCGCTTTCGCACACCCCGTCTATTTCTTTACTTTTCCACCGTTTAATGTTGCAGGCTTCAATTACCCCATCATACGGTATTTGGGTAATTTGCCCATTTTCAATGTCTCTTATTACGTAACGATCATTCGGAAGTTTCTTGTGCACGATGTACGGTCCCTTAAATTTTGGCAGAAGTTTTTTATTTACGCCTACTGTCGTGTCTATGTTTTTTATCACCACGAAGTCTCCCTTTTCGAATTTGGTTACTTTCGCACCCTTCTGCTCATTTCGACTGAGGTTATACAATTGTACTTTTTCGATATTTTTCTCAGCCCCGCTACGCATCATTTCTAAGTCTCTCCCCCCCGGGCCTGAAGTGTATTCGTCTAAGTATTCGGTGAGTTTGTCTATTACTTCGCCTCTTTGGTTCACCCCAAACAAAGCCTGGCATGGGGTTATTCCTATTGATCTATTTACAGAGTTATTTAACGCATATTCAATTTTTCCTAGTTGTTTTACCCAGTCGGCATGGAGTATAGGGTCACTGAGTTTAGCTAGCATTCCCACAAGACTTCGATTAACCCTCTCTACTTGTCCATTCGCCTGTGGTGAGTGTACTGCTACTTTCACATGAGTGATGTTTTTATTTTCTAGATAGTCTTTAAATTCTGCTGATGTGAAACAACTACCTCTATCTGTTATGCATCTATGGGGTCGGCTGTAATATTCAAAGTATTTATTTAGTGCAGCCGTTACTTCCATAGTGCTGGTTGTTAATACCGCGTACAGTTTTACATATTTTGTAAATGCATCAATTATGACTAGAATGTGTTTTCTTTTTGACTGCAAAGACGGAAGTGGTCCTAAGTGGTCGAGGTGGACGGTGTGAAACGGCTGAGGTTCTTTCGGAATGTTATGTAATTGCCTAACGTTTTGCCTATTGGGCGCTGAATACATGATACATTTTATGCAATTTTGTTTAAATTTATTTATTTTATGTTTCATGTTGGGAAACCAATAGTTTGACTTAATTTTTTGGTAGCATTTATCAATGCCTTGGTGTGCTAGTTGCTCATGGGCTGTTCTCATTATTTCCTTTTCTAATTCCTTAGGGACGTATAGTTGTTTATTGTCTCCATCTATTTTAAATACAATGCCATTTTCCATTGCAAAAGTTCCTAAATTTTCATTTTCCAACCTCTTTTTCAAGCTTACTATATCCGGGTCTCGAGATTGCATGATTTGTAATTGGAAGTCTATATTTTCGCTATCTATAGCTGCTATTGTGTTTTCACGGTCTGGTTCTATTCTACTAAGGGCATCTACATGCGGCATTTTCGTACCTGGTCTGTGTAATATGGTATAGTTATAATTTTCTAGTTCTAAGGCCCATCTTGCTATTCGGCTGTTTACTAATTTCTTATTGAGTGTTAGGGTAAGAGAATTGCAATCTGTTATGATCTTAAATTTAATTCCTTCTAAATATACCCGAAATCGCCGTAGGGCATAGATCACTGCTAATGTCTCTAATTCAAAACTATGGTATCTACTCTCTGCCTCCGAGGTTCTTTTTGAAAAGTAAGCTACCGGGTGTAGTTTCCCATCGTTCTGTTTTTGTAACATAATTGCCCCAAAACCCTGGGTACTCGCGTCGCAATGTAACTCTGTTTCTCTGTTATGGTTGTATATTGCCAATACCGGGCTTGATACCAATTTTGTCTTAAGTGTGCTGAAAGTTTCTTTACATTCATCATTGAAGTCGAATTTCTTATTTTTCTTAAGTTGGTTGTAAAGTGGACGTGCTATTAGTGAAAACGATTCTACAAATTTTCTGAAGTAGGAACATAATCCTACAAATGATTGCAACTCCCGATGATTCTTTGGAGGTGGGAAATCTATTATAGCTTTTATATGGTGCTCCGAAGGTCTTATACCCGTTACCGAGACATTGTACCCGAGCTATTCTATTTCATCGTATACGAATTTGCATTTTTTCAATTTTATTTGCAGTCCGTATTGAGCTAATTTTTCTAATATTTTTTTAAGCAGGTCGTAATGGCTTCGTATCTCTTTGCTTGCAATAATGATGTCGTCCATATACACCATTATTTCGTCTTTTTCTATAAATTGCTTAATTATTTTGGTTATGAATCTCTGAAAAATGGCTGGTCCATTTTTTAGACCGAAAGGCATTCTAAGGAATTCGTATTGGCCATTTGGAACTACGAATGAGGTATATCTGATAGACTCTTCGGCCATTTTGACGTGGAAAAACCCAGACTTAAGATCTAAGAGTGTGAATACCGTATTTTCACCTAGGTAATCTAAGCAGTCTTCAATAAGCGGAAGTGGATAATTATCTCTTGCAATTGATTTGTTTAAATTCCTGTAGTCGATACACATTCGTGTTTCTCCTGATTTTTTCTTTGTAAGGACTATGGGGGATGCGTAAGGGGAGTTACTTTGCCGTATAATATTTTTCTTTAGCAAGTCTTCGATAATTCTGTTTACTTCGTTTTTCTCAGCAAACGACAGACGTCTAGGTGAGCAGAAGGTTGGCGAGTTTACCGTAAGTGTAATTTTAGCCTCATAATCAATATCCGGAAGATCTTCGATTTGTTTGCCTACATAAGTGTTTTCTATCATTGAACTGAACTTAATTTTTAAATCTGAAGGTAGTTTAGGGCTGATGTCGATTGTCTCTTTGTTTGTTTTCATGGTATCTATGTTACAAATATTTTTGTTTACTGGTTCGAGTTTTAATCGATCTGAAGTATCTGTATCTTTGTTTTGTTTTGACTTAAGATGTTCTTTATTCTTGTTTAACTGTATCTCATTTACTTTACCATTGTTTCCATTTAATGTAATAAAAGATTTTTTGTAAGGTTTTAAAGAAACGCGTTTATTTAATTCATTGCTTCGCATTGACAGGTTAATGTTGAAAATTTCAAGAAAATCTCTACCTAGTAGTAATTTAAAAGGCATTACAGTGTCTGCCAGAACAAAAAGTGACATTTTCTTTATAATGTTTTTGAATTTACTTAGAACTGAAATCCTTCCTAAGGGTTTTATTTTTGAGTTTCCGATGCATCTAAAGCTTTTCATATCCACTTGTGGCACGTAACTCGTGTTAATGTTCGAAACTTCCGAAGATTTCACGAAACTATTGGGACTACCCGTATCGAGTAAGGAAAAGAAATTAGCATACTTAGGGGTGTTCTTATACGCATGTGCAAAAGCGACACTTACCGATTCATGGAATCGTACGAAGGTTTCCTCATCTTCTACTACTGCCACCGTTCGTGTCGGGCACTGTTTGTGGTCGTGATCCGTTTTGCCACAACGGAAGCATGAGCCTCTCTCCCGCTTTTCCCTCTTGCAGTCTTTTGCCATGTGTCCATAGCGCGAGCAATTGAAGCATCTGATTTCGTCGGGATTATATCGCGCTGTACCAACCGTATTATTTTTCGCAAGCAGCTTCTCATATTTCGGCATTAATAGTTTCAGGGCCTGAAGGGTGGATACGCCGCCGAAAATTAACGAACTGCCTGTGTCGTCGCGCAACCCATCCACAATGAACTCCACCAACTCTTCCTCGCCTATAGGAGCACTTTGAGCAATTTGCTGCATGGCCAGTACATAATGGGTTAGAGTTTCATTTTTCTCCCATTTGCGTGATTGCAGTTTTTTAAAAATATCTTTGACGCTTATTGTCTTTTTGAATTCACGCGTTAGGGCTGTTTTGAGCTCGCCCCACGAGTCGATGGTAACAATTTTCGTGTATAGCTGGGCGCTTCCTACTAGCATACGCCGTGCTAGTAGTGTTAACGATTTGTCATCATAGCCGTACAGTTTTGCGATACGTTCGAGGTCATCTACCCATTTAGTGACGTCTGTTTCGTCATCACCACTGAACTTGGATAGTGCGTTTTCGATGTCTGCAAAGCTTGTTGAGGGTTGTCGTGCCATTGTAGGCCCTTCCAAATTGTTTATTTCTTGTTTTAGCTTTAGTATGCGCAGTTTTATTTGCATCTGTGCCTCTAACTCTTCCAGTTCGTTGGTTGAGGTTAGGTTGTCTATTGGCGCTGCATGTGGTAGTGTTGAATTTACTGAAGATGCTGTTTGTGATGCGGAAGTTGCTAATGGGGGTGCCGAAGATGCTATTACTGCTGAAGATGCTGGTGGTGGTGCGGAAGTTGCCGGAGGAGGTGCCGACATTGATGGTGCTGCTGAAGATGTCGGTGGTGGTACGGAAGTTGCCGACATTGATGGTGCTGCTGAAGATGTTGGTGGTGGTGCGGAAGCTGCCGACATTGATGGTGCTGCTGAAGATGTTGGTGGTGGTACGGAAGTTGCTGAAGTTGTTGTCGGTACTGTACTTGGACCTGGCGTAGCGGATCGTGTTAGTGGTCCGCTAGTTTTGGTACCGGTAGATTTACCGTTTGTAGATGATGCTGCATTTATTGTTGCGCTTAGCAAAGCTTTTAATTGCTGAATGCTTGCTGTTTCGGGGAACTCAATTCCCATGTTGCGCAACGCTTCCATTATTTCCTGCTTTTGCGACATTTTCCGAACTTTTATCGTTTTTTTTAAGAAATTTTTAGTTAAAAATTTATTTTGCGGTTCTAGCCACACCTGACGCTTTAGTAGTTACGATGCAAGTGACTTTATTCTTCTTTTCTTTTTGTTCTTACATTTATGTATACATATTGGCGTTGCCACACTTCATTGTGTTGCCACCATATTACTAATTAGTGCTTATGGCTAGTATGCTACCCCGTTTACATCTACCACACATATGAGCTTTTTCCGGCAAATCTTGGCGACGAAAGGGACGAGCATGGCGACAGCTTTCACCAGCAAATGAAATTAATTGAGAATCGATATCAAGGATTCTGGGACGTCGGAATGATGGGCTATTACTGCTGGTTCCTCATATGAGAAACCGAGTAGAACACATTATTTCACATAGTAAAATCAAATTAAAATAAAGATAGTTAGAATATAGTAAACATAAAAAAATTTTTAAAAAAAGTTAAAAGTATGGTTAATTTCATTCATAAATTGAACTTTTAACTCAATAGAAACAGAGCATAGCTAGATATTTCACTCTCCTTTGTACCATACATACGTTTTGAGGTATACGTTGAAATTGCGCAACCTGGATATTTTTATTTCATCGTTTATAACTTACGTAGTTTTGCGTCTATTTTCTTCGATGATAGCTTATCTGTTTTCTAATTAAACACAGCTTTACGTAAAGAAAAAATATCTGGAAAAAAGTTGTGGTTTTGGAATGCTGCCCTCGTAAAGAGTAATTTTTTTCATATTTTTTCATAAAAAAAAACAAAAATCTGAAATGATAGGCTAATACCTCGAAAACTATCTGGTTGAGCCAAAAACAATGTATGACGCATTTATACCCAACTTTATTGTGATTTTGATTCTGTAAACCTTTTTGCAATTGCTTGATCCGTTCGTGAGATATACGTGGAGGGAGATGTATTTTTGGTTTTTCGGTAAATTGAAAATAGATCGAAAACGGTACCATAGAATCAAAAATGAACTCGATTTTTGAAATCAGGAGGTGGTTTTACATACGAATTTCATAACGGCGTCTTTGGTAAATTTTGGCCGTCAACCAGTGTAATTTATAATTTATTCGGTCGATTTGGATAGGAACCCACCCTGTGGCATATTCTGTTTGACTATTCTGGGTTATAGTCATGCGCCTCTAAATTTAACCGCCGACTGCCGGTCACGCAGATTTTTGGTGGTCCAACATTTTAGACAGGGAAGAAGAGACGAATCTTCCAGATCGTTCATTAGTTGCGCATGGTTGACCGTATAGAAGGCAAATTTGCGGCCTTAGTAGTGGGACCACCTTTGCCTGTCTCTATCTTTCAGAAATGACAAAGGTGGTCATGGACAGATTGAAGACATGAGTTAGGTAGCTTTCTTCCTCTACACCGAGATGTTTCAGCATCAGCATGGAAATGCCATCTGGGCCTATATATTTGGTGTTTATAGGTATCCGAATGGCCTCCCGAACCCCTGTAGTGAAGATGGCAATAAACGCTTCGCTGTTTTTGAGATTCTGCGCTTACCTAGTGGCTCGGCGAATTTCTTTGTCCAACGGAGTCATTGGGCTTAATCAGGTTGGACAAAGATTTCACCGTAGACCATAATTCGCTACCTCCAACAGAGAGGTTACAGGACCGTCGATTTGATCAGCCAGCTCCTGTTCCCTATCATGTTGTTGTTGTTGTTGTTTTAACAACAAAATTACTCCCCGAAGGCTTTGGGGAGTGTTGTCGAAATAACAGTCCTTGGCCGGATATGAATCCGGTACGCTCCGGTACTCCCTTGCGGTACTGCCCGACTGTCGTGGGAGCGATTTGGTATGACCAGTGCAACCTTCTAGGTCATGTCATCCCTCCTTCCTAAAGGAAAGAGAAGATGGGTAATGAGAGGTGGGAGGCATCATATCCGTAGATCAACCATCGAGTTGCACATCATTACCTTTGTGCATATTGGTCGCCTCTTACGACCGGTATGCCTACCGCGGGCATATTCTAAGCCCCAACCCGCAGGGTCGGCTGTTCCCTATCATCAAGCAAGAGCTGATGGTTATGACTAACATTCGTGCTGGTACTGCTGTGTGAGGTGTTGACCGCGGGGGGTGTGAGAGGCAGCGGGTATTGTCTACCTGCTGAGGATCGTTTATGTTGTTAGTCATGGAGACTGTAGCGACGGTGTCTGAAATAGGTGGCGGTGCAATACTTGATCCACGTCGGCCACTGGACTTCCTAGGACGTGAGCAGCAAGGGGCTACTACAGTTTTGTAGAAACTAGCGGGTCCATGTGTGAAGGGATCTAGTCCGGAGCAAATAGTTTTGTGCAACCATCTTTTACAATTAGAGCATCGGACGGAATGTGAGCATTTCTCATAAATTTTTTCCCAACATAAACGGATTCAATACCGGCCCGGCTGCAAGGAGATGCTTGGAGAATGACATTTTTAGGGGAATAACTGGCTATTTAGGCAGAGGGATAACGAAATAACATACCCCGGTCCGGGCTTGGCACGACGCTGAGCTATTCCATTATATATGCGAAAAAAAGTACTCCAAAAAATAGTTTTTCTAGGTGGCGTGGCAGCACTAAGACATGTGCGATGTTTTTCAGAGACGTAATACACTATCGTTATTAGTACTTTGAAATAAGAGTTGAAGGCAAAAACAACACCGCTGGTGCACCAAAAAGTGTATTTCTTTGTAAATGTATGAAATACAAATTATAAAAAAACTAAAAACTAACTTAAAAGCTTTGTAAAAGTACTGTTCTTTTTTTAAAAATGACTTAAGAAAATGTTGAAATTCAAAAATTTCTAACTTACCGTGGAAAAAATTACCACCATTAAATAAAAATTATATCTTTTACCAATAACTTTTCTATTTATTTTGAAAACTCAACAAACTTAAAAAACTTATTTCAAGTATATATATATACTAGCTGACCCGGCAAACTTTGTTCTGCCCAAAATAATTTTTTTTATTAATTTAATTTCAAACATTATTATTACACCGGTACTTTTTTAATAGAAAATTAACGATTCTTCACTTCATTGCGTATACAACTTATAATATTAAGGGCTCAGAACTAAAAGGATCTAACTGTGAGTTATACCCATATTTGAAGCGCTCAGAACCAAAAGGATCTAAGTGACTCCGAAATTGATTTGAAATATTCAAGTTTAAAGTTTACTGCCTTTGGAAAATTCTATGTAAAATATGGGTAGGGCATTTATAGTATGGGAAATAGATGGCACTACAATGTCCGAAATGACCGGGATCTCTTTGCCAAGAAATAAACACCATGTTGTTGTTGTTGTTGTTGTTGTTAGCAGTGCTTCGCCCTGGCCAAAGGGCCAGAACACTCCTAGTTGTCATCGGGCTCTTCTAACGGAAGTCCAAGGAAACGCGCTGTTTCAACAGGGTTGGACCAAAGTGATAGGGGGGTTAGAAGAGTATGTTCCGAAGAACACGAAAAGAGATGTTGCGTGTCATGGGGGGCCATACAGCATGCAAGGCATGTGTTCGGTATGGTGGGGTTCAGTCTGGACAAATAGGAGTTCAGCCTATTGCAATATCCAGACCGAAGTTGAGCCAGCATGACTCTATTCTCCCTCGGAAGGACACGTTCTTCCTCAGCAAGAACGGGTGGTTGGACACCAATAACGGGGTTCACAGGCCGGGATCTGAGGGATCTGTCCACCGACTCAGTGTGGAGGTCCTTTAGGGCCCGCCTATGGTCCCGCAGATCAAACGGCAACGAGATGTGATGCCGGATCTCATCATAATTCTTTCGGAGATGTTTCCTTATGTCTCTGGGGGGCGGAGTTTCATCCAATAGCTGTCGCAAACAGCCCGTCGCGGTTCTGATTGCTGTGTTTTGGCAGACCTGCAATTTCCACCAGTTGGTGTCGTGAAGGTTTGGCGACCATATGGGCGCAGCATAATCAATAACCGGTCGGCCAATAGCCTTATAGGTGACCAGCAACGTTTCTTTGTCTTTGCCCCAAGTACTGCCGGCCAGTGACTTGAGGATCTTGTTGCGGCTTTGTACCTTTGAAGCTATTGCGGTGGCATGATTAGCGAAGGTGAGGCTATTGTCGAATGTGACCCCTAGAATTTTGGGGTGGTTGACAGTAGGTAGTGGAACACCATCTACGTGGACATTCAACTCCTCCCCCATCTGCGCATTCCACGTGGTAAATAGCGTCGCCGTAGATTTAGTCGGGGACAGAGTCAGGTTCCGCTCTGTGAAGAAGCTGGAGAGATCGCGCAGGTAGTCGTTTAGTCTAGTGCAGAGTTCGTGATCGATCTCATATAATCTCTCACCAAATTTCAGTTGTCTAACCTAACCTAAATACTCCCAGAGATATCGACTTAGGAGTATTACATTCGTATGGGAGGTGCCACGCCCCCTATATATATCAAAATATTATTTAGCCTGTGACCATCCCTGAAAGATAGATATCCAATGGGTGTGTAAAATTTGGTTACGATCGGCTTATTCGTTTAGGAGAAAAGTGTATCCATAGTCAGATACATAATTTGAATTTAATATACATATATAGATAAATTAATTAAATACAAGTATAATATAGTCACATACTTTCTTTTAAATTACATAAATAAAAATAAAAATAATAATTTTTATCAGTCTCATTCGCAAGGTACGGTATCATTTGACTAAGGTCCTTAGCTTTATTTTTATCTAGCTTTGGAATGCTTAGTACAAGTACAACCAGATAAAATAAGTTATTTGGTGTTTCATTTATAAACCGTCCGCGAGAATCTTTTTTTATGCATTTGTTACTAACATCACGCTCTTGGTGACTTAGTTTATATCCAATGTTGAACAAATTACTTTTGTTATGCTCTAAGTATTTTACCTTTGAGTGAGGAACGATGCCGTCGTTTAAAAGCCCTGCTTTTTGTGAATAATTTCAAAAAGCCTCAGGAACCATTTGAAGAATTTTTAAATGCGTGTTCGGATAGTTTGCGTTCTTCGAAATCCGTAATAAAGTGAGAGGGCTAGCAATTTCCAAATTTTTTAAAGCTTTTTCGATCGTGCTATGCACGCAATCCACTTCTTGAATTACGGAATGTCCGGGCTCTGAAAACTTTTGTATTATACTTATAACAGAAGATGTCTGAAAAAAGTATAAAAGAGCAGTTGACGTTATTTGATTGCGATTTTGAGGAACGCAGAAATCACTCCATAATATTATTTTCACGATTTCAGGATGATCGTTTTCTACAGCACTCAAGATTTTGACGCTTGCTATGTCATTCCCTCCTCTCCCCCCGCATTTCTCATACCATATGGCGCATTATGTTTCTTTCACCCCATTAGATTTCATTAAAGTTCCTTTTAAATTGAACGTATTTAGCTTTCGCCTATAATAAAAATTTGAAGGAAAACACTTAGGCAAGTTTATAACATTTTGAAGATCGTAGCAGAGGATAGCAACCGATTGATTAATATTTTGGCGATCCTTTTCTCCTTCGGTTTTACACAATTTTTTTCTTCAACATGTTTATAAAATTCATTTTTCTTTTCATCCGAACACTCTCTTTCATTTATTTGGGGAATAAAACGACAAATTAAAAGAATTATTGAAAACGTTCCTGTAATGGTTCAGTATATCTTTCAACGTATAAATGGTACATTTCTTGTACATTTAAATGGCTCACTAAATATTTACGAGAAGTTGACTAGCGACAGTAATGGGAGTTAATAGTAGGGAAACTAAGGATGTGCTTCTTTACTTCTTCAATCTTAGCAATACTTGTTTTTAGTCTGCCATGATTTTTTCGTGTAGAATGGACAACTCCTTCCTCGTCCGCAGACACATTAAATATATAATAACATTTTTTTTTCAGATGTTCCGATGTGCTGAAAAAAACTTTTTGCAAACTTGCACAGTTGCGCTGTTAGTTTTGAAATAGTAGTTCAAAGCTCTTCTTTTACGCAGAGTAGAAGATATCTCTGAGGACTTTCGGCGACGTTTTGTATCAGAGGGCTTAACAAAGGAAACAAGATAGCATTTTTTTCTGTATCATTGAGGTTCCAATACTTGGCGTGAAGTTCTGTACGGGTTTGCTCATTAAAATTGTTGGTACATTGATGAAAACACTTCTCTCCGCAAGGTAAACCTATCTCTTTTCCTGCTCTCTGAGTACCATTCGTGTCAGTATACGGCTGACCTCTTTCCCTTAATTTTTTTCTTATGTTCTGCTTCCATAGACTGGGTTTTTTTTTGACGTTTTCTGGTGGGTGTTGGACTCTCGGTGCAAGCTGAAATAATAAAGTTGTTAAATTATTATGTATATATTACTTAGTCCCTAAATGGGCAACTCACAGGAACTATAATCCGAGGGTAGTGATTCCCACGGCAGCCGGTTCTACGTACCGGAATGACTCGGGGTTTCCCCGACCAAGGGCTGTTATTTCACTACCCCCCGCCTAAACCGTCAGTTATCCCCCCCCAATAATGTCATCCTCCGAGCAGCTCCTTGCAGCGGGACTGCTCAAGACTCTTGCTCCGGGCTGGTATTGAATCCAACACGGGACCTAGAGAATGGATCTGCTGTATATGCTGGAAGAAAATTTATGTGAAACGTTCACATTCAGTACAATGCTCTAATTGTAACAGATGGTTGCATCTAACTAGTTGCTCCGGACTAAATCCCTCTACTCATAGACCCGCTAGTTTTTATAGAACATTCGTGGCCCCCTGCTGTTCACGTCCTACGACGTCCAGTGGCCGTCGTCGATCAAATATCGCTCCGCCACATATGTCTGACTCTGTCACATCAGCCTCCACGACTAGCACTAACAATGCACATCAGCAAGTAGACCTTCCGAGCGGCCGCTCACGCCCCCAGGTGTAAACATCTCACACAGCAGCTCACAGCTACTCCCTACGTAGCACTTCCCAAGTGGATTTGAGCAATGCTGAGCGTCCGCTCGCTCCCACCCCCTCGGTCAGCCCCTCTTCTTCCAGCATCAGCACGAGTATAAGCCACAACCATCAGCTCCTGGTCCCTTATACTAAGTGCACTGTTTGTCGGTTAAGATTATATACGCCGTTGGCATCAGTCAAGTGCAATAACTGCCTTGGCCTGTGTCACCTGCTTTATGCTCTGGAATCGCGAACAGAAACCTTTGGACTGATACGTACGTTGCGCCATGCTGTCGAGCTACGCAGCCTTCAACGTCGTCTGACTCGCCTCTACCTTCTGGTAACGCGATTCCTTCGACTTCAAGATTGCGCCGTAATGCGCGACCCAGCCTATTACCACCTAGGCATACGCACCAGTCCTTGACCCCCAGCATCAACTCTGCTCCCCCTTCGCATTTCGGTATCCTGCTATTTAATTGCAACGGCCTAACCGGTAAAATTGTTGAAGTGCCAAATCTAATGAAGCGACTCAACATCAAGATCGCGGCGATTCAGGAGACAAAGCTAGGTGGAAGGTCGTCTCTTCAGACCTGCAACGGGTACAATGTACACCGTTGTGACCGTGCGAGAGGGCTTGGGGGTGGTCTGGCATTCATCACGCATCAATCTGTGCAGTATCGTCTATTTGTTTCCGTTTCGTTCAACGATATTTCGCTATTTGTGCAATACAAATATATTTTGTGCTAAATCAATTCTAACAAATTTGTGCAAAACTAATATAAATTAATTTTTGTGCAACTCATTATACATATATGTAAAACAATATAAATTATTAAACTATTCTAATATACAAGTTGGCTATTTCGTGAATTTTATTCGCGTTTTCGTACATATCTGCCTCCATAACTATTTTACACAAACAACACAAACAATATGCCTTGTTTTTGTGGCCACAAAGATGATCGCTCCCAAAGCAGTGTGCAGTGTGAAAAATGTAAAATAGTGTATCACCTGCAGTGTGTTGTTGGTGCATTTGCTGCCAATTTGGATTATTTCAAAAATGCGGATGAAATGTATATTTGTGGCGCTTGTGATGTTGGTAATCGGGATGATTGTGTGTCGAACAATGCTGTTGCTGTACATAAACTACAACAACAACATGTAAATGATAATAATATCAATCTCTTGTTATCTTCTATTCTTGCCGAAGTAAAATGTTTGCGAGCGCAGCAAGCAAGCGCGGTTGCCGGTATACACTCTCTTCAAGCCGACAAAAACCGGTTGTTGGGAGAATTAAATCTATTGCGAACTGAGCTCAGTAATTTGCATAAGCTTTATGATGAAGTGGTGGGTGGTGTGCTGCGTGGTAGTACAGGCAAAAAGAAGAGGAACAAAGATAAATGCAAATTGCCTTGGTATAACAGTAGATTGAAAAGACTTAAAAACTTACGGAATAAAAATTACAAATTATTTAAGGATACTGGTAACTCTTGGTTTAAATTACTTTATGAGAAATTTATGCGTGAATTCAATATTTTGAATAAATTTCTTTACAAGAACTTTATTGTTGGTTTTGAAGATAGTATCAAATCAAATCCAAAGGCTTTCTGGAATTTCGTTAATTCTAAACGGTCCTCCTCTAATATTCCGGATTCGATGGCTTACAAGGGCGTGATCTCTACGTCCCCAGCTGAGACGGCGAGCATGTTTGCTGATTTCTTTAGCTCTAACTTTGTGGTAGACTCTGCTGATGTTAATTATTGTAGCTCTCCTACATCTATTGACTTTGGGTTGCTTGAACTTGCTGAAGAAGATATTTTCAATGCTGTTAGTGATCTAAAAAATTCTAAGCTTGTTGATGTTCATGGACTCTCAGCTTTTTTTATTAAACAATGCGTTGAGTCTTTATCTCGCCCATTACTAATTTTATTTAATCTATCTCTAAAGCTTGGTGTATTTTTGGATGACTGGAAGGTAGCTTCGGTTGCTCCCATCTACAAGGCTGGTGATAAATGTGACATATCTAATTATCGGCCAATTTCGAAGCTCTCCAACTTCGCTAAGTTGTTCGAAAAGATTATCAGCTCTAAACTCTCTTTTGCGATTAAACCGTTAATTTCGTTGGCACAACATGGTTTTGTACCTGGGCGCTCAACTGTTACAAACCTTTTAGTTTTTTCCAACTACTGCACATCGGCCTTTGTAAGAGGTTATCAGGTTGACTCTATCTACACGGACTTTTCCAAAGCTTTTGATAGGGTCAGTCACAATTTGTTAATCTCTAAACTTCATGCATTAGGTTTCCATAATCAGTTTCTGCTTTGGATTAGGTCCTACCTTAATAATAGAGTTAATTTTGTGCAAGTTGATAAAGCTAAGTCACCTCCGTACATTGCAACCTCTGGTGTTCCCCAAGGTAGTATATTGGGCCCTTTGTTATTCTTGATTTTTATCAATGATGTTAGCTCTTGCTTTCAACATTCTGGTCATCTCCTATATGCTGATGATTTGAAAATTTTCTTGGCAGTAAAATCCCAAGCTGATGTGGATGTTATTCAAAGTGAGCTTAATTCGTTTGACGTCTGGTGCAGGCGGAATATGTTGTCTCTCAACATTGATAAGTGCTGTGTCGTTACATACCATAAGTTACGATCTCCTTTGCAATCATCCTATTATATTGCCAATACATCGCTAAAATCATTTACTAAAATCAAAGACCTGGGCGTAATTTATGACTCACGTTTCACTTTTACGGATCACTTAAATTTCATTATTCCTAAGGCATACTCTTCCCTTGCTTTTGTTAAAAGGAACAGCCGTGAGTTTAGTGACCCTTATACTAGAAAAGTACTCTACAATGCGTTTGTTAGGTCAAGGCTCGAATATGCTGCTATTGTTTGGAACCCATCCTATGCTAATCACTCGAATAGAATTGAGCGTGTTCAAAGAAAATTTATGCACTTTGCGCTTTGGCGAATAAGGTTTGACTTTCCTATTCCCTCGTATATTTCTCGCTGTAGGCTGATAGATTTACAAACCCTTGCTTGTAGGAGGACCTTGGCTGGTCTATTGTTTTTACATGGTTTGATTAATGGCATAATCGACTGTCCGCCCTTGTTGCAACTCGTAAATCTTAATGTTCCAAGTCGATCTTTACGTCATGTTGACTTTTTTGTGACTGAATGCTTTAGGTGCAATTACGCTAGAAATGAGCCTATCACTAGAATGCTATTGGACTTCAACTCGCTCTACTATAAAGGTATTGATGTTAATTTATTTTCTAGTTTCTCTGTTTTTAAGAGCTCTCTGTCTATTTTGTCTGATTGTTAGTTCGTAATTTTAATTTTAGTCTATACTTAAGTTGTCATGTAGTCTGTAAGGTTTGTAACACCATTGACTTAAATAAATAAATAAATAAATAAAATAAATATAAAACCAATTCTCCCACTGCTAGTCATACTGCAGACAAACTAGCAACTGCAGTCTCTAGTACTCCTGCTCACTCTTCTACCTCTCAACCAAGTGGTGGTGAAGTTCCTATACCATCGCGTACAAAGTCGTCGGAAGTTAAAACTCAACGAAAAGAAAAAGCCAACAAACAAACAAATGCATCTACATCTGCACCTGTCGTAAATCAACAGTCTTGCGCTGCCGGCGTATTATCATTTGCAGATGTTGTTGCTAATGCTGCTGGTAATTCTTTGACGTCAAACAGCAATGCTGTAAACGATCAGCCTGTGACTGCTGCTAAACCGATTTCTGTTAAATCTCATGATGTTATCACTGGTACTAACACGAATGCTGACTTAGCTGTTTTTGTGCGATATAGGTGGATACACTTATCTTCGTTGAAGCCGTCTGTTACTGAGCAGAATATCATACAATATATTTCTGAGCACGCTAATATTAATGCGTCTAACATTGCATGCTTTAGCCTGACTAAGAAGGATGTTGATGTAAACACTTTGGCCAGGGTGACCTTTAAAGTTCGTGTACTTTCGTCTGACTACGCTAAACTCTTTAACCCCGAGTTGTGGCCGGCTAAAGTCACCGTCAAACCTTTCCAGTTTTTTCCAAAAACTCGTGAAACCCAGCAGGCGTCCTAGCCTTGCTGGTCGCTCTACACAGCTAAGTATTTATTATCATAATGTCTCAGGTATGCGAACTAAGTCCAAACTGCTTTTCAATATGAGTTCCAATACTGTTTATGATGTATTTGTCATCATTGAAACGTGGCTCAATTCAGATTTCCACGATGGTGAATTTTTTGACTGCAATTTATTTAATGTCTATCGTAAAGATAAAGACCAATCAAAGACTGGTCTTTCCAGAGGTGGAGGAGTTTTAGTTGCTGTGCGCCGACATATTCGTTCGTCACTGGTGGATCTCAGTGATACCGACTCTATACTGGACCAACTCTGTGTACTAATACATGGCACCTCAAACACTTTTATTCTGGCGTCCTACATACCGCCGTCTAGTTCTGACTTTCTTTATAAGTCACATGTAGATAACATTATCAATTTAACTCGTATTCACGAAAGCAGCAATTTTTGTATTTTAGGCGATTTTAACTTACCTAATGTGGATTGGTTGCATGTTCAAGATAGTTATAACCTTATTCCTAACAATGTCAAGAGTTTTTCTGAGTCTTATGTTATTGATAATCTCTTTAGTGTTAACCTCTCCCAGATAAACAGCTTCACCAATCGGTTATCAAGAATTCTGGATCTTGTATTTATAAGTGACAATATAAATTGCTCGTTAAGGGAATGTGCTGATCCGCTGTCGTATGCTGGTGTGCATCATACCCCGCTTACACTGGATGTTGATGTTTATTTGTTCGAAACTATCGGGAATCGATCAGATCCACCCAGCTTCTCTTTCAGGCTATTTTTCAAAAAGTTTCCTCCATTGATTGGGACACTTGCGACAAATGTTTTATAATGATAATGAAAGATGAATTTCTATAGAAATTTGTCGTATGTGACATTTTCTTAGCACATACGACAAAAACCATACCCAAAGAGTTAGTTTTTGTAACATACGGCAAATTGCATACTAAATAGCTCGAAAACTAAAAGATAGAGGAAAAATGGATTGAAAAAACTGGAAGATCAGGTAGATTTTAGTTATTCTGCATCAAAAGCTGAAAATCGCCAATTTTCACATGCGCCGTTCGTTTTCTGAGGCGACGATATGTAGTTAGCAAAATAAGCTGACCACAAGTAACTTCACATTCACACACCAACGCTGCCATATTGCAAATATCTCTTGACCGAAATAAAATATCAGATTTCCACCTCCTGATACAGAGGCCAAAAACGCGTCTTTTGATACCTCTTCCGACATTTTTGGAAGTGTATTAGCAGTTGACGTTTGATGGTATTAAAACAAGTGCTAAAGCACGTCTCAAAATATCGTGAAAGGTACCGTGCCCTCTAACAATAGGCGCGATTGTGCTAGGACTAAAAATAATAAAAACAAAATTTCATCTTTTAGGGTCTGAGTGCCGGACTCATTCTTCGATAGGGTACTTCACCCTAAGGTTTGGCCAGAACACTCTGTGGTACATTTGTACACGAGTAAGCCCTAAGCGGGAACCGGCTCCGGCTCAAAAAACTGAATAGCTTAACTACGTTGTCAACTATAGTTATCCTTTACCAAAATGTTCGTGGCCTACGCTCCAAATTTAATCACCTGTTTCTAAATAACTTGACATTTACTGCCCATGCAATAGCTTTAACTGAGACCTGGTTAAAGCCAGACAATTTTAATTCTGAAATTTTCTGCAGCAATTACGTCGTTTATCGGCTTGATCGTGAAACTAGGACAGGTGGCGTCCTCATAGACGTTGACTCACGTCTTCCATCTGAGCTGGTCGGCTAGGAAAATGTGTGCCCGATATGGAAGTTATCGCTGTGAAGCTTTCATTGCCTGGTTCCTGCGTATTTATCTCCTGCTCGTACATACCGCCTCAGTCGAATTTACTTGTTTATAATCGACATAACTCCGTTATTAGAAATCTGTATTCTCAGTCACGAGATAAAGATCGCCTTTTAGGTCTTGGTGATTTTAATTTGCCCTTAGTCAGTTAGGTCGGCTCAAATGACTCAAACATTTTAACCCCTACCACACAGCATGATTTTCTCACTGACCTTTCAGACACGTCTCTTGTACAAATCAACTACGTACAAAGTTGTAAAACTAAAATATTGGATTTGGTATTCGTTGACGACTCTGCAGGGGTCGCTCTTAATCGCATTACTCCGTTATCTGTTCCTGAAGATACCCTTCGCCCTACGCTTGAGATTGATTTGGACACTAGGCAACCTAGGGGGCTTATTACTACCGAAGGAAGACAGCGATCACGCACGCGATGGTTCTATAAAGCGAACTTCGTCATGCTCAATGAGTTGCTCGCCACCCACGACTGGTTGTTGTTATTGTAGCACTACGTTGCCCTGCCTAGGTAGTCAGTATCTACCTTACCCACCCAGGATATGGGTGTTAGAAGAGTAGGCTCGGTTGAGCGACAAAAAGAGGGTTTGTATTATGGGGGGACAAGCCACATGCCGGACAAACATTAGGCAAGTCGGGGTTCAGTCTGGATAGGTAAGAGTTTAACCTATTACAATATCCAGACCGGAGTTGAGCCAGCATCACCCTAGTCTCCCTAGGCAGCTCGCGCTCCTCTTCGGCAACGGGTGGTGTTGTTGCCTGAAGAACGGCGTTCACCGGGAGAGAGCCAACAAAGGAATTTACCGAATTCGTGTGGATGAGGGTGAGGGCCTGCCGGTGCACCTTAGGATCAAACGGCGTGGAAATCAGGTGCCGGATCTCATCGTAGTGTTTGCGTAGATGGCTCCTTATGCTCCTGGGGGGCGGATTCTCGTTGACCAGGCGTCCGTTCGGATGCTGCGGTTGGCAACAGTTGAACAGGAATTGCCTGGTCAACATCTCGCTATGCTCTTTAACGGCGGGCAATTTCGCTTCGTTATGAAGGTGATGCTCCGGAGACATAAGAAGACACCCAGTGGCGGTACGAAGGGCGGTGTTTTCGATACATAATAGTTAAACGCCTCTGAACTCAACCGACGATTGACGACCACTCAGGTAGTTGGCAGTCCAACGTTTAAGACAGGGAGGAAGTTACGAGTCTTCAAGGTCTTTCATTAGTTGCGCATGGTTGACCGTGTCAAAAGCTTTGGCCAGGTCAAGCGCAACTAGCACTGTCCTGTGGTTTGGACGCTTTTGGTTTAATCCGTCCCCTATCTGAGTGGTTATGGCGTTCAGCGCGGTGGTGGTGCTGTGATTTTTGCGAAATCCATGCTGATGTTCGGCGAGCCGCAGGTTTGAGGTGTAGTACGGCAGCAAGATAGATTCCAACACTTTCACTACTGGCGAGAGGAGAGATATCGGGCGATATGACTCCCCTACGGCAGCTGGCTGGCCAGGCTTTAGTAGTGGGAACACCTTTGCTTGTCTCCATCTTTCAGGAATAACAAAGGTGGACAGGGAAAGGTTGAAAATGTGTGTAAGGTATATTATGCCTTCGTCGCCGAGGTGTTTCAGCATCAGCATTGAAATGCCATCGGGGCCAATATATTTGGTGTTCTTAGATCTCCGAATAGCCTCATGAACTTCTGTTGTGGAGATGGCAATGGGCGCATCGCTGTTTTTGTGTTTATGCGCTTCCCTGGTGGCTCGGCGAATCTCCTTGTTCATCGTAGGATGCATTACAAATTGTCTGCAGAAGGCGCTCGCGCATCTTTTTGGCTTCGACTGAGCCTTATCACCGAAGGCGATGGATATTTTGTCGTTAGGTTTAGTCGGGTTGGACAAAGATTTCACCGTCGACCATAATTTGCCAACTCTAGCCGAGAGGTTGCAAGACCTTAGGTGCTCTTAGCGCGTTTGTGTTGATCTACTAAGCGTCTGATTTCCGCATTAAGATCCCTTATTTGAGGATCCGTAGGGTCAAGGCTTCTAATATGGTCACGTTCATTTGCCAGGGCCGCTGCCTCTGCGGGGAAGAATGGACGCACTTCCTTTATTCTACCTGACGGAATGTGTTGATGGGAGGCTAAAATTAGGGCCATACGAAACGCCTTTTCCCCTTCTCGTACGTCAGACGGGGTGGGAAGAGCAGCGAAGGCGCTCTCTGTGGTGTCGAGAAAACCCTCCCAGTCGGCTTTATTGAAGTTGGTGAATGTGCGATTCTCAGCGGTGACAAAGTCGGTGGGGCGATCGATAGAGAGCACTATGGGTAGGTGGTCTGAAGCGAGCGTAAGCATCGGTCGCCACTCAACGCAGTTTATTAGGCCTGCGCTGACTACGGTGATATCTGGCGAGCCCATTTACCGTGCAGAACGTCGAATCATCTATTTGGTCAGCCAGCTCCTGTCCCCTACCATCGGCCTGCAAGCTGGAGTGCCACAGGTCGTGGTGTGCGTTGAAGTCACCAAGGATGACGCGGTTCTCGCCCCTGAGTAACGCACCAATGTCAGGGTGGTAATCCCTGGGACAACAGGTGACAGGAGGTATGTAAATGTTTATGATTTCAAGGTCGAAATCGCCTGACCGGACAACCATACCTTGACGTTCTGGTGGTGCCCCTCGGGTCGATGTCAGGCTCAAATAGACGATACTGCACAGATTGATGCGTGATGAATGCCAGACCACCCCCAAGCCCTCTCGCACGGTGTACATTGTACCCGTTGCAGGTCTGAAGAGGCGACCTTCCACCTAGCTTTGTCTCCTGAATCGCCGCGATCTTGATGTTGAGTCGCTTCATTAGATTTGTCACTTCAACAATTTTACCGGTTAGGCCGTTGCAATTAAATAGCAGGATACCGAAATGCGAAGGGGGAGCAGAGTTGATGCTGGGGGTCAAGGACTGGTGCGTATGCCTAGGTGGTAATAGGCTGGGTCGCGCACTACGGCGCAATCTTGAAGTCGGAGGAATCGCGTTACCAGAAGGTAGAGGCGAGTCAGACGACGTTGAAGGCTGCGTAGCTCGACAGCATGGCGCAACGTACGTATCAGTCCAAAGGTTTCTGTTCGCGAGTCCAGAGCATATTAGGAGGTGACACAGGCCAAGGCAGTTATTGCACTTGACTGATGCCAACGGCGTATATAATCTTAACCGACAAACAGTGCACGTAGTATAAGGGACCAGGAGCTGATGGTTGTGGCTTATACTCGTGCTGATGCTGGAAGAAGAGGGGCTGACCGAGGGGGTGGGAGGGAGCGGACGCTCAGCATTGCTCGAATCCACTTGGGAAGTGCTACGTAGGGAGTAGCTGTGAGCTGCTGTGTGAGATGTTTACACCTGGGGGCGTGAGCGGCCGCTCGGAAGGTCTACTTGCTGATGTGCATTGTGAGTGCTAGTCGTGGAGGCTGATGTGACAGAGTCAGACATATGTGGCGGAGCGATATTTGATCGACGACGGCCACTGGACGTCGTAGGACGTGAACAGCAGGGGGCCACGAATGTTCTATAAAAACTAGCGGGTCTATGAGTAGAGGGATTTAGTCCGGAGCAACTAGTTAGATGCAACCATCTGTTACAATTAGAACATTGTACTGAATGTGAACGTTTCACATAAATTTTCTTCCAGCATATACAGCAGATCCATTCTCTAGGTCCGGGGTTGGATTCAATACCAGCCCGGAGCAGGAGAGTCTTGAGCAGTCCCGCTGCAAGGAGCTGCTCGGAGGATGACATTGTTGGGGGGGGATAACTGACGGTTTAGGCAGGGGGGTAGTGAAATAACAGCCCTGAACTGGTCGGAGCTCTATGCTTGTAATGACATCGAGTCGGCAACCTCAATTTTCTACAGTTCCCTAAATGTGGTCCCGCAGATCAAACGGCAACGAGATGTGATGCCGGATCTCATCATAATGCTTCAGTTACTCAATCAACAGTGCTACAAAAGGTCTTAAGTGGTCTGTAAAACTCAATTCTTCACCAACCGAAAAGGTTCTACAATTTTGTCAATTCGAAAAGGAAAACTGCCGGATTTTCATCTTCCTTTTGTAGGTGTCTATTATCACCTTGTCAGCATGGTCTTGTACCCCGACGATCGACCTCAACTAACTAACTTTGTTATGGACGGTTTCTTGAAAGGTAACACTGGTCGACGGCCAAAATTTACCAAAGACGCCGTTATGAAATTCGTATGTAAAACCACCTCCTGATTTCGAAAATCGAGTTCATTTTTTATTCTATAGTACCGTTATTCGAAGAAACCAAAAAGACGGCTCCCTTTAATTACGTATATCTCACGAACGGATCAAGCAATTGCAAAAAGGTTTGCAGAATCAATTTCACAATAAAATTTGGTGTAAATGCATCATACATTGTTTTTTTGCTCAACCAGGGCCCGAATCGTTACAGACGTGAACGAGCAACTCGCTACGTAAAAATGTCAATATCGGATTATGACAGCCGTGAACGTACAATATTTATCGAAATTTCGGATGATGACAAACGTGAACGAGTAGATGGACGTACTCGTTCGTTAGAATTGCCACTCGTACACAAATTGTTGATCGAAGGCGAAACAAATAGAAGCAAATATTTGAAAATGAATGCGTATTGAGTTTAAATTTGTATATATTTATTATTTTAACTATACTTTTGATAAGGGACAAACTATAATTAACTTAATTTAACGAAAAAGGACATAATTGTTAAATTTATTAGCGAACATCCCGATTTGGGCAAAACTTTGATACCAAACTGTGAGTAAGAAAAAACGGCTGAAAAACATATTTGGGAGGAGCTTTGAGCCATCCAATAACTGAAAATGACAAAATATCAAATTTCACCCAAATACTTGTGCTTATTTAAATCAGCCTCGAAGAGTTCTATGTTTTTCCACAAACCACTTTTTGCTGCTCTGCGAATCATCCGTTTCGAAACGTACAAACTCCGGACACAATTCTTTCTCAGATTTGAAGGAATACTGTGGACAGATATGGTGCTCTGACACATTTCAACCAAATAATCACTGCCAATAGCGTGCTGATCTCCGCCACTCCCAAGGGCTGAAAAAGTTGCAGCTAGTTGCGGGACTGAAGGAACCGACTTCTTGTCATGACACATAAGACATAAGACTAGTTTTAGTGAGGACATGATTGGACACCTCTTGTTCATCCCACATCGTTTAATAAAGCTGCAAAATATAAACATGCATATGCCGCACTTACGCATTATTTAAAGGCGGCAGAGGGTCACTTTGGTCTTTAAAGTGTTTGCGAACCTCCCTTTCGTCGTTTTCACCCTCATTAGAGCTTAAATCTGTGGTCATAAGCAATAATCGCCTAAGTCGAAAAGTATACTTCCGAGATAAATAGCTTTTTATATAAAGAAGCGTTTTTGAAAAATTCTGAAAGGAGATTTGGAAAAACTTATGTCAAACATCGAAGATCTTTGTAGGCAGAATGCTATGGTTAAAGTTTTGCTTTTTACGTAACATATATTGAATTAAGTACATTTAAATTTACAAACGCAATAACCGATAAAATCTTATCTTTACATTGGCTCTTATAACAACTTTATTATTTGTGGCAAACTACAAAAATGCATTGTGCAAAAAAACTTAAGTTAATATAGGTCATTTTAATAAAAACAATATTGTATCTGAAAACTTTCTTAAGTATACTTTGTCTCGTATAGTAAATGTGATAGGGCTACCTAGCGAGTTAAGCTATAATGACTTTATTAATATTTCAATAACAAAACAAGTTAGGATTATAGGGATTTCGCGTAAATATAAAGTTTGATGCGTTGAATATGGTAGTATACATAACTCATTTCGTTCTTAAGTCGACTTAGGCGATTATTGCTTACGACCACAGAAATAACACATAAAATTAGGTTCCGTTGTCTCTTTGCACAAATTTTATATTTTGACAACCTTATTTTGACGTTTAAAACCCTATTGTAACCTTGCAAACTGAAGAAGAAGGAGAAAACAATCGATAGCAAAACTGACAATTACGTTCTGTTCACTTTCATCTGTAAGAATCCGATATTTTTCATTCGCTCTTCGACTGACGTTTTCGAGATATTAGCTTATCATTTCAGATTTATTGTGATTTTGATTCTGTAAACCTTTTTGCAATTGGTTAATCCGTTCGTGAGATATACGAAATTAAAGGGATCCGTCTTTTTGGTTTTTTCGAATAACGGTAAATTGAAAATATCTCGAAAACGGTACCATAGAATAAAAAATGAACTCGATTGTCGAAATCAGGAGGTGGTTTTACATACGAATGTCATAACGGCGTTTCTGGTAAAGAGAAAAAGTTGAAATTCATGGTCCAGTGTAACCAAACGGATGCGGTCTTCACCGATTTCAGCAAAGCATTCGACTCTGTCAACCATGAGCTTTTAATCCATAAACTCGATTTACTGGGTTTTCCGAATCGATTATTATTATGGCTGGCTAATTATCTTACAAACAGGACTCAACAGGTGTTGTTTAAAAATACTTTGTCTAAGTCCATTGACGTAACTTCCGGTGTCCTCTTTACCCTGTTCATAAATGACTTACCTCAAATCATCTCTCATTCACGAACTCTTATGTATGCGGATGATGTGAAACTTTGTTAGATACATAATTTTAATAGTAAATTTTTATATCTGTCCTTAGTCGACCTCTTTGACGCCTTTATCAATTATCCGAAAGCGAATGAAAAATGAACCAGGGCAGATCGGTTTTTATGTGTAGAACACCTTTCAACGTAGCTGCCTACCTTAAAAAATAAACCTAAGCCGATGCAAAATTCCCCGGAATTTCTGTGTCTGTCTCCCTGTGTCACCCTGTATCTGTGTCTACAACAACCTAATGAAAATACCAGGAAATTGAATTGCAAATATCTCTAGTCAAAAACAAAGATTTTGAAACTGGATTATTGAAACCGAGGTAAAAACGCGTCTTTTGATACCTCTCCCGATATTTTTGGGCATCGTTTAGCAGTAGTCTCCTAAAGGAAATAATTACCAAATAGGGAAAATATTCAGCACAGTATTACCTTTAACTTTGCACAATCCAATTTTTAATTTTCGCAAAATGTATAACTTATATAACTTTTAGCTTTTATTATTATTCGTGAAACAAGAACGCGGCTTTGACATCCGTATCAAAACGTTTGGTAAAGTTTTTTGCAGTTTCTCCTTAAGGAAACAAATACCTTAAATGGTTACTAAAAAATTTTTTTTTTTCAGCGCTTGTTGTGATAACCGCAATGAGCGGATATGCAATGGCACCAGGCCCATTTGATATACACCAATTTTTGTCATGTTCCTTTGGCACTGGTCTAGTTTCTGCAGCTGCGAATGCAATAAATCAGTACCACGAAGTGCCATTTGATTCACAGATGTCAAGAACGAAGAATCGAGTCTTAGTAACGGGTCAACTAACGCCGCTGCATTCAGTAGAATTTGCGTTCTTATCAGCAACAACAGGGCTGTGCTTGCTTTATTTTGGAGTTAATTCGTTGACTGCAACATTGGGTGCCACGAATCTCCTGTTGTATACATCTATATATACACCCTTAAAAAGAATGAGTATACTGAACACATGGGTTGGCTCTATAGTTGGAGCTATTCCTCCTCTTATTGGTTGGACAGGATGTACTGGAAATATGGATGTGGCAGCGTTTGTTCTTGCGGGTATACTTTTCGCCTGGCAGTTTCCTCATTTTAATGCTTTATCCTGGAACCTTCGGCCAGATTATTCACGAGCAGGTTATCGTATGATGGCTGTTACTAATCCTGGCAGATGTCGTCGTACAGCATTGCGATATACAGTTGTTATTGGGCTGCTATCGGCGTCAGCTCCATTTTTTAATATGACATCCTCATTGTTTGTTTTGGAGTCATTTCCCTTCAATGCATACTTCTGCTTTCTGGGTAAGTTCTTTTAGGCCAAGTGCAGAATACGAGAAAATGGAGTATCGAGCCCGATAGGCAATTTTATGCTGATTCTAACGGTACATTTTTTGGGTGCAACTAATAACTAGAGCAGATTTCAAATTCAAATGTTTAACTTGTTTTTAACCACAATATCTCAAAAACAACATAGGTATTATAACTTGTTTGTTTAAACTTAGAGATAGAGTTTCGCGCCATAACAAGTTTGTGTCGATGGATTGGTACAGAGTACGTGTGTGAACACAGAGAAAATGCTGCAATCAATTATTTGCTCATTGCATGTTAAAAGTATTTTCTCATGCAATATTTTCAATCTATCTGTCAAAATCCTCAAGTGTCGAGTCATATTTTCCATATGTTTGTAAAAGGGGAGTGCTTTCAGTCACATTCTTCACTGTGGAAAATTGAACTGAAAAGCACCAATCCAAATATGATGATTTATAATAACGAAATGAATTTTAAGTTAACGAAGTTCTGATTAACGTGCATATAAAAAAGGTTTAAAAATAAATGTTTTATAATTCAAACGACACTTTGATAAAAAGCTTATAAATGTACATAAATCTATAAAAAAATGTTAAGGAAATCTAATAAAGCCTTTTTCTGAAGCTTATATTTTGTATATTATCTACTTGTCTATTTCAATAAAATAACGAAATAAGTTGTAATCATACTGATTGAATGATTTGAATTATTAACAGATTTGAGAAGTTTTAGATATCTGTTCTGAAAATAATTGGAAATATTTTAAGCTAAAAATAACACATTTGCATTCTACTTTAAAATTAAATGATTTATAACAGCTCCTTTAAAGTTTATAAAAAGTTTCAAATTCAACTTCCACCATTGAAGAACGTGACTTAAAATTTCCTACTTCTTTATTTAAGTGTGGAAAATAAGATTGCACGCTTGAGGATTTTGAAGGAAAGATTTAAAATAGCGAAGGAGAAAAAAATAGCTTTTAGCATTGATAAATTCAGGAAAAACACGCGTTTGGACCTCTGTATCATGAATCCAAAATCGAAAATTCGATTATAAATTTATGTGAAGAGATATTTTCAGTCAAAGTAGAATATTTTCTGTCATATTTGAGATTTCAAATTATTACATTTGCAGTATGGTATGCAGTTGGTGGGATATGAAGTCGGTACGCTCCGGTACTCCTTTGCGGTACTGCCCGACTGTCGTGGTATCGATTTGGTATGACCAGTGGAAAATTCTAGTAAGAAAGGAGAAGATGGGTAATGAGAGGTGAAAAGCATCATACCCGGCGATCAACCATCGAGTTGCACTTATTTAATTACCTTTTTGCATATTGGTCGCCTCTTACGACGGGTATGTCTACCTTGGTCATATTTTAAACTCTTAACCAGCGGGGGTTATTTTCTGATAGAGCCTTACATAAGTAAATTGTAAAACTAAAACCTTTTTATGGTGAATAGCAGGCGATGAGGACCGATAAAATAAAACGCCTTTAATTGGTTTCACTAATGGTCAGACAAAAGCCTACCGGAAGTATGCCATCTTCGCTTTATTATTCTTCCACTTGCTATTTATGTATTTTTATTACATAGCTATGATTTATGGGTTTACAATAAGAATGCGTTTACAACCCGGCAAAACATGGCACTGAATGTCTAGCGCATCCTGTTTTGCATTTTCGGCGCACACCGGCAGTGGTTAATACTACTTCTTCATCCTATAAACTTCAATAACTCCATCGTAAGGATTTGAGTGAGCTTGCAATTGTACCTGCAATTATCTAACACCTTGTGTGCCACATAGGGCCCCTTATATTGGGGCACAAACTTCTTATCAGTTCGGCGGTACCTGTTCTGACCACTGTTAAAACGCCTTGCCGGAGTGCAGATCGAAGTAGGCTATTGTCTAGCTATGTTTGACTTTTTATGTTCATATGTCCTTATAACTAAGTAGTTATGTATTTAGAAATTACGAAAATATGAGCTTAAATGAATAGCGATATGTACGAGTACATAGAAAGAATGAAGGGTTGAGCAATAAAATAAGAAGCGGAATGTATTTATAAATTGCAAGTAAATAAATAGCGGCCAATGACTTTAACTAGTGATGATACATTTTTTAACTTGTGACCAAGCTTTAGGCTTTCAAAATATTTTCCTCGATTGGAAGCAGACATAGCTTCGCCAAAGACCGTTTGTATATGCCTTGGACGTTTTTAGAACACTCGTATCGCCTTGACTTCTCCAGGTATCGTTTCGATTACCCTGGCCAGCGGCCACTTGAGTGGTGGTTGATTTTCGTCCTTAATCAAGACCTAGCTTTCAGATTTGGTGAAGACGACTCCCACTTAATTCGTTTTTGTAATAAAGTCAAATATTCTGTATTCCATTTTCTCCAAAATTGTTATTGCATATAGTATACTCGTTGCCATCTAGTAAGTCGATCTATGGCTACTGGGGTTATGTCCGGTTCTACCACTGCTGTGAAGAATGAGCCAATAAGAAAATGACCTAGCGTGAGTACCTCCAAATCATCAGAGTTCTCTGAAATAGGACATAAAGGACGTGTATTTAAAATGGCAGAAATTTGACAAACAAAAGTGCGAAGCTCTTCAAAGTTAAATGTAGAAAAACCAACAACTCGATTAAAATAATGTTTTTCTACTTTTACAGAGGCTTTCCATAAGCCGGTAAAATGAGGAGAGCGAGGCGGTATAAACTTCCTTTCGATGTGATCACTTGCGTATTGTTCGTAAACCGTCTTTATATGCTCTTGACAAAAAAATTAGTTAGCTTACTTTTTGCTACAACAAAATTAGTTGCATTGTCTGACCGTATAGTCTACCTCTCGTAGAAATTAATTTTTTTAAGGCTGCGAGGAATGAGGAAGTTGCCAAAACTTTAACAAATTCCAATTGAACAACTTTAGTTGAAAAACAAATAAATATGCAAATGTAGCATTTCGTTGGCGGCGTACTTCTGACTTCATTTTTTTTTTTTAGGAAAATGGTCTACAAAAGTCTACGCCAGTAGTTATTTAACTCTGTTAGACGGAAGATTTCTAATTGAATGTTCCGTAAGTTTCGGTTTGGCCCGAAAACAATGCACGCATTTGTTAGTTACTCGACAAATAGTTTTACGACCAGTAATAGGCCAGTTCTGTAAACGAATCGTTGCCAATAAGGCTTGAAATCCAGCATGGAGAAGTTTTATATGAAAACTGCTAATAATTGCATCCACCACCGGGTGACATTTTGGCAAAATAATTGGGTGTTTTGCTGAACAGTCCAAATTTGAATGTTGAAGCTTTCCACCAACTCGAAAGAAGCCAACGCTCGTCCATGAAAGGATTCAATGAACGGATTTTTGATGTAGCCTTCATGGCCTTTGCAGCTTCCAGTGCCCTGTGTTCGTCTTGGAGATGTGTCCTTTGTATCGTGCAAATGAGTAGAAAAGTATTTTTTATTCTTGTATTTTTTGGACTAACACCTCTTGAGAGAATGTCACCACCACGTCACTCCTTTAGAAAGATTTTGAATTGCATTGATTCGATTCGCTACAAATGTGTTGAAGTTGGCTTGCCCGTTATTCAGCCACGAAAGAACAATTGCGGAATCAGACCAACAATAAACCTTTCCAGTAAATTTTATTGAATCTACTACCTTTGATATCAATTCGGCTTAAAGCAGTACACCAGAGAGCTCAAGCCTTGGTACGGTGAGTGTTTTAATTGGAGCCACGCGAGGTTTCGAGCAAAGCAGATTTGTTTTAATATGTGCCTTTCTTTCGGCGCGTACGTATGGGAGGACAGGGCACATTTGACATATTCACAAAAAAAGTCTTATATTTTGTAACGACAGCCTATGCCTAATAAAACCCTTCATTCATAGCCGCATAGCAACCTTTAGAAGTCATGCTAAGAGTACTAACATTAACCACTAAAAATAGTCGTTTCCCTTACTGGTGAAACGCAACATCAAACGCGTCACAACCTCTGCTGCAGAGCTGTGTAAATTCCTTAACGGATGCACTAATACATGGGTACACACACGAAGTTCCCAATAGAAATCTATCTCTTTTATGTGTATAGATACAAGTCGTGATTAAGCTTTAATGTATGTGGGTAGAAAGGAAAGTCAACGTTATAGGGATCAGTTAGGTAGTTTTGTGTTGCTCGTTTTTTTTTTGGCGAAAGTGGAAAATTTCCAACGTCAAAAACGACATAAAAAGCGCGATCGCTAGCAAACTGGTATTCAGTACGGGATTTCAGTGTGTCAACCAAAGTCAACAGTATTTTTTTTAAAAAGTGCCAAAAGTTTTTTTTTATAAGCCAAGTTTCTTTTTTTAATTGTGCGGTTCGAAGAAGAAAAGTTGTGTCGGGCGAGAAAAAGATAAGCAAAAAGTGATATATCGACGGAGTCTGATATTTCTGGTTTCCCGGCGGCTGGTGCCCCAAATCACTGGTAAGTGATCAATTCTTTCCCCTCACCCCTTTGACCCTACTAAATAAAATAGCAGCAAATTTCCCGAAATGATTTAAATCAGAAATCACCTTTCTTGCTATTCTATTTCTAACCGAATTTCAGAAACCAGGAAGAGCTATTTCTCATTTAAATTCTTTCGTGACATTGGCCGTAAAATAATAAAACTAATAAATCAAAAAATCAATAAAATAAAATACAACACAATTGCACACAAACACATAAAATTACAAACGTATAACATTACATAGATCTGCTAAGTGCACCATGCATCGCCGAGCTGGGAAAAAAGGCTTTCTATTTTTCCCAGGCTCATCCCCGGCAGGCGACACTGAAATCCCGCTTCAATCTGCCATCAACGCTACTTAAATCTGCCATCAACGCTACTTAAATCTTCCATCAACGCTACTTAAATCTTCCTCAACGCTACCGACACCACAACAAACACATACCCCAAAATTGTAAGAACTACAACAACAAAAGACGAGTTTTTGGAGATACGCGTTTCTAGCGCGCATAAATTGGCATGATTAATTGGTGTAAGCAACTGATCAAGTTCAAAGCAAGCACGAAAACACATATGTATATAAATTGAAAGGAAACATTTTTGAATAGAATGGATGGAAGGAAACATAATACTTAATCATCTGCGGATCATCGAATCGCCAAGAGAGTCTAAACAAGAGCTCTCTCCGCGGCTCCGAGCAAAGCTGTTCCAGCCTTAACCCTCCGTATGGCGCATCCGATCTGTCAGGCACAGCACTCACATTTTTTTGTCTCACCGTTTCGTTTTTTACCGCTAGTTCTCAGTAGCTGAGTTTGTTGACGTTCTCTATGCAACAAACCACTACAGTTTGTGTTTGACTGTCAGAGTGAAAGCGATACGCATTTTGATCTGAGAAGCTCATTGCGCTCCAACTCGTAATTTTTTTAAAGTAAGTATTTTTTAAATTTCTGCATTATAATGAGCTACTTATTGTCCAAAAAGAACATATAATTATTCAGTATTTTATAATTAGTCGGAAATAACCCAATTTTTAGGGTCTGGCCTGAGCGGCACATTGCGCCCAAACTCGTTATTTATATTTTAGTCCTTTTTATTTGTTTTTAAATTTTTGGTAAATATGTCTCGTAGACGCTACAATTTAGATGATTCAAAAAATGTAAAACACCACTCTGTTTATCACATACAAGCATGGTGTGTGAACAGTGCTATGCACCAGACTATGAAGATACTCTCTCTGAATAGGCCTATATTCAGCACCAGAAAAAAATTCTTTTACTATTATATTTTCATATTACTTTCACTTTTATAGTTTTTTTAAATATTAAACTTTTCAACTAATGGGTTTTAAAACTATTTTCGATTATTTTTTCACTATTTTACGTTTTATGTTTTACCTATAAATTTTTAACCCTTTTTATGACTTTTTTTATAACTAATAAATTTTTGTTAAATAAATGGAATCCTATGAAAATTTTTATATTTTTTTCTTATTTAGATCTCTAAATATCATGTCTTAATTTCTCAGATGTATAAACAATAAAATTATATGTTTATTAAGCGTTTAAAAATTGTGCCTGTTAGGCACATTGCCCCCGAAGTTGAGAGCTTTTATATTGCGCCCGACGGAAGGTTAAAATCCGTCTTATTATATTTTTTATACCTAGTAGTGCTTCGCACACAAGGTATATTAACTTCATTCGCCTAACGGCATAAACCAATCGAGATAGATATTGACTTATATATATCAAAATGTTCAGGAGGAAAAGAGAAATTGATTGAGCCATGTCCGTCCGTCCGTCTGTGAACACGATAACTTGAGTAAATCTTGAGATATCTCAATGAAATTTGGTATGTAGGTTCCTTTTGACTTATCTCAGAGCGCTATTGAAAATAGGCAAAATCGGTTAAAAGCCACGCCCTCTTTCTATATATATAATATTTTCGAAAATACAAAAATAGTGATTATTCAGTACATAATACACCTATAACGATAATATTTGGTGTGCACTTTAGCGTTAACGCAACAAATACATTTTTGAAGAAATTTTTAAAAAGGGGCGTGGTACCGCCCACTTTTGATATAGTCAAGTTTGGAAATATTATTAATCATAAATCAAAAACCGCTCAAGATAGCAAAATAAAATTCAGCACACATAAATTAATTATTGTTATTATTAATACAGGCAATATTTCGAAAAAAATTAGCGAAATTTTATACGAAAGATTTTGAAAAGGATCATAGATATATTGAATATGCTATAACTTTGCTTAAACTAGCTGTATATAATTTTTATTTCACCTCTGAAGTGTTCGTGGGCAAAGAAAGTCGAGAGCACAACATTTTTGGAAAATGGGCGTGGCCCCGCCCCTTTATGGGGGATTATTCCACAAAACTTTCCATGCCATAACTCCGGTAAAAATTGACTTATTGAAACGATATTTAGGGAAAGTGTTCAACATATAAAGCTAACTCTTTGCTGTAAAAATAAACAAAATCGGTGAACGGACACGACCACTTTTTGAGCACAGTTCTAAAAAATTTCTTCGTAAAATTAAAATCGCGATATTTCCATAATTGTATAAGTTATATAAATAAGATTTTACACACATAATAAGCTTTTTAAGCAATTTTGGTGAAGTAGGCGTGGCGCCGCCCACTTTTTAGCATAAAAGCTCTGCTATTTTCAAAAGCGATTGCTTGGAATTTCAGGAATGTATTTCAATGAAAGTTAGTGAGATGCTTCCCAATAGTATGTAGTATACACCTGCCAAAAATTACGCAAATCGAATAACAAACAAGCAAGATTTACGGGCAAGTAGTTAACACCCTACTGTCTTTTTTTATTAATTTTTTTTATTTTCATACCTTTCATGAACATGAGGAAAGGTATTTATATTTTGTTTTTAAGTAATAATTTAATTTACCACTCACAACAGAAGTGTTTTTATCGAAGTTGCCTTTATAACAAATTTTCAGGTATGTATTAAAATAGACCTGAGTAAATTAGGATACCAAAACAGATCACTACTAGGTATTTAATGTTCGGTTACACCCGAACTTAGACTTCCTTACTAGTTTTTATATATTAATGTTATGGTTTTTATTGGTCACCCTAATGAAGTTTTTTATTCGTTTTATTATTTCATATTAAATCATTTCTGCTATTAATTTGAATTTGTTTATTCCAATCTACTTAATTAAGCACCAACGAAGTGGAGTGAGCCACCAGGTACAATAACCGTTCTTCCTGTTTTTTCTTTTTGGGTTTTTTTTAGGTAATTTTAAGCTTTTGCTTATTTAATTCACGATAGTATTTTATTTAGTGGCTCACTTTTGTATTCTTTTAATTTATTTGTTTTGTTTGAAGAACAATTTAAGTTAATTTCATTCATTTTTATTATATTTATGTTCTTATATTATTTATTTTATATATATATTCACCTGATATTTTTGTTATTAAATACATAATATAATTCTTTTGACCGGCCCGCATGGTATGTGTAAACTGCATACAGAAACGAAATGATGAAAGCCAAAGCTCGTCTCAGCTGAGGCCAAGTAACTGTTTTTTGTTTTGTCTTATTTATTTATTTTCAGCTACCCCCCATCTACTGAAGCAGGCGCCTTCTCCATATCAGATGCTGCGGTGAGTGAGTAACTTATTCACATACGTATACATATATATATATCGACAGCCACACTGCAAAACCCCGTAAGTCACTATTTTTCCAAAAATAAGGTTCTGAGCCTTTCCCATAGATCGTGATATTTCCCACATTAAAATTCAGTCAAAATCGGGTTACAACTTCCCGTTTCTTTCCAGTGGTGAAATGAAATAACCGTCGCTCATATACATACGTTATAATTATCACAGTTTTTTCCCTCTCCTGAAAACTTTTTGGTTTTGGACATACAGGGTTTTGCAGTGTGGCTGTCGATATGTAGGAACGTACATTTTGGACAGAAAGGCAACCCGATCGGGACGAACATACTGAACGATACGCTGTACTTTAACATAGTAGGTTTTACTTTTATTAAAAATATGTTTTTCTTTGAATCTATAAAAGGAGAAACCTTTGTAATAGTTTTTCAGTTCTATTCCGAATGTTATCATTGAATGTATTATATTTGAATAGTTCTGTTAATAAAAATCTTTCAAACATTAACTGATCTACATACATATATACACATTTAGAGTTTCGTTTATACATAAACCATAAACACATTTCGTCACTAGTATACAGTGGTGGGAAAAATAATAGCACCACACTTTTTTTACATGTTTTTATTAATTTATTTGATTATTATTTTTTTCTTAATTCTTTGGATTTGTTATCTTATTACCCTCCTTTTTTTAAGATTTTTTTTAATTGACCTTTTTTTTACGATTTTTTGTTATTTTTATAATCTTTATCTAATTATATTTTGATTAAGAAAATAAGCTAAATTGAATTCTTTTAGATTAGATGAATTAGTTAGTAAGAATTTTTGTTAGTTTTTTTCTGAATTAATTAAAAATTATAACGTAAAGAAAAAAAATGAATTTTCAATTTTATTCCTTTTATTGATTGGTAGAGTATATTAGCAATGGCTGTCTAAAGTTTTAGAGTTTGGTGTAGGTGTTGCACTGTGGCGACCGAGGGGAAATTAATTACCCCTGCGGGTTGGGGCTTAGAATATGCCCGCGGTAGGCATACCGGTCGTAAGAGGCGACCAATATGCACAAAGGTAATGATGTGCAACTCGATGGTTGATCTACGGATATGATGTCTCCCACCTCTCATTACCCATCTTCTCCTTCCTTTCAGAAGGAGGGATGACATGACCTAGAAGGTTGCACTGGTCATACCAAATCGCTCCCACGACAGTCGGGCAGTACCGCAAGGGAGTACCGGAGCGTACCGGATTCATATCCGGCCAAGGACTGTTATTTCGACAACACTCCCCAAAACCTTCGGGGAGTGATTTTGTTGTTAAAACAACAACAGGGGAAATTAATGTACCTCTAGGACAATAGACGGACAACAGTAGGATGACGGGACAATAAATGGACGGACTTTTGTCAGGTATTGAGGGCGCTGTAAGGTATTCGGAATCAACACAGCGTCCATGGCGGGACGACTCCACCTGACATGACGGTCTTTCTTTTTCTTCTTCTTCTCCACTTTGTTCACTGTTTCTATCCCCACACACACCTAGGCATGGAAATTTTGTGTTTGTCAGCTGTAGGTAAGTGCGGTGGATAATGAGCCCCCCCATCCGACGAGCTAGCGTGGGATGCAAGCATGCCGCTGTGCCACCGTATCTTACCCGAACAGGCAGCGACATAACAATGGCGCCCAACGTATAGCCCAATTTCTTCTTTTATTTTTTTGCCATTTTGCATTTCAGTTTTTCTAATTCATGCCTTCGATTTTCTCATAGATTTTTTTTTCAGTTAAGTTTTTTAATTTTTTTTAATTCACTTTCAGTCTTACTTTTGTTTCCTCTCTTTATTTCTATTCGATCAAGTTATTCCTACTGTTTTCCTACGTGGACTGGATATAGTGTTCATGGCGGCAGCGTCCACTTGACCAGTCAGGGGTGATTAGTGCTGCCATGACACAATGACTATGACTTCGCCTTTGGAGCTCCTTAAGTTTCAACACCTTCTTCAAGTGGTATCCAAAGGCAAAGTCTGACATTATGGGCAGACGAATTATGTTGGTGACAAGCACCTGCTTAAGCTACCATGCTTACGGTCCAGCACTGTAGACATGTGAGGCGTGACGAGCACCTTCAGCAGTGTGGTAGCCGTGCTTTGAGTCAGTGCCCGAAGCATTGTTGTACCACACATGCTGATAGGGCTGAATGGTGACGTTGACTATTACATTGACTGACGGACGCGACACACTCGTGATGACCTCGCTGAGGTGCAACACCAGACACACCAAATGAACTACATATTTTTCTCATTTAATTAATACTGATAGGTTGCATATCAATTTCTGAACTCATCCATTTCTTTATTTATTTTATTTTTTTTTTTACAATCAGATATTTGAATTTCACTTGTTTTAAATTTTCTTGGATCTACCTTTTTTTATTTTCATTATTCTGGTTCGGTACGAGCTATAGACCTTTCATTATTATTTTTATTATAGATCCTTTGAATTATTTTTGCTGTAAATTCGGTTTGAATTCTTATCAGTTCTGAAAAAAAATTTTTGTGATCCCTTTAAAATTTTAAAAATTTTGCAAAAGTTTTGGAAATTAATTTTTCATTCCTGAATTCCAGAAACCCTATCTTAGTGTTTCTTTTATTTTTTCATTTGAACTTTCTTTTAGAATTTTCAGATCAGAAGTTTTTTTATTTCTCATTTATCTCTTTATTAAAGAATCTTTTTTTATCTTTGCCTCTGTACTATTGTAGAATGTTAGTTAATAATCTTGTTTATTTTTCGGAATTCAATAATTTCCTGAATTCAATCATTTTGTTTAATTCTTATTGAATTGTTAAATTTATAAGTTTTTATTTTTTTGATTTTAATTTTTTTTTGAATTTTCGAAATAGTGTTTCACAGCTACTTTTAAATTTTCCTACTTTAATTTTGTTTCGTTTCAATTTAGCGTTTTTTATATTTGAACTACTTGTAATTTAAGTTTTTTTATTTTTTAATTTTTACGGTCCTTTAAATTTATTTAGTTTTAGAACTTTTAGATCTTTTTTGGAAGATTTTTTTTTTGAATTGCCAATTTTGAATTTTTCAGTTCAACATTTGTTTTTTTTTTCGAAATCCTTTGCTGGGTTTTTATTACCTTTGAAAAAGGTTCGCTTTAGAATTTATGGGATTTTGTTATTTCGTTGTTTGCTCCGATCAGCTGAGTCAAGGTTTTTTAATTGCGTTTTTTTTTTTAATCTTCGATTTTTTTTGGTTTTGCTTTTTCGTGAGATACTGTTCCTGTTGAGAATGTTTGTTTTCGATCGCGCAGCGTGTTCTCTGTTTCGTGTGCTTCTGTTAGTGAATATAGGACACTGAGAACATACCCGAGCTTTTTCGCGACCTCTCGAAAACCAAGTGGTCGGTTCTTTGTTCAACCAAATTGATACCGGGATTCCCCATCCAGTGGATTGCACCCCGACGTATTACTTCAATAGGTGCACGGCTCGTCTTTTCCGCACTCTGAGTGACCAACATCTCGTCACTATCACTAACCAGATAGAAATTAATAGGTCGGACACTAGTCTAGATTTCTCCCGAAGGATAGATCAGCTCTTCGAGATGACGACCACAGATGAGTCAACGGCGGCAGGAGGAGCAGGTGCGATCGAAGCCGACAAACGGACAGAACTGGGAGCTGGGCCATCAGGAAACGTCGTGAATGAGCCAAATACCACCGCTACAAGCATCGAGCAGTTGACAAAGATGATCAGATGCTGCGGTGAGTGAGTAATTTATTCACATACATATACATATATATATATGTAGGAACGTACATTTTGGACAGAAAGGCAACCCGATCGGGACGAACATACTGAACGATACGCTGTACTTTAACATAGTAGGTTTTACTTTTATTGAAAATATGTTTTTCTTTGAATCTATAAAAGGAGAAACCTTCGTAATAGTTTTTCAGTTTTATTCCGAATGTTATCATTGAATGTATTATATTTGAATAGTTCTGTTAATAAAAATCTTTCAAACATTAACTGATCTACAAATTGGGGGCTCGTCCGGGATAATGCCAATTCGGATTCGAATGTAGGAACGTACATTTTGGACAGAAAGGCAACCCGATCGGGACGAACATACTGAACGATACGTTGTACTTTAACATAGTAGGTTTTAATTTTATTAAAAATATGTTTTTCTTTGAATCTATAAAAGGAGAAACCTTTGTAATAGTTTTTCAGTTTTATTCCGAATGTTATCATTGAATGTATTATATTTGAATAGTTCTGTTAATAAAAATCTTTCAAACATTAACTGATCTACATATATACACATTTAGAGTTTCGGTTATACATAAACCATAAACACATTTCGTCACTAGTATACAGTGGTGGGAAAAATAATAGCACCACACTTTTTTTTACATGTTTTTATTAATTTATTTGATTATTATTTTTTTGTTAATTCTGTGGATTTGTTATCTTATTACCCTCACTTTTTTTAAGATTTTTTTAATTTACCTTTTTTTATGATTTTTTGTTATTTTTATAATCTTTATCTAATTATATTTTGATTAAGAAAATAAGCTAAATTGAATTCTTTTAGATTAGATGAATTAGTTAGTAAGAATTTTTGTAGGTTTTTTTCTGAATTAATTAAACATTATAACGTAAAGAAAAAAAATGAATTTTCAATTTTATTCCTTTTATTGATTGGTAGAGTATATTAGCAATGGCTGTCTAAAGTTTTAGAGTTTGGTGTAGGTGTTGCACTGTGGCGACCGAGGGGAAATTAATGTACCACTAGGGCAATAGACGGACAACAGTAGGATGACGGGACAATAAACGGACGGACTTTTGTCAGGTATTGAGGGCGCTGTAAGGTATTCGGAATCAACACAGCGTCCATGGTTTCGCGCAATTAGTGCTGAGGGCGGGACGACTCCACCTGACAGGACGGTCTTTCTTTTTCTTCTTCTTCTCCATTTTGTTCACTGTTTCTATCCCCACACACACCTAGGCATGAAAATTTTGTGTTTGTCAGCTGTAGGTAAGTGCGGTGGATAATGAGCCCCCCCATCCGACGAGCTAGCGTGGGATGCAAGCATGCCGCTGTGCCACCGTACCTTACCCAAACAGGCAGCGACATAACAATGGCGCCCAACGTATAGGCCAATTTCTTCTTTTATTTTTTTGCCATTTTGCATTTCAGTTTTTCTAATTCATGCGTTCGATTTTCTCATAGATTTTTTTTTCAGTTAAGTTTTTTAATTTTTTTTAATTCACTTTCAGTCTTACTTTTGTTTCCTCTCTTTATTTCTATTCGATCAAGTTATTCCTACTGTTTTCCTACGTGGACTGGACGTAGTGTTCATGGCGGCAGCGTCCACTTGACCAGTCAGGGGTGATTAGTGCTGCCATGACACAATGACTATGACTTCGCCTTTGGAGTTCCTTAAGTTTCAACACCTTCTTCAAGTGGTATCCAAAGGCAAAGTCTGACATTATGGGCAGACGAATTATGTTGGTGACAAGCACCTGCTTAAGCTACCATGCTTACGGTCCAGCACTGTAGACATGTGAGCCGTGCTTTGAGTCAGTGCCCGAAGCATTGTTGTACCACACATGCTGATAGGGCTGAATGGTGACGTTGACTATTACATTGACTGACGGACGCGACACACTCGTGATGACCTCGCTGAGGTGCAACACCAGACACACCAAATGAACTACATATTTTTCTCATTTAATTAATACTGATAGGTTGCATATCAATTTCTGAACTCATCCATTTCTTAATTTTTTTTTTTTTTTTTTTTTTTTTTACAATCAGATATTTGAATTTCACTTGTTTTTAATTTTCTTGGATCTACCTTTTTTTATTTTCATTATTCTGGTTCGGTACGAGCTATAGACCTTTCATTATTATTTTTATTATAGATCCTTTGAATTATTTTTGCTGTAAATTCTGTTTGAATTCTTATCAGTTCTGAAAAAAGATTTGTTTTGATCCCTTTAAAATTTTAAAAATTTTTGCAAAAGTTTTGGAAATTAATTTAAATTTTTTTTAAATTCCTGAATTCCAGAAACCCTATCTTAGTGTTTCTTTTATTTTTTTATTTGAACTTTCTTTTAGAATTTTCAGATCAGAAGTTTTTTTATTTCTCATTTATCTCTTTATTAAAGAATCTTTTTTATCTTTGCCTCTGTACTATTGTAGAATGTTAGTTAATAATCTTGTTTATTTTTCGGAATTCAATAATTTCCTGTCGGTCCTTTAAATTTATTTAGTTTTAGAACTTTTAGATCTTTTTTGGAAGATTTGTTTTTTGAATTGCCAATTTTGAATTTTTCAGTTCAACATTTGTTTTTTTTTTTGAAATCCTTTGCTGGGTTTTTATTACCTTTGAAGAAGGTTCGCTTTAGAATTTATCGGATTTTTTTATTTCGTTGTTTGCTCCGATCAGCTGAGTTAAGGTTTTTTAATTGCGTTTTTTTTTTGAATCTTCGATTTTTTTTGGTTTTGCTTTTTCGTGAGATACTGTTCCTGTTGAGAAAGTTTGTTTTCGATCGCGCAGCGTGTTCTCTGTTTCGTGTGCTTCTGTTAGTGAATGGAGGACACTGAGAACGAAGAAAGAGTCGGTGGATTAGGGCTACTAAACACTAATAGGCCTCATACCCGAGCTTTTTCGCGAGCTCTCGAAAACCAAGTCGTCGGTTCTTTGTTCAACCAAATTGATACCGGGATTCCCCATCCAGTGGATTTCACCCCGACGGAATACTTCAATAGGTGCACGGCTCGTCTTTTCCGCACTCTGAGTGACCAACATCTCGTCACTATCACTAACCAGATAGAAATTAATAGGTCGGACACTAGTCTAGATTTCTCCCGAAGGATAGATCAGCTCTTCGAGATGACGACCACAGATGAGTCAACGGCGACAGGAGGAGCAGGTGCGATCGAAGCCGACAAACGGACAGAACTGGGAGCTGGGCCATCAGGAAACGTCGTGAACGAGCCAAATACCACTGCTACGAGCATCGAGCAGTTGACAAAGATGATGGAGGTGATGGCTCAGCAGAACCAGATGGTACTGACGAACTTGAACCAAATACGGGAACTGAGAGACAACGTGGCTAGCCTTAGCAACCGGGTCGGTGAAATGGAGACGTCTGCTCAGAACTTGACTTCTCGGCCGAACCGGGCTTCGACAACGGAGACCCGAAATATCAACAACGATAAAGCAGGCAATCGGAATAGTACGTTAGGTAATGTTGATAGCCTTTTTAACAAAACGTAAGAAGGTTGACCTTGATAAATGGCATGTTAAATTCGATGGTTCGAGTAAGGGTCTCACGGTGGAGATCTTCGTGTTTCGGATCGAGAAACTAAGGGAACAGCACGATATCTCGTATCACCAACTTTTCACCGAATTCCATTGCCTCGTAGTCGGCTACGCTTTGAAGTGGTTCTGGCAAGTGTTAGAAGATCATGCCGAGGATCAGCATTTCGGATATCAAGAGCTCAAGGCTGAAATGCTAGTCCATTTCAAAACTGCGAAGTCCGATAACGAGATAATCCGGGAAATAATGGAACGCAGACACCACAGGAAAGTTTTGACGATTTGTACGCCAACGTTCACAATTTGACATTTAGACTTCGGAAGAAGATCCCCGAAAAGGAGTTAGTGGGCATTATGACAGGCAAACCATACCTTGCTAATCTGACGTTCGCAGCCAAAATGGACAAGCTGGCTGATCTGCAGTCGGAATGTCGACGAGCTGAACGAGTCATGAGGGAGAATCGAAACAGAGCGAAGTGGAATTTCCTGGTTGTTGTTGTTGTTAGCAGTGCTTCGCCCTGCCCAAAGGGCCAGAACACTCCTAGTTGTCATCGGGCTCTTCTAACGGAAGTCCAAGGAAACGCGCTGTTTCAACAGGGTTGGACCAAAGTGATAAAGGAGTTAGAAGAGTATGTTCCGAAGAACACGAAAAGAAATGTTGCGTGTCATGGGGGGCCATACCGCATGCAGGGCATGTGTTCGGTATGGTAGGGTTCAGTCTGGACAAATAGGAGTTCAGCCTATTGCAATATCCAGACCGAAGTTGAGCCAGCATGACTCTAGTCTCCCTCGGAAGGACACGTTCTTCCTCAGCAAGAAAAAGATATAGTTGCAGGAGTACCGCAGGGATCCATCTTAGGTCCAATGTTATTCAATATATTCATGGCTGACTTGCCTGAACCTTCAAAGGAGCTAACCGTAATCACCTATGCTGATGATGTTCTGGTAGTGTCGTCAAAAGCCAATTTAGCCTTTGCTGAAGAGGACATAATAGATTATCTAAATACTGTATCTGACTATTTTAAACGATGGAAACTGAACTTAAATGCTAGCAAATTCGTCTTCACAGTAGTAAAGGGGAAAAAAAAGGATTGTATCGCTCTGCGCGGAGCTACATCCCGAATATAACTATTGGCAATGCGACACTGAAGCAAGAACAAAGTATAAAGTATTTGGGGGTGATAGTGGACGCAAAGTTGCAGTTCATTCGGCATGTCGACTACACTTTGGCAAAGGCGAAAAAGATATACTTTATGTATATTGCGTTCCTCAAAAAAGCTAAAGACATGGAAAATAAAATCAAACTTAACTGCTATAAGCAGATAATAAGACCAATCATTGCATATGCTTTCCCTGTTTGGTTTGGAGTTTCTTCCAGCCAAATAGAGAGATTACGTAAATTTGAAAGAAAAATACTTCGAATCTGCACGGGGTTCACAGGCCGGGATCTGAGGGATCTGTCCACCGACTCAGTGTGGAGGTCCTTTAGGGCCCGCCTATGGTCCCGCAGATCAAACGGCAACGAGATGTGATGCCGGATCTCATCATAATGCTTTCGGAGGCGTTTCCTTATGTCTCTAGGGGGCGGAGTTTCATCCAATAGCTGTCGATTTGGATGACTGGGTCGGTGACAGTTCAGAAGGAACTGCCTACTTAAAAGTTCCGCATGCTCGCGAACGTTGAGCATTTGAGCCTCCTGGTGAAGATGAGACTCAGGAGACATACGCAAACAACCCGTCGCAGTTCTGATGGTGGTGTTTTGGCAGACCTGAAATTTCCTCCAGTTGGTGTCGTGAAGGTTAGGCGACCATATGGGCGCAGCATAATCAATAACCGGTCGGCCAATAGCCTTATAGGTGACCAGCAACGTTTCTTTGTCTTTGCCCCAAGTACTGCCGGCCAGTGACTTGAGGATCTTGTTGCGGCTTTGTACCTTTGAAGCTATTGCGGTGGCATGATTAGCGAAGGTGAGGCTATTGTCGAATGTAGCCCCCAGAATTTTGGGGTGGTTGACAGTAGATAGTGGAACACCATCTACGTGGACATTCAACTCCTGCCCCATCTGCGCATTCCACGTCGTAAATAACGTCGCCGTAGATTTAGTCGGGGACAGAGTCAGGTTCCGCTCTGTGAAGAAGCGGGAAAGATCGCGCAGGTAGTCGTTTAGTCTGGTACAGAGTTCGTCCGTGGAAGGTCCTTTGCCCCTGGCCATCACAGTGCAGTCGTCAGCGTACGAAACGATGGAGACCCCCTCTGGTGGGGCAGGGAGGCTCGAGATGTAGAAGTTAAACAGAAGAGGTGAAAGGACACCACCCTGCGGAACCCCTTGTCTAATTCTTCTAGGTCTACATCTCTCGTTTCGAAACTGCACTGACGCCAGCCGACCGTTTAAGTAGTTGGCGGTCCATCGTTTTAGGCCGGCAGGAAGCGGTGTCTCCTCCAGGTCTTTAAGGAGTGTGGCGTGGTTGACTGTGTCGAAGGCTTTCGACAGGTCAAGTTCCACGAGAACCGTCCTGTGGTTTGGTTCAAACCGAAGTTAATCTGCGTCGTGATGGCATTCAGTGCTTATGTTGTGCTATGGTTTTTACGGAAGCCATGTTGATGATTGGCCAGCTGCAGGTTTGCAGTATAGTATGGGAGCAGAATAGCCTCTAACAACTTCACTACCGGCGAAAGGAGAGATATCGGACGATAAGAATCTCCTTGATTCGCCGGCTTCCCAGGTTTTAGGTTTTGGGAGAGGTTGAATAGAGCCGCCAAGTACTTGTGCCCCTCGTGGCCGAGGTGTTTCAGCATCTTCATGGCAATTCCGTCGGGCTCGAGTGATCTTGAAGGTTTAGCCTTCCTTATAGCTTCCTTAACCTGTGCAGCGGAGACGACAATGGGCGCGGCTGTGTGTTTGTGTTTGTGCGCGCGTCGGATGGCTTTTCTCTTAGCCCTATCCGCAGGAGAATGCAGTATAAATTGCCGGCAGAATGCGCTCGAGCACTTCCTGTTGTCCGACTTGACGTTATCGCCGAAAGCAATGGCGGCCTTGTCATTGTATTTGGTCGGGTTGGATAGGGCCTTGACTGTCGACCATAGTTTGCCGACACCGCCGGAGAGGTTGCATGACTCTAGGTGTTCTTTCCACTTTTTCAATTTATGATCATTGACAGTCCGACGGATTTCTGCGTTGAGATCCTTTATTCTTGGATCTGCGGGGTTCAAGAGTCTCACTTGGTCACGTTCTCTTGCCATTGCCGCTGCTTCCGTAGGGAAATTCAGCCGAATTTCCGGGATTCTGCCAGCAGGGATGAAGCGGCCAGGGGCTGAATCGATGACTTTGCGAAACTCTTTCTCACCTTTGCATACGTCCGTCGGTGTGGGTAGGTCAGCGAAGGAGTGCTCTGTAAAGTCCGTGAAGCGGTCCCAGTCCGCTTTACTGAAGTTGATGTACGCTTCGTTTTTCTGTCGTTATGAAGTCGGACGGTCGTTCGATGTCTAGTAGGATGGGTAGGTGGTCTGATGCCAGTGTAAGCATAGGTTGCCAGTTAACGTGGTTGATAAGGCCCGCACTTGAAATGGAGATGTCTGGCGAACTGTGGCAGTTACCTGCCACCCTAGTGGGGGCATCTCCATTCAATGTACAGAATGCCGAATTATCTGTTTGCTCTGCGAGTGCGTGCCCTCTCCTATCTGCTGGCAAGTTGGAGTGCCAGAGATCGTGATGTGCGTTGAAATCACCTAGGATGAGGCAGTTACCGCCCCTTAGCAACGCACTAATATCAGGGCGATAATCACGGGGACAGCACGTAACAGGGGGAATGTATATATTTAACACTCGCAGGTCGACGTCGCCTGTCCGGACTGCTATGCCCTGGCATTCAAGGGTAGAGTCCCTGGGGTCAACGTCAGGGGCAAATAGGTTATACTGTACAGTATGGTGTGTAATGAATGCGAGGCCACCCCCCATGACCACTGCGACGGACTTTGCTATGTACATTGTACCCATCTCGAGTGCGTAAGTCCGAGTTAGCATTCAGTTTGGTCTCCTGAATGGCGGCCAGTTTAATGTTGTTCGACTTCATAAAGTCTGTTATCTCCGCGATCTTTCCATCTAACCCGTTGCAGTTCAGCTGTAGGATTTTGAAGTGTGTCGGGAGGGAGGGTGGAGGCATGCTGGGGGTAAGGGACGGATGCGGTTGCGGACGCAGTCTAGGGTTCAGCGCGCCTTGGCCGATGTTGTGTGGCGTGGAGGGTGGCTGAGTACTGCAGCAAGGGGCAATAAATGCATCCGTCCAAAGGTTCCTGGTTGCGAGCCCAGAGCACATATGGATGTGGCACAGGCCAAGGCAGTTATTGCACTTAATCGATGCCGCAGGCGTATATAGTCTTTGCCGACAAACAGTGCACGTGGTGAAAGGTACGAGGAGGTTATGTTCCTGACCCACGTGCATGCTGGAAGTAGGGGGGACGAGAGTGGGGACTGAGGTGAGGCGGGAGCAGCAAGGCTGCAGGTCGTGAAGACCGGGCCACTGTTGTGGCTATTTGATGATGGCAGGTGCGGTGTGTGTGCGCCGGAGCGACGAGAACCGCGGGACGCGCTTGTGCGCGAACAACATGGTGCCTCAAAAGTACTAAAAAAAAGTACGGGTTCTGGGGATGGCAGGGTTAAGCCCTGAGCATCCAGATCTATGCAACCATCTCTTGCATTTACTGCATTGAACGGTATGTGAACGTTTTACATATATTTTCTTCCAGCAGACGCAGCAGATCCAGTATCTTGGTCCAGGGTTGGATTCGATACCAGCCCGTAGCAAGAGACATTGGAGCAACCCTGCTGCAAGGGATTGCTCCGAGGATGACAATTTAGGAGTGGGACTGGACAAATTGGACAGGGTTACACTGAAATAACAGCACTTGGTCGGGTAAAACCCGGGCCATTCCGGTACGTAGAACCGGCTGTTGTGGGAATGGGAATTTCCTGGTATAAGGGCGGAGGTCGAGACCGTGGACAGGAAACCGATTGAAGCAATCCATGACGGGGGAAAACGCACGAATCATTTTAATTCAGGAACCAGTGGCAGCAACAGAGCCGACCATGCGGCAAATAATACAGCTCCTAGTGGTCCTAAGCCAACCGTCAACTCATTCTGTGCGTCCCCATGCTATTTAATGTTGTGTTTCTCGTGCGGTATGCCTGTTGATTTTTTCGTTAAAAATCCTTCGGAGGCAAAGAAAGATAACCGTTGTAAGTCCCCTTTCCACGATATGTGTTGTTTTTGCGAAAGTATTTTGAGCAAACATAGAAGAAGGAATGTTGAAAAAATTAGAAAAATGAGAAAAGAAAAAGAAATTAGAAGAATTGAAAATAAAATCATATCAACTATCGTTACATTAAGGGGTGATAATCGCTTTTTCGCGAATACAAAGATAGGAGGAGTTGAAGTTTTAGCCTTGCTAGATTCTGGAGCAGGAGCAAGTTGCATAGGAAAGAATTACGCCAAGATGTTAGATGGCAAAGAAGACAGTATCATACACATAAAAGATCAAAGTGTTCGAACAGCGAATGGAGGTGAAACACCTGTATTGGGAGTCATTACGCTTCCGGTGATATGGGATGAAACGACAAGGGATTGTGAGTAGGGGTTCAGTTAGGCGTGCTAAAACCAGGGCTGTGGCAGAGTTTGTACCTTCTGGTGATGACCTGTCATTTGACGAGGTGCAACATACTCTAACACGCGAAGAAAATGTTGCGTTAGAGAGGGGGAAGGCGCAGTACCAAAAATCGACTATGTCTCGATGCCCGAAAAGTTAATGAGAGAACTATTAAAGACGCGTACCCGCCTCCACACATAGACGGTATATTAAGTAGGTTACAAAATACGAGGTATATTTCAGCAATAGATTTGAAAGATACGTTCTGGCAAATCCCACTAGAGAGTAAGTCCAGAGAAAAGACAGCTTTTACTGTTCCAGGTATACCTCTGTATCAATTCACAGTAATCCCTTTCGGTCTCTGCAACGCAGCTCAAAGAATGTGTAGATTAATGGACAAAGTGATACCTGCTCGTTTACGTGAAAGTGTTTTTGTTTATTTAGATGACTTGTTAGTGTGTTCTGAAGATTTTTCGTCCCATTTGTATTTGTTAGAAATGGTCGCTCGGTGCTTACGCGACGCGAAATTACCAATAAATGTAGAGAAGAGCAAGTTTTGCTTCAAAGAAGTTAGATACCTTAGCTTTGTAGTAGGAGATGGTTGCATCCGCACGGATGGAAATAAGGTAGCAGCTGTGAGGGACTTTCCTGAGCCCACAACACCCAAACAACTACGACGGTTCCTAGGGATGGCCGGCTGGTACCAACGTTTTATCCAAGACTACGTCACCATTGCAGCTCCGACTGTCTCTCTAAGGAAAAGTTGAAGAAATTTTGCATGACTGACGAAGCAAAGAAGTCATTTGATAAACTAAAGGAGTGTCTGATTTCAGCACCTGTACTGGTACATCCAGATTTTGACAAACACTTCTATATACAGTGTGACGCGTCGACAGACGGCGTGGGCGGGGTACTGTTTCAACTAGACGAGGACAATAAAGAACGACCAATAGCCTACGTTTCGGCGAAATTTAACAAAGCACAGCGAAACTATAGCATCACGGAGTCAGAGTGTTACGCAGCAGTAATAAGCATCAAACGATTCAGACCATATGCTGAAGGACTACCCTTTACCGTGATAACTGACCACGCAAGTTTAACGTGGTTAATGGAGCAAAAGGACTTGTCCGGAAGACTTGCGCGGTGGAGCTTTAAACTCCAAGGTTACTATTTCGACATACATCACCGAAAGGGTAGTCAAAATGTTGTTCCAGATACGTTGTCGAGAGCAAACATGGAAGAGATCAAGTTGAGTGATAGGATGATCGACGTCAGCTTAGAGTCGCCGTGCTTTGATTCAGGCGAGAGCAGAGAACTGATTAAGACCGTGGAAGAGAACAAAGACGGACTACCAGACGTATGCGTATCTGATGGACAGTTTGACAGAGGAGACGAGCTTCAGGAGGACCAAGCCTGGAAACTCTGGGTGCCGTCAGAATTGCGATTGGGTTTGGTAGAATCCGCTCACAGCTCACCTTCCGCAGGCCGGGTATGGTGACTGAAGTACAAGCACACGTTAAAAGTTGCGAGGTGTGCAAAGGAAACCAAACCCAAAATGCATTCCATAAACCCCTGATGGGAAAACAACACCGAACCGAGCGACCATTTCAACGTCTGTTTATAGATTTTATGGGTCCTTATCCTCGTACGTCCGACGGTAATGTCTATGTGTTTGTATGTCTTGACCATTTTACTAAATTTGTATTTTTAAAGCCAACGAAAAAAGCAACATCTGCCGATGTAGTAAAGTTTTTAGAAAAAGAAGTTTTTCATATTTTCGGAGTACCCGAATATATCCATTCTGATAATGGTAAGCAATTTGTGTCAGAGGTATTTTCCAGTTTTCTTGCCAAGTATGGAGTTCTACACGTGAAGACTGCGTTTTATTCACCGCAGGGAAACGCTGCCGAACGTGTGAACCGCTCAGTGCTGCAAATAATTAGGTCACACATAAAGGAGAATCAAAAGAGTTGGGACAAACACATAAGCGACGCTGCATTTGCCTTGCGAAGCGTGGTGCATACTGCAATAAATTGCTCGCCGTACTATGCAGCTTTTGGCATGCCCATGGTGCAACACGGGGCAAGTTATAAATTATACAGGAAACTCGGCTCAGTGGCAAGTGGTGATTTTGAAACCTTGTCTGGTCCCGACAGAATGCAATTGTTACGTGACAAGATCCTAAAGGAATTGAAGTTGGCACATGAGCGCAGCACGAAAGTCTATAACACAAGAAGTAGACACGTGAAGTTTAAACTTGGGCAAATCGTTTATCGCAGGAACTTCAAACAAAGCTCGCAAGATGATCATTACAACGCGAAACGGGCACCCAAACAAGTGAAATGTATTGTGCTAAAAGTGATAGGAAACTCGATGTACGAGCTTGGTGATGTCAATGGCAAGAACATACCATGCAAAGGATATATTAGATAGATACGCGTTTCTAGCGCGCATAAATTGGCATGATTAATTGGTGTAAGCAGATGATCAAGTTCAAAGCACGAAAACACATATGACCGATTTTCTGGGAAAGTAAACCAAGTAGTTTTTTTTTTTTTTGCAAATATTGCAAGCACAGTGGTTTTGCGGGGTTCATGACATATTATAGTAGGTACCTGTTGAAAATAGTGTCATTCGATTTTAGTCGTTTTAAATTAAACTTTCCGCTCTTTTTATAAAACTTTGTGAATAAACTATCCTGGTTCGGTACGAGCTATAGACCTATTAATAATTTTTTCTGCAGCCAAAAATTATTGTTGATTTTTGGGTTTCTTAATAATTTTTTTTTTTTTAAATTAATTATTAAAAGTTTTTTGTTGAATTGAACAGGAAAAATTTAGAGACAACCGCCATAGCTTTTCTTATAGATCCATTTCGGAAGTTGCTAACTTCATTCATCAGAGAAATTTTGGCACGCATTGCTAACTATTGAGCTAACAATACGCTGGGGTTTTTGCCTTCTAAACGCCCTGTTCAATCAACTTTTACCAATTCATGAACCAACAGCGCCATCTGACGGTGAGATTTGGTATCATGATGGATTTTTTGCAAGACTGTTTTGGTGTCACAGTTTGCCAACCATGTGCTCTTGGTTTTTGTTATTGAGATTTTACACAAACAACAAGGTCGTGTTTTCGGTCTTTATATTTGAAGTATCCTGGTTCGGTACGAGCTATAGACCTATTATTAATTTTTCTGCAGCGAAAAACTATTATTGTTTTTTGGGTTTCTTAATAATTTTTTTTTTAATTAATTATTAAAAACTTTTTGTTGAATTGAACAGAAAAAATTTAGAGACAACCGCCATAGCTTTTCTTATAGATCCATTTCGGAAGTTGCTAACTTCACTCATCAGAGAAATTTTGGCACGCAAGCTAACAATACGCTGGGTTTTTTGACTTCTAAACGCCCTGTTCAATCAACTTTTACCAATTCATGAACCAACAGCGCCATCTGACGGTGAGATTTGCATTCCCACGACAGCCGGTTCTACGTACCGGAATGACTCGGGGTTTCCCCGACCAAGGGCTGTTATTTCGCTACCCCCCGCCTAAACCGTCAGTTATCCTCTCCCCAATAATGCCATCCTCCGAGCAACTCCTTGCAGCTGGACTGCTCAAGACTCTCTTGCTCCTAGCTGGTATTGAATCCAACCCGGGACCAAGAGAATGGATCTGTTGCATATGCTGGAAGAAAATTTATATGAAACGCTCGCATTCAGTACAATGCTCCAATTGTAATAGATGGTTGCACCTAACAAGTTGCTCCGGACTAAATCCCTCTACACATAGGCCCGCTAGTTTTTATAGAACTTTTGTGGCCCCTTGCTGTTCACGTCCTACGACGTCCAGGTGGCCGTCGTCAATCAAGTATCGCTCCGCCACATATGCCTGACTCTGTCACCTCAGTCTCCACGACTAGCATTACAAATGCACATCAGCAAGTAGACTTTGCTAGCGGTCGCTCACGCCCCCAGGCGTCAACATCTCACACAGCAGCTCACAGCTACTCCCTACGTAGCACTTCCCAAGTGCATTTGAGCAATGCTGAGCGTCCGCTATCTCCCGCCCCCTCAGTCAGCCCCTCTTCTTCCAGCATTAGCACGAGTATTAGTCACAACCATCAGCTCCTGGTCCCTTATACTACGTGCACTGTTTGTCGGTTAAGATTATACACGACTTTGGCATCGGTCAAGTGCAATAACTGCCTTGGCCTGTGTCACCTGCTTATATGCTCTAGACTCGCAAACAGGAACTTATGGACTGATACGTACGTTGCGCCATGCTGTCGAGCTACGCAGCCTTCAACGTCATCTGATTCGCCTCTACCTTCTGGTAAGGCGATTCCTTCGACTTCAAGAATGCGTCGTAGTGCGCGACCCAGCCTACTACCACCTAGGCATGCGCATCAGTCCCTGACCCCCAGCATCAACTCTGCTCCCCCTTCGCACTTCGCAATCCTGCAATTTAATTGCAACAGCCTAACCGGTAAAATAGTTGAGATTACAAACCTCATGAAGCGACACAACATCAAGATCGCAGCGATTCAGGAGACAAAGCTCGGTGGAAGGTCGACTCTTCAGACCTGCAACGGGTACAATGTACACCGTTGCGATCGTGCGAGAGGGCTTGGGGGTGGTCTTGCATTCATCAAGCATCAATCTGTGCAGTATCGTCTATTTGAGCCTGACATCGACCGGAGGTACACCAACTTAGAACCTCAAGGTATGGTTGTCCGGTCAGGCGATGTCGACTTGGAAATCATAAACGTATATATACCTCCTGTCACCTGCTGTCGCAGGGATTATCACCCCGACATTCGTGCGTTACTCAGGGGTGAGAACCGCGTTATCCTTGGTGATTTCAACGAACACCACGACCTGTGGCACTCCAGCTTACAGGCCGATGGTAGGGGGCAGGAGCTGGCTAATCAAATAGACGATTCGACGTTCTGCACGGTTAATTGGGATGCCCCTACTAGAGTTGCGGTAAACTGCTCTAGTTCGCCGGATATCAGCATAGTCAGCGCAGGTCTTATAAGCTGCGTTGACTGGCGACTGATGCTGACGCTTGCTTCGGACCACCTACCCATTGTGCTCTCTATCGATCGCCCCACCGACTTTGTCACTTCTGACAATCGTACCTTTGTTAACTTTAACAAAGCCGACTGGGAGAGTTTATTAACATCTACAGAGAGCGCCTTCGCTGCTCTCCCCACCCCGTCTGACGTACGAGAAGGGGAAAAGGCGTTTCGTATGGCCCTAGTTTCAGCCTCCCATCAACACATTCCGTCAGGTAGAATAAAGGAAGTACGTCCATGCTTCCCCGCAGAGGCAGCGGCCCTGGCAAATGAACGTGACCATATTAGACGCCTGGACCCCACGGATCCTCAAATAAAGGATCTTAATGCGGAAACACAAACGCGCTAAGTGGGAAGAGCACCTAAGGTCTTGTAACCTCCCGGCTGGGGTTGGCAAATTATGGTCGACGGTGAAATCTTTGTCCAACCCGACTAAACCCAACGGCAAAATATCCATCGCCTTCGGCGATAAGGTTCAATCGAAGCCTAAACGATGCGCGAGCACTTTCTGCCGACAGTTTGTAATGCATCCTCCGTTGGACAAAGAGATTCGCCGAGCCACCAGGGAAGCGCATTCACCCAAAAACAGCGATGCGCCCATTGCCATCTCCACAACCGAAGTACATGAGGCAATTCTGAGATCTAGGAACACCAAGTATATAGGCCCCGATGGCATCTCCATGCTGATGCTAAAACACCTCGGCGACGAAGGCATAAGATATCTAACACACATTTTCAACCATTCCCTGTCCACTTTTGTCATTCCTGAAAGATGGAGACAGGCAAAGGTGGTCCCACTACTAAAGCCTGGCAAGCCAGCTGCCGTAGAGGAGTCATATCGTCCGATATCACTTCTCTCGCCAGTAGTGAAAGTGTTTGAATCTATCTTATTACCATATTTCACCAATAACTTGCGACTCGCCGAACATCAGCATAGTTTCCGCAAAAACCACAGCACCACCACCGCGCTGAACGCCATTACCACTCAGATAGGGGACGGACTAAACCAAAAGCGTCCAAACCACAGGACAGTGCTAGTTGCGCTTGATTTGGCCAAAGCTTTTGACACGGTCAACCATGCGCGACTATTGAAAGACCTGGAAGATTCGTCCCTTCCCCCTTGTCTTAAACGTTGGACTGCCAACTATTTGAGTGGCCATCAATCGTCGGTTGAATTCAGAGGCGCCCGATCAAAACCCAGAATAGTTAAACCAGGGGTGCCACAGGGTGGTGTCCTATCCCCGTCTCTGTTTAACTATTATATATCGAAACTTTGATAACATGTTCAAATACGGCGCTCATGTTACCCTAATTGTCAATAAAGTCCAAAGCCGTAACAAAATCCTCAAGTCGCTAGTTGGCAGCACTTGGGGCAAAGACAAAGAAACGTTACTAGCTACATACAAAGCAATTGGTCAGCCGGTACTGAGCTACGCGACGCCTATATGGTCGTCGGGGCTAGCTGACACACACTGGGCGAGGCTTCAGGTCTGCCAGAATACCGCCCTTCGAACCGCCACTGGGTGTCTTCTTATGTCTCCTGAGCACCACCTTCACAATGAAGCGGAAATGCTCGCCGTTAAAGAGCATAGCGAGATGTTGACCAGGCAATTCCTGTTCAACTGTTCCAAACCGCAGCACCCGAACGGACGCCTGGTCAACGAAAATCCGCCCCCCAGGAGAATAAGAAGCCACCTACGCAAACACTTCGATGAGATCCGGCACCTGATTTCCACGCCGTTTGATCCTAAGGTGCAGCGGCAGGCCCTCACCCTTATCCACACCGATTCGGTAAATTCCTATGTCAGCTCTATCCCAGCGAACGCAGTTCTTCAGGCAACAACTCCACCCGTTGCCGAAGAGGAGCGCCCCTGTCAAAGCCGCTAGGTTTCTAGGACTTCCGTTAGAAGAGTTTGATGATACTACTGGGTAAGATACTGAGTCCCTAGGTAGGGCTAAGTAGCGCTACAACAACAACAACAACGGTGAGATTTGGTATCATGATGGATTTTTTGCAAGACTGTTCTGTAGCGCGATTCTGTAACTTTTTTAACGCCAAGTGTTAGCGTTAACTTCGCTCAACACCATTTTTAACACTTTTTGCGATTCTGTAACTTTTTTAACGCCAAGTGTTAGCGTTAACTTCCCTTAACACCGAAAAGTGTTAGCTAACACCTTAGTTAACGCGAAAAAATTTTGTGGTGTTAAAAGTTATAGAAAATAAGCTCTCCGAACATGAAACCGAACTCGCGACGCGCACGTTGTAGTCCGAGCGCTTATCACCTGCGCTACTGCGACATGAACGTCGGCGCTGTCAAATGCTGTACTTAAGATGAGTGCAGTTTTCCCCTCAATTTTAACAGATATACATACATAAAACAGCTAACACTAAAAAGTGTTAAGGAAACTTACAGAATCGCACTTTCGTTAAGAGCAAACGCCAAAATTCGGCGACAAGGTGTTAAAAGTTACAGAATCGCACTACTGGTGTCACAGTGTGCCAACCATGTGCTCTTGGTTTTTGTTATTGAGATTTTACACAAACAGCAAGCTTGTGTTTTCGGTCTTTATATTTGAAGTATCCTGGTTCGGTACGAGCTATAGACCTATTAATAATTTTTTCTGCAGCGAAAAATTATTGTTGTTTTTTGGGTTTCTTAATAATTTTTTATTTTTTTTAATTAATTATTAAAAGTTTTTTGTTGAATTGAACAGGAAAAATTTAGAGACAACCGCCATAGCTTTTCTACAGATCCATTTCGGAAGTTGCTAACTTCACGTCCAGGTGGCCGTCGTCAATCAAGTATCGCTCCGCCACATATGCCTGACTCTGTCACCTCAGTCTCCACGACTAGCATTACAAATGCACATCAGCAAGTAGACTTTGCTAGCGGTCGCTCACGCCCCCAGGCGTCAACATCCCACACAGCAGCTCACAGCTACTCCCTACGTAGCACTTCCCAAGTGCATTTGAGCAATGCTGAGCGTCCGCTATCTCCCGCCCCCTCAGTCAGCCCCTCTTCTTCCAGCATTAGCACGAGTATAAGTCACAACCATCAGCTCTTGGTCCCTTATACTACGTGCACTGTTTGTCGGTTAAGATTATACACGCCTTTGGCATCGGTCAAGTGCAATAACTGCCTTGGCCTGTGTCACCTGCTTATATGCTCTAGACTCGCAAACAGGAACTTATGGACTGATACGTACGTTGCGCCATGCTGTCGAGCTACGCAGCCTTCAACGTCATCTGATTCGCCTCTACCTTCTGGTAACGCGATTCCTTCGACTTCAAGAATGCGTCATAGTGCGCGACCCAGCCTACTACCACCTAGGCATGCGCATCAGTCCCTGACCCCCAGCATCAACTCTGCTCCCCCTTCCCACTTCGCAATCCTGCAATTTAATTGCAACAGCCTAACCGGTAAAATAGTTGAGATTACAAACCTCATGAAGCGACACAACATCAAGATCGCAGCGATTCAGGAGACAAAGCTCGGTGGAAGGTCGACTCTTCAGACCTGCAACGGGTACAATGTACACCGTTGCGATCGTGCGAGAGGGCTTGGGGGTGGTCTTGCATTCATCACGCATCAATCTGTGCAGTATCGTCTATTTGAGCCTGACATCGACCAGAGGTACACCAACTTAGAACGTCAAGGTATGGTTGTCCGGTCAGGCGATGTCGACTTGGAAATATACCTCCTGTCACCTGCTGTCGCAGGGATTATCACCCCGACATTCGTGCGTTACTCAGGGGTGAGAACCGCGTTATCCTTGGTGATTTCAACGAACACCACGACCTGTGGCACTCCAGCTTACAGGCCGATGGTAGGGGGCAGGAGCTGGCTAATCAAATAGACGATTCGACGTTCTGCACGGTTAATTGGGATGCCCCCACTAGAGTGGCGGTAAACTGCTCTAGTTCGCCGGATATCACCATAGTCAGCGCAGGTCTTATAAGCTGCGTTGACTGGCGACTGATGCTGACGCTTGCTTCGGACCACCTACCCATTGTGCTCTCTATCGATCGCCCCACCGACTTTGTCACTTCTGACAATCGTACCTTTGTTAACTTTAACAAAGCCGACTGGGAGAGTTTATTAACATCTACAGAGAGCGCCTTCGCTGCTCTCCCTACCCCGTCTGACGTACGAGAAGGGGAAAAGGCGTTTCGTATGGCCCTAGTTTCAGCCTCCCATCAACACATTCCGTCAGGTAGAATAAAGGAAGTACGTCCATGCTTCCCCGCAGAGGCAGCGGCCCTGGCAAATGAACGTGACCATATTAGACGCCTGGACCCCACGGATCCTCAAATAAAGGATCTTAATGCGGAAACACAAACGCGCTAAGTGGGAAGAGCACCTAAGGTCCTGTAACCTCTCGGCTGGGGTTGGCAAATTATGGTCGACGGTGAAATCTTTGTCCAAACCGACTAAACCCAACGGCAAAATATCCATCGCCTTCGGCGATAAGGTTCAATCGAAGCCTAAACGATGCGCGAGCGCTTTCTGCCGACAGTTCGTAATGCATCCTCCGTTGGACAAAGAGATTTGCCGAGCCACCAGGGAAGCGCATTAACCCAAAAACAGCGATGCGCCCATTGCCATCTCCACAACCGAAGTACATGAGGCAATTCTGAGATCTAGGAATACCAAGTATATAGGCCCCGATGGCATCTCCATGCTGATGCTAAAACACCTCGGCGACGAAGGCATAAGATATCTAACACACATTTTCAACCATTCCCTGTCCACCTTTGTCATTCCTGAAAGATGGAGACAGGCAAAGGTGGTCCCACTACTAAAGCCTGGCAAGCCAGCTGCCGTAGGGGAGTCATATCGTCCGATATCACTTCTCTCGCCAGTAGTGAAAGTGTTTGAATCTATCTTATTACCATATTTCACCAATAACTTGCGACTCGCCGAACATCAGCATAGTTTCCGCAAAAACCACAGCACCACCACCGCGCTGAACGCCATTACCACTCAGATAGGGGACGGACTAAACCAAAAGCGTCCAAACCACAGGACAGTGCTAGTTGCGCTTGATTTGGCCAAAGCTTTTGACACGGTCAACCATGCGCGACTATTGAAAGACCTGGAAGATTCGTCCCTTCCCCCTTGTCTTAAACGTTGGACTGCCAACTATTTGAGTGGCCATCAATCGTCGGTTGAATTCAGAGGCGCCCGATCAAAACCCAGAATAGTTAAACCAGGGGTGCCACAGGGTGGTGTCCTATCCCCGTCTCTGTTTAACTATTATATATCGAAACTTTGATAACATGTTCAAATACGGCGCTCATGTTACCCCAATTGTCAATAAAGTCCAAAGCCGTAACAAAATCCTCAAGTCGCTAGTTGGCAGCACTTGGGGCAAAGACAAAGAAACGTTACTAGCTACATACAAAGCAATTGGTCAGCCGGTACTGAGCTACGCGACGCCTATATGGTCGTCGGGGCTAGCTGACACACACTGGGCGAGGCTTCAGGTCTGCCAGAATACCGCCCTTCGAACCGCCACTGGGTGTCTTCTTATGTCTCCTGAGCACCACCTTCACAATGAAGCGGAAATGCTCGCCGTTAAAGAGCATAGCGAGATGTTGACCAGGCAATTCCTGTTCAACTGTTCCAAACCGCAGCACCCGAACGGACGCCTGGTCAACGAAAATCCGCCCCCCAGGAGAATAAGAAGCCACCTACGCAAACACTTCGATGAGATCCGGCACCTGATTTCCACGCCGTTTGATCCTAAGGTGCAGCGGCAGGCCCTCACCCTTATCCACACCGATTCGGTAAATTCCTATGTCAGCTCTATCCCAGCGAACGCAGTTCTTCAGGCAACAACTCCACCCGTTGCCGAAGAGGAGCGCCCCTGTCAAAGCCGCTAGGTTTCTAGGACTTCCGTTAGAAGAGTTTGATGATACTACTGGGTAAGATACTGAGTCCCTAGGTAGGGCTAAGTAGCGCTACAACAACAACAACAACGGTGAGATTTGGTATCATGATGGATTTTTTGCAAGACTGTTCTGGTGTCACAGTTTGCCAACCATGTGCTCTTGGTTTTTGTTATTGAGATTTTACACAAACAGCAAGCTTGTGTTTTCGGTCTTTATATTTGAAGTATCCTGGTTCGGTACGAGCTATAGACCTATTAATAATTTTTTCTGCAGCGAAAAATTATTGTTGTTTTTTGGGTTTCTTAATAATTTTTTATTTTTTTTAATTAATTATTAAAAGTTTTTTGTTGAATTGAACAGGAAAAATTTAGAGACAACCGCCATAGCTTTTCTACAGATCCATTTCGGAAGTTGCTAACTTCACTCATCAGAGAAAAAAAAATTTGGTCGGAAGTAGTTCAGCAAACAAAAAGGTAAATATAACGTGTTTTTGCGACTAAATTTAGTCATTCAAGTTTTATCTATTAGAAACTATTAATATTAATATCATAACACGTGAAGTTTTTAAAAAAGTTATGTTCCAACTAGCAGTTACATATGTATGTGAAAAATAAACGAGCCGCAAAAATCGTATGTAACGTTAGCAGTGCAAACCTAAAACATGTTAAAATACGTTTTAATTTAATGAGTTTATATAGTTTCTTAATACTATACTTATATCTCACGTTCCAATTAAAAAAAGTTAAATTTCCAAAAATTTTAAGATCTTGTTAGCTTAAATAATATGTAACGTTGGCAGTGATTTCTTTATAAAACAAGCGGCATTAATGAAAAAAGGTGCAGTGAAATAAAGCCCAAGGAAAAAACGCCCATGGGCTTTATTTCCTTTTTAAAAAAGGTGTTATCACCTTTTGCTGATGGGTGTTATTTCCCTTTTCGAAGAGAAATAAAGCCCACGGACGTTAAAAACTAATTAAAACAAGCTGGCTGATTCAACAATTAAGTGTGCGTACCGTTTTTTTAACCGCGGCCGAAGGCCGCCAACGGGGAAAGGTGTTCTGCAAATAAATACCATGGATCACGCCCCGAATTGGGGATCTGACCTGGGTCAATTTTCGGTTTTTCACTAATAACTTTTTCCTAATCAACAGTTCGTGTTGCTCGCGTAAAATCCTATGGGCGTTATTTCTACAAATCTGTGCAGTCGTTAGGAAAGGCTGTCTCTAAAGCAGTTAAAGCCCTCTCAAACATGATCTGTATCTTGATCTCACTTCCAAATGATGTAACGTTAGCAGTGCATTTCATGAGCTTATAACTTTTACGGTATGGTAGCCATCAAACTAATTTTACTCTTAAAATGAAGGTATAGGCCTACCTGATAGCATAAGTAGCAAAACCTTGGACGTTTCTAACATTATTGTTATTATTTCGTATAAACTAAATAAAAACTCCATGCGAATGTAACGTTAGCAGCCGGAAAATTGGTCATATGTATATAAATTGAAAGGAAACATTTTTGAATAGAATGGATGGAAGGAAACATAATACATAAATCATCTACGGAGCATCGAGTCGCCAAGGGAGGCTAAACAAGAGCGCCCGAAAGCTCTCTCCGCGGCTCCGAGCAAAGCCGTTCCAGCCTTAAAATCCGTCTTATTAAATTTTATTTATATATTAATGTTATGGTTTTTATTGGATCCCTAATCAAGTTTTTTATTCGTTTTATTATTTCATGTTAAATCATTTCTGCTATTAATTTGAATTTGTTTATTTCAAACTACTTAATTAAGCACCAACGAAGTGGAGTGAGCCACCAGCTACAATAACCGTTCTTCTTCTTCCTGTTTTTTCTTTTTGGGTTTTTTTTAGATAATTTTAAGCTTTTGCTTATTTAATTCACGATAGTATTTTATTTAGTGGCTCACTTTTGTATTCTTTTAATTTATTTGTTTTGTTTGAAGAACAATTTAAGTTAATTTCATTCATTTTTATTATATTTATGTTCTTATATTATTTATTTTATATATATTTTATATTATTATTAAATACATAAGATAATTCTTTTGACCGGCCCGCATGGTATGTGTAAACTGCATACAGAAACGAAATGATGAAAGCCGAAGCTCGTCTCAGCTGAGGCCAAGCAACTGTTTTTTTTGTCTTATTTATTTATTTTCAGCTACCCCCCATCTACTGAAGCAGGCGCCTTCTTCAGATCAGATTCTGCGGTGAGTGAGTAATTTATTCACATACATATACATACATACATACACATTTAGAGTTTCGTTTATACATATACCATAAACACATTTCGTCACTAGTATACAGTGGTGGGCAAAATAATAGCACCACACTTTTTTTTTCACATGTTTTTATTAATTTATTTGATTATTATTTTTTTGTTAATTCTTTGGATTTATTGTCTTATTACGCTCCTTTTTTTTAACATTTTTTTGAAGTTACCTTTTTTTTATGATTTTTTTGTTATTTTTTTAATCTTTAGCCAATTAAATTTTGATTAAGAAACTAAGCTAAATTGAATTCTTTTGGATTAGATGAATTAGTTAGTAAGAATTTTTGTTAGTTTTTTTCTGAATTAATTAAAAATTATAACGTAAAGAAAAAAATGAATTTTCAATTTTATTCCTTTTATTGATTGGTAGATTAGATTAGCAATGGCTGTCTAAAGTTTTAGAGTTTGGTGTAGGTGTTGCACTGTGGCGACCGAGGGGGAAATGAATGTGCCACTAGGACAATAGACGGACAACAGTAGGATGACGGGACAATAAACGGACGGACTTTTGTCAGGTATTGGGGGCGCTGTAAGGTATTCGGAGTCAACACAGCGTCCATGGTTTCGCGCAATTAGTGCTGAGGGCGGGACGACTCCACCTGACAGGACGGTCTTTCTTTTTCTTCTTCTTCTCCATTTTATTTACTGTTTCTATCCCCACACACTTCTAGGCATGAAAATTTTGTGTTTGTCAGCTGTAGGTAAGTGCGGTGGATAATGAGCCCCCCCATCCGACGAGCTAGCGTGGGATGCAAGCATGCCGCTGTGCCACCGTACCCGAACAGGCAGCGACAAATATATTTTTAAAAAAGTCATATCTTTAAAAGTACCTGACTTTAAGCGTTCGACAATGAAAAGAAAACTTTGGAAAAAAAGCATAACTAATATATATATGTTTTGTCAAATGATCTCCAACCTGGGGCACATATGACAAGCATATTTTTATGGTGTTTCCTCGGTTTAAACATTATTCGAACCTTATTTAAATTAAACTAAATAATTTGTTTTCTAATATTTTATTGAAATAACAATAATCGAAGGTATTTGTACTGATTGAAGCTTATCATATAATATAAATCTTTGAAGAAATAAAAATAAAATTTGTAAGCTTTTGAATATGAAAATCTATTTTATATAAATACATAGAAGCCATCAAAATTAACCTCGGCCATATAAGTTGGTGAGGCTGCGAGAAGTCAAAGATTGATTACCGAGAGCTGAAAGTTTAAACTCAATTTCGTTCCTAAGTGTTATAGAGATGTCTTCCACCATTGGTTTTATAAAAACCCAGTTGTCTGGAGATAGCCTACCCAAATAATTAACATTGTAAGTAGAATAGGGGAATATCTCTGCAATCTCGCCAATGTAATAAACGGGCTTCTTATTATTTTCCCCAAAGGTGGCCAAGACGTATTCTCCAACTTTTAGAAACTCATCATTCAATAATTTGAAATTCAAAATATGATCTTTTGTTGATGATTTTTGGTGGCTTGTGTACTTAGAGTGATAAACAAAATTTTCTTCAGAGCTACTATCATTTCCAGAGTTCGAATCGTTTTTTAAAGGATCTTTTTTTTTCATTCGCATTATCAGAGATGTCCGTTTTAATCCATACCTTTCCGTTCAGACGTAGCTGTCTCGCGCTTATGCCTTATGTCTGCATGCGCTTTTTTCATATCATCCTCATTTATTTGGCAGCGGTTGGTTTTGTTTTTGTAGTTGCGAACCATTGCTAAAATAACACTAAACGTAGAAAATTTTGTTAGGAACTTCTCTTATTAAATAGTATACTTTTTTCATGGGGAACATTTGACATTTGTCAAATCTGCCCCTTCTGCGAAAGTCAAAGGTATTTGGTAAAACGTATTTCACTTCAGAGAAAATAACAATTATATTTCAATGCACATACGAAAAGAGTAAGCACTTTCGTAGTGTGCTGTAATTACACTGGACCACGAATTTCAACTTTTTCTCTTTACCAGAAACGCGGTTATGAAATTCGTATGTAAAATAACCGCTGATTTCGAAAATCGAGTTCATTTTTGATTCTATGGTATTGTTTTTGAGATATTTGCAATTTACCATTATTCCAAAAAACCAAAAAGATGGCTTCCTTTAACTACGTATATCTCACGAACTGGTCAAGCAATTGCAAAAAGGTTAACAGAATCAAAATTTCCTATAATTGCATCATACATTGTTTTTTGCTCAACCAGATAGTTTTCGATATATTAGCTTATCATTTCAGATTTTTGTTTTTTTTTTATGAAAAAATATGAAAAAAATTTCGTAACGCTCTGTTTAATTAGAAAAAAGATAAGCTATCATCGAAGAAAATTGATGCAAAACTATTTAAGTTATAAGTGATCATCCTGGTTTAATAATTAGTATTAATAATTTTTTTTTTTCTGCAGCGAAAAATTGTTGTTTTTGGGTTTCTTAATAATTTTTAATTATTAAAAGTTTTTTGTTGAATTGAACAGGAAAAATTTAGAGACAACCGCCATAGCTTTTCTTATAGATCCATTTCGGAAGTTGCTAACTTCACTCATCAGAGAAATTTTGGCACGCATTGCTAACTATTAAGCTAACAATACGCTGGGTTTTTTGCCTTCTAAACGCCCTGTTCAATCAACTTTTACCAATTCATGAACCAACACGCCATCTGACGTTAAGATTTGGTATTATGATGGATTTTTTTGCACACTGTTTTGGTGTCACAGTTTGCCAACCATGTGCTCTTGGTTTTTTGTTATTGAGATTTTACACAAACAACAAGCTTGTGTTTTTGGTCTTTACATTTGAAGTATCCTGGTACGGTACGAGCTATAGACCTATTAATAATTTTTTCTGCAGCGAAAAATTATTGTTGTTTTTGGGTTTCTTAATAATTTTTATTAATTATTAAAAGTTTTTTGTTGAATTTAGAGACAACCGCCATAGCTTTTCTTATAGATCCATTTCGGAAGTTGCTAACTTCACTCCTCAGAGAAATTTTGGCACGCATTGCTAACTATTAAGCTAACGATACGCTGGGTTTTTTGCCTTCTAAACGCCCTGTTCAATCAACTTTTACCAATTCATGAACCAACACGCCATCTGACGTTAAGATTTGGTATCATGATGGATTTTTTTGCAACACTGTTTTGGTGTCACAGTTTGCCAACCATGTGCTCTTGGAAAAATTATTGTTGTTTTTGGGTTTCTTAATAATTTTTATTAATTATTAAAAGTTTTTTGTTGAATTGAACAGGAAAAATTTAGAGACAACCGCCATAGCTTTTCTTATAGATCCATTTCGGAAGTTGCTAACTTCACTCATCAGAGAAATTTTGGCACGCATTGCTAACTATTAAGCTAACAATACGCTGGGTTTTTGGGGGTTCCGACCCTGCTAGGGACCGTTACTTTTCGAAATTTTTTTTATTCCATATAACTCTAAGTATAATAAACCTATACTTATGATATTTCGCATATAGGTATTGAAAGATCGTACAATATGGGTATCAGACGAAAGGGGAAGGCCCAAGGTTTCATTTTGGCTTCGATATATTTCGATAAATTGATCGATAACTAAGTTATCGGTCAAAATTCGATTGCCCAAAAACCTTAATATTACCCTACAATATGGGTATCAAACGAAAGGGGATGGCCCCAGGTTTTATTTGGACTTCGATATATTTCGATAAATTTATCGATAACTGAGTTATCGGTGAAAATGTTATTGCACAAAAACCTTAAAATTGCCCTACAATATGGGTATCAAACGAAAGGGGATAGCTCGAGGTTACATTTGGACTTCGATATATTTCGATAAATTTATCGATAAATGAGCTATCGGTGATTGCCCAAAAAACTTAACATTACCCTATAATATGGGTATCAAACGAAAGGGGAAGGCCCCAGGTTTCATTTTGGCTTCGATATATTTCGATAAATTGATCGATAACTAAGTTATCGGTGATTGCCCAAAAAACTTAACATTACCCTATAATATGGGTATCAAACGAAAGGGGATAGCTCCAGGTTACATTTGGACTTAGATATATTTCGATAAATTTATCGATAACTGAGTTATCGGTGATTGCCCAAAAAACTTAACATTACCCTATAATATGGGTATCAAACGAAAGGGGAAGGCCCAAGGCTTCATTTTGGCTTCGATATATTTCGATAAATTGATCGATAACTAAGTTATCGGTCAAAATTCGATTGCCCGAAAACCTTAATATTACCCTACAGAATGGGTGTCAAACGAAAGGGGATGGCCCCAGGTTCTATTTGTACTTCGATATATTTCGATAAATGTATCTATAACTGAGTTATCAGTAAAAATGCAATTGCAGAAAAACCTTAATATTACCCTACAATATGGTATCAAATCAACATTTGAATTTGCATTCATCCTGGCACAATTTGTCAAAATTGAATTCTTGAAAGGCCCCCTAACGTTACCAACGAATACCGCAAAAGAAAATTTCTGAAAACCGGTTTTCAATACTCTTTTTTCAAAATATTCGAATTTGGTAAATTCTTCAGTAGGCAATAATATTATATAAATATGAAATCTTAAAGTATATTATTGATTTTGAAAGGCCCCCTAACTACTTACATCCCGAGCAACGCCGGGTACCCTGCTAGTACAAGAATAAAATTGAAAACATCAAATCTTACCTAGACAGAAAGGTTCCTTGTTATATGAAGCCGGGAAAAGAAAATACTATCTGCTTTAGATGTAGCTTTTAAAAATTTTCTGTATCTTATAATTTTGAACCTTCATACTTACCCATAAGTGACGAAAATACATGTTTATAACTACATGCTTACAGCAGGTTTCGAACCCAACCACTCTTCTTTTCGATGCAACCACTCTACCAACTATAAAACAATTCGAGTATTAAAAGTACTATTTGATTTATTTAAAGAACCAGGATACTTCAAACATAAAGGCCGTAAAACACTAGCAAATTGTTGGTGTAAAATCTCAATAACAAAAAACCTGTTCAGGGAACCGTCTTCCGTCCTTATTAAATAAATACATCTAGTAAAACAATTATTAAAATATCACCAAAAGGTACATACATTTAATTCACGTCCTTTCTCTGTAATGTGGAGTTGAAACTGTCGTTTTGTTTGCAAGTAGATGTCTGTAAATATGCGCGCATTGGTCTGTATCTTTTTTGTAGTTCGGTCTAATGTCGGTGGGGATCGAAATAATATGGAGCATTTCCAGTGTTAGCCGTTTATTGTGTTTTGGTTCTTCTTGTATTATTGTCGCTTCTTCCAAATTCGGTGTATGTCCACTAAGGTGGATCGACGAAAAAAGTGTTTCCAGTCCACCCCTAGGATTAAATATATTTTGAAGAAAAAGTTTCACAGAATTTAAAGGCCTTTTCGACAGACTAAAACAAATTGTAATTTAGGTGTGATGTGAAACGAGATACCGACAGTCACTACTAGAATTTGAACTAGGAATAAAAAATGATTAAGGTAAGAATTGTGGTGGCTTCCAAGCCATGAACAACGGTGTACGGCTCATTAAAATCGGACTTAAAATGGCGACGTAGTGTCAAAAAAAGTAAATAGCCCATCGGGGGGGGCGTGGCAAAAAAAAATTTTTTTTTTTCCGATCGCCCTCAAAATATCTTTAATCCTAGGGGTGGACTGGAAACCCTTTTTTTTTGTAAGGGACATTGGTCTTTTCCAATGTGGGTAGGGTAAAGTGGGGCACCTGTGACTATGGGGCAGCATTGACTTTGCCATTTTCCATGTCAAAACCATTCAAAAACTTCGCAAATACAGAACTGTACGCAGCCTAATATAATAACAGGTGCTTATATGTAGCGGCCAGTTCTCGTTAAATGCTTAGCGGAGCAACACGTGTTTTAGTGATTTTCGATTGTTTAATGTAATTTTTGTGTTGCGTTGCGTAAGAATTTTTTCAAGGAAAATTAATTGTTTTTTATAAGCTAAAAATATTTTTGGTGCTTCAAGACTCAAATTTTGAGAAAAAATCGGTAATTAACAATTATTTATTTATTTATTTATTTATTTTCGAAAAGTCAAAAAACAACATGGTTTCTTACTGACTAAAACCTAAGTAAATCTAATTACAACAACGAGTTAAGTAAGTTATGAAAAACAGATTTCGAAGAAGATATATCAAAAGAAATCGAACTCCAGATCTCGTTCAACTCCCGCAAAGACCTCACTAACGGAGCATTCCTCGCATAGTTGGTAGACGCGTGCTTGATATAAAAAGGATAATGAGACCGAAGAGACCTAGAAGGAATCAGAAAATTAATAGAAATTAGCAAAGAGGGGCAATCAATATCGCCACTGATCAGCCCAAAAACGAAGGACAAGGAAAGAGTTGTTCTTCTGATTTCCAGCGATTTTAAGTTTATCAGGAGAAGACGGGAATTGTAGGAAGGGATTGGGTCAGAGAAACGGAGGGACCTAAGACAGAATCTTAGGAAAACCTTTTGTACTCGCTCAATCCTGTCGATAGCAAATTTGTGATAAGGTCTCCAGATAAATGCAGCGTACTCAAGTTTGGAACGAACAAACGAGGAGTAAAGCAGTTTCAGGGTATACGGATCCGAAAAGCTGACGCTGTTACGCCTCAGGAAGCCTAAGACAGCATACGCACCTGAGATAATATAATTAATATGATTACTGAATGAGAACGAAGAGTCAAAGATGACACCTAGGTCCTTGATCTCAACTAAGGACTGAAGAGGAGCCCCCGAAATACTGTATGCCGTCGGCAGTAAATTTCGAGATTTAGAATAAGTAACATAAGAGCACTTGTTCAGATTAAGAAAAAGGTGCGAGTTAAGACACCAAGTAGCTACTCTATTCATGTCCTCCTGGAGACGTTGTGCGTCAACCGAGTTTTTTACAATGGAGAAAACTTTAAGATCGTCCGCATATAGTAAAAACTTTGAAGACATAAAGCAGCTACCGATATCATTTATAAATAAAATGAATAAGAGAGGACCTAAGACACTCCCTTGGGGTACGCCCGAAGTGGCCGTGAAAGTATCAGAAGCTATCCCCTCGATTAAAACCTTGCAGCATCTATTGGATAAATAGGAGAGCAACCACCTCAGAAACACCGAATGGAAACCCGCCAATGAGAGTTTGTAGATCAACATATTGTGCGATACCTTGTCGAAGGCCTTAGAAAAGTCGGTGTAAATGCAGTCCACTTGATGGCCCGATGAAAACGCATCAATGCAGTAATCACTGAATAAAGCTAAGTTTGTGACTGTAGACCGCCCTGCAACAAAGCCGTGCTGGTTTGGTAATATCAAACTCTTAACGGCGAAATACATTTTATCCCTAACAACAACTTCGAAGAGTTTAGAAATAATAGACAGTTTAGAGATTGGCCTATAATTAGATACATCATTTTTCTTGCCATTTTTGTAAATCGGGGTTATATCTGCAAGTTTCCAGGCGTCCGCAAAGACTCCAGCACTCAGAGATTTATTAAATATAATCCTAAGAGGCGATATAATAGCGGGAAAATTTTTGAGGAGTACGGTACTAAACCCATCACGATCAGTCTGAAAAGAGTTTTTAAGGCTTTCGATGCCCCTGATGACGTCATCCGATGTAAGCTGTAGGTCGCCAAAGTTTACTGATGATTGCTGGGCAGGATAACTATCAACGTTCGACATAGCCACGTCATCGATAGTAAAGTTTGATTGGAAAAATTTAGCAAACAGATTAGCAACGTCAATAGGCGAACTTGCAAGTTCTGTGCCAAGGCAAACAGCAGCCGGGACCCCAACTCCAGACTTTTTAGATTTGATAAAAGCCCAGAAAGTCTTAGGATTCGATTTTATATTTGCTTCAACTCCAAGAATATAATTTTTATAAAGAAATTTATTAAGGCAATTAAATTTCTTTGAGAGTTGTTTGAACTTACTGAGATGGGTTAGATTCTTGGTTTTTAAGAATAAAAAAATCAAAACAATTAATATCGATAAAGTCATTTGGGGCACATTTGACTTTTGAGTGGGGGGTACGGCGTTAGTTTCAAGATGTGAAATTGAACTCAAATTACCTCAGGCAACTAATCCAGCTGGTACATCACAATGCCGGACGAAGTATTTGTTTCATGTTAACTTTGGAGAATATTATATTAAATAATTAAATCCTTTATAATTACCTTTGTTCTCTCTTTTTTACTATAATATTATTTTTCTATAGCTTCGTCGAAAACAAAGAAGCCTGCGTATATGTTTTGTTGAAATAAATATATTTATTTTGATTTTAAAATAAAGTCTTGTTTTTAAAGTTAACGATAAAGTAAAAAACAAGATGGTCAAATGTGCCCCTTTTAAAGTCAAAGGTGCCCCTCCGGCGGGGCACATTTGACAAATCGGCTTTTTTTTTTAAAAAGAGGCTAAATAAAGTATGTACACTGTTTTTTGTAACTCTTTGACCAGTTAAATATTAAGTTTAATATCTAGTAGTTACGATCAATTGTAAGAACGAGAACGGCGACCTGGTGACTGATGTTCAGAGAATACTAGAGATATGGAGGGATCACTTCTCTGCCCTTTTAAATGGAGAAATTGAGCAAGAAACCAGAGAAGAGCTCGAACCCGAACCCACAATCGAAGACGACGAAATTGACGTCCCAGAACCCGACTATAATGAGGTGCGAATAGCAATATCCCGGTTAAAAAACAATAAAGCAGCTGGCGCTGATGGTTTGCCTGCTGAGCTATTCAAGCATGGCGGCGAGGAGCTGGTAAGGCGTATGCACCAGCTTCTGTGCAGAATATGGTCGGATGAATGCATGCCCGAAGATTGGAATCTAAGTGTTCTTTGCCCAATCCACAAAAAAGGTGATCCTGCAAACTGCACCAACTACCGCGGAATCAGCCTTTTGAATATCGCATATAAGGTCTTGTCAAGCGTATTGTGCGAACGATTGAAGCCTGACGTGAACAGACTGATTGGACCTTATCAGTGTGGCTTCAGACCTGGAAAATCTACCATCGACCAGATTTTTACAATACGTCAAATCCTGGAGAAAACCCGTGAGAAAAGAATCGACACACACCACCTCTTTGTTGATTTTAAAGCCGCTTTCGATAGCACGAAAAGGAGCTGCCTATATGCCGCTATGTCTGAATTTGGTTTCCCCGCAAAACTTATACGGCTTTGCAAAATGACATTGAGCAACACCACCAGCTCAGTCAGAATTGGGAAGGACCTCTCCGAGCCGTTTGAAACTAAACGAGGTTTCAGACAAGGTGACCCCCTATCGTGCGATTTCTTTAATTTGATGTTGGAGAAAATAATACAATCTGCAGAACTCAACCGCGCTGGAACAATATTCTATAAAAGCGTGCAACTGTTAGCATATGCTGACGACATTGACATTATCGGCCTTAACAACCGTGCCGTAACCTCTGCGTACTCCAAACTAGAAAAAGAAGCGGAAAAAATGGGTTTGGTGGTGAACGAAGGCAAAACGAAGTACATGCTGTCATCAAGCAAAGAGTCAGCGCATTCGCGCCTTGGCACCCACGCCACTGCTGGCACCAAAAAGTTCGAAATAGTGAAGGACTTCGTTTACCTTGGATCCAGCATAAACTCCAACAATAATGCCAGCCTAGAAATCCAACGAAGAATTGCTCTTGCAAATAAATGCTACTTTGGACTGAGTAGGCAATTGAAAAGTAAAGTCCTCTCTCGACGCACGAAAATCACACTCTACAAGTCACTCATCGCTCCCGTCCTGCTATATGGTGCAGAGGCGTGGACACTAACAACATCTGACGAGGCTGCATTGGGAGTATTCGAGAGAAAAGTTCTGCGAAAGATTTATGGGCCTCTACGCGTTGGCGACGGCGAGTACCGAAGAAGATTTAATGATGAGTTGTATGAGCTTTACGCAGACGTCGACATAGTACAGCGCATTAAAACACAGCGGCTTCGCTGGCTAGGCCACGTCGTGCGAATGAACGAAGACGCTCCAGCCCAGAAGGTATACTTATCGGCACCCGCCGGTGGAAGCAGAGGAAGAGGAAGACCACCACTCCGATGGAAGGACCAAGTGGAGACCGACCTGCGATCTCGTGGGGTCTCCAATTGGCGCCAGTAGGCGCAAAGAAGAAATGACTGGCGAGCTATGTTGGACGGTCAAAATCGCTCAGGCGGTTAGATGGCCATTTAAAGAAGAAGAAGTTACGATCAATTTTTAAAATCTAAGTCTTTTTCGAAAAATATGCGAGAAATATGTCTTCGCAAAAAAGGTCACAGCTGCCCCACTTTAACCTACTTTTTATTTTGTTTGGTTAAATAGTAATTTTAACGTGTTTGTAGGCTTATGAGCTATTTTTATTCTATCTTTGTTTTAGCAGTCCGATTTCGTTAGGCGCTCTGACAGGCTGGGTATATAAGTCACCGACTTAAATACTGTGGGTTTTTTTGGAATGCTTTGATTAGTTTTTATTTTCGCTTTATTGATTAAGGTTTTTATGATATTTTTAGGGAAATCGTTATTTTTTAATAGGTACGTTGCTTCTTTGACGTTTCCACCAAGAAATAACGATTTCCCTAAAACATAATTGCATAATTGAATTAAATGTATGTACCTTTTTGTGATATTTTAATAATTGTTTTACTAGATGTATTTATTTAATAAATAATGTTAAAATTTGTTTGTAGTTCCCTGAAGACGGTTACCGTTGAGTAACCGAAATATATCGGAGAAAAAACTTAAAGTGGTGTTTTTCACTCATTTTAACGACCTAAAGCCGGCAAATCTAGACTATTGTAATAAAAAATTATTAAAAAAACCCAAAACAACAATAATTGTTCGCTGCAGAAAATAATTATTAGTAGGTCTCAAGCTCGAACCGAACCAGGATACTTAAAGAAAAAGTATTATAATTGTTATAGTGTTATTTGTTTATCCGGATAATATCCCATTTTCACTTTATACCAAGGGTGGGCATCAGCTTAGCACCTGCTAAGTGACCATATACGTATACGAAAAGCGAGCGCACAGCGACTTCTTCGTCAAAATCAACGACAACCACATTTAGTTTGATTTCAACACTCGTACGGTGAGGGTGTGTCGCACGGCGAAACACTCAGTTTTAGTACATAGGATGATCGAACAGTACGTACATATGAATGTTCAGTTTTTTGGGTTGGGTTGGAAGTTGAGTTGAAGACTTAGTATTTTAGTTAGATCAACAGTTTTTATGGCTACCAAAAGTTGACAAGTATCGGTAATGTCAGTGCTTTCATCCAAAGCAATGGAATAGGACTTAGCGTTTATAATTTTTTGCTTCAATTTCAAATACATAAATTTTGAAATATCTGTTATATGTACGTCGCGTTATTGTGCGACGTGATAAGGGTATATAACCAACATGTTTGGCTAGCTCAGCCCCTTTTTCTCCAAAACCTTCTAAAATGTCTACAGACAGGTTTTTAATAAAAGCACCATCTTCGAGTGGCTTTCCTTTTTTAGCTAAAGCCAAATTAACTTTTAAAGAAGCTATCAATTTAGCATTTTTAAAATTATCTCCTACTTCATCAATATAAGAGCTTTGCATAAACTCGAGCTTATATTCGAAAAACTTTATCGTTTTTTCATCAACGCTTAGGGTATTTACTTCTCTGTGTTGTGAAGCGAAATGCCTACTTAAGCCTTGCTTGCTGACGTAATTCAATACTTTTCCGCAAATCAAGCATTGCGGATTACTTATAGCGTTTAAAACAAAAAAAACTCCATTTCCCATTCGACCTTAAACATTTTCGTAAACATGTACGTGTTTTACGATCGCCCACTGTCTGACGTTGTTGTTGTTAGTCTGATAGCAACTGCGCGTGGTACGTGTTACCTTCGCAAGCGCTAAAATCAAACTGAATTAATAACTCAATTTGCTTTCGTGGTCGATGCGTGATCGTGCTTACTAACACACTCGCATTTCTGCAAACGTGTCTATGTGGTCGTGCCCACCCCTGCTTTATACCTTTAATATATGTATGTAGGTATCAGTGTTCGGACTTGAAAATTTTTTTTAGTGGTAGTAATTGAAAAAAAAGGTGGTAGATTTACGAAAAAAGTGGTAGATTTCGGTTTCAGTTAAAATACTGATTTTTATTCGAAAAAATTCATATTCACATACATAAGTATTTACCTTTGTACATACAGAGATTATTTTAAATAAATATTTGTACCTTTTGGTATTTGGTAAAAAAAATAATGATTATACTAATGGAACAAAACTTCCATCTTTAAATTTGAATTTGTTATAAAAACGTATTAAATCTATAGGAGGAACATAAATTTCTTGATTATCACATAGTTCTTTAGCAAATATAGTGTTAGCAACTGTGTTTGTTTTCATACGATTTCGTTTTTCTGTTTTTATAACGTTCATGATTGAAAACAAACGTTCGGCTGCCGCACTACTATGAGTCAAAACTGCCAAATTACACATGTACTTACTTAAATTGCTAAACATAAACTCACTATAAATATTTTCCTCCTTGCTCAAAGCTTTCGACCCTTGTACAATATTGTTTTCAAATATATCTTAAATTTTTTCTTTATCAAACACAATCAACGATCTCCACTCGTTGTTTAATACTTCTTCGCAAAATCCAGGAAGTGGAAATTCTCTGAGCAAGGGTAAAATTGTTGGCATATCACCTTTTTGGATTTTTATTGGGTTGAAATATTCAAGTATTTGTAATTTTGTGCATTTAAAATCAAATCGTTTTTTCAACTCTTCACATAGGCATATATAGTACTTAAGTAAATCATTTTTGATTTCAGTAGCATCATTGATATTTGTACTTAAAAATTTGTTACATTTAACACCGAAAAACATTTCGGAAGAAGGTAAATGGACTTTTGGGTCTTTAAAATTCACATCCAACGAAATGTTTTGAAGACATACAAAATTTTACAGCAATTCTTTAAAAAATGTAGTAATTCGTGAGTATAATAAATGTATTAATGTTCCTCTTGATTGATACTCCTTGTTCAGAATATTAATTTTTTTCAAAATGTAATTCAAAAATAAAAAGTATGCATAATTTGTATCATTAAGTTCATTTAGTATTTCGGTCCCAGATGATTCATTTAGTTCTTCAAATGAAAATAACAAAAAATAATGCCGCAAAAGCTGCCATCGTTCTATGATGCGATCAACTGCTGCTTCCAATGACAGCCATCGAGTTTCACAAGGTCTTTGCATTTGATGAGGTAGCGCTTGAAAATATTCTTGAAACTGTCGAAATTCTTCTCCGCGCTTAGAGCTGTGTGAGAAAAATGAATAGACATTACGGACAAACTTTTCCAGTCTCGATGGCAATTGCTTGGAAGCAGCAGATGAACATAAATTGAGAGAATGGCACGTACAACCTAAATACAATAAATTGTTGTTTGTTTCTTGGAACTTTTGCTTTATACTATTATGTTTTCCCCGCATTACGGATGCGATGTCCGTCGCTAGGCCTATCATATTAGTTATTGGCACATTAAATTTCTTAAAGTAATTTGCAATAGCATTATATAACGCTTTCGCCGTACCATCTGCAACTTCCAAAGGTCCAAAGAAGCGGTCAACGACATTATATTTATCCTTTGGTATATAGCGCACAACTAACACAATGCTTTTTTTCATGCTTATATCTGTACCTTCGTCAACGATGAGAGAAAAGCAGGTGGACCTTAACTCGGTGGCTATAAGTTCTTGGGCGTACGGACCAACAATACTATTGATAATCCCAGTTGCTTTTTTTGAACAGCATCTAATACGCACGTCATCAGGGCTCAAAAAATTAAACAGCTTAGGCATTGTATCCATTTGCATAAAAGGCAAAGAATGCTGCACACGATTACTCAATTAATCGATTAATTATGATTTTTGATTAATCAAAAAGGGTGTTTACTCGATTAATCAAGATTTTGATTAATCAAAAAGAAAATTAATTGATTAATCGCCTTTTTGATTAATCGTTTTTTGAATAAAATGATTAATCATATCGCACACTAAATCAAAAAGAGTCACAACTCAAAATCCGAGTAACTTTCAGTTAATTGCTTCTGGATCGCACAAAAGTGATTTGATTTTTATAAACTTGACATCACTGTGCTCTTTAAAGAGTAACGATAATAGTCAAAGAGAAAAATATTGTATGTATTGGCTGCACTACTTTTTATTAGGCAATCTATGCCAAGAAAGCGACCTAGAAAAATTTTGAGTTGTGACTGTTTTTGATTTAGGGTACGATATATTAAAATTGCACAAATTTAGAAGTTCCTTGTTACTTCAACCATTTGTTGCATATTCGACATTTTGCCCATTCGCCATCGGACAACACATCAAAATTTTCTTAAAATTTTTTATTTTTTAATATTTTGGCTTTTAATTTTTTTTTCTTTGCAGCTATGTATTTCAAGACAAACTTTCACATAAAAAAATGAGTAAATTAATCAGTTTTTGATTAACCATTTTTGAAAATACTCGAGTAACGCTCGTTTTGATTACTCATAATTTTGGTTAATCAAGTAATCGATTAACAGAAAATTTGATTAATCAATTTACTCGATTAATCGAATAAATGCACAGCCCTAATTGTAAGTTCCCTGGATATTATTGAAATGTCACTACTTCTCTCGACACTTTGTATTATCGATATTTGCTTTAACTGCGCTTGGTCCTTTTTATCCATGGCGTTAGTATGCTTATTAGTAGCTGCATGTCGGTCTAATAATGTTTTGTCATTTGCAATCGAAGTTTTACAATACTTGCAGAACGCTCTGGAGTCAACACTTGTTAACCAACCCCTTCCTTCTTCCCATTCTTGCTTATATTTTTGCGCGTATTTTGGTTTTTTGCTTGAAGGTTCAATGTGTTTGCAATTATTATCAGTGGAGGATGCGGTCCCGTTGTTGGGAGGGTCAGTTCTGCAAAAAAAGATTTTATATTGTAATAATCGAAGCTTAATATTGAAAACTTTACCTTTTCAAGAATTTCTCCATATTTCACACCCGCAAAAACTCAAGATAGGCGCAAAAGCAAATGTCAAACGTGAGTGCTGCCAATAATTTTTTTTTTAGCAGGTTGTGTTTTCTATTAGTAAAATGCTGCCAGCCTTGTTTTTTACAAAACTGTGTTGTTGTTGTTGTTTTAATAACAAAATCACTCCCCGAAGGTTTTGGGGAGTGTTGTCGAAATAAAAGTCCTTGGCCGGATATGAATCCGGTACGCTCCGGTACTCCCTTGCGGTACTGCCCGACTGTCGTGGGAGCGATTTGGTATGACCAGTGCAACCTTATAGGTCATGTCATCCCTCCTTCCGAAAGGAAAGAGAAGATGGGTAATGAGAGGTGGGAGGCATCATATCCGTAGATCAACCATCGAGTTGCACATCATTACCTTTGTGCATATTAGTCGCCTCTTACGACCGGTATGCCTACCGCGGGCATATTCTAAGCCCCAACCCGCAGGGGCATATACTTGGCTCCACATTTTTTGATGCAGATCGTTTGACGGTCGTTTGTACGTGTTTGGTAGTCGACAACCATGAGCTCTAGGAAAAAAGTGGTAGATTTTCAAGCTTACGTGGTAGAAGTGGTAGATGCTCAAAAAAGTGGTAGATCTACCACGAAAGTGGTAGATCTACCACGAAAGTGGTAGAAGTCCGAACACTGGTATGTATACATACATACATTGAAGTTGCGCAACCTGGGTATTTTTATTTGATCGCTTATAACTTACGTAGCTTATCTTTTTTCTAACTAAACAGAGCGTTACGAAAAGAAAAAATATGTGGAAAAAAAGTTGTGATTTTGGAATGCTGTTCATATTTTTTCATAAAAAAAAATCAAAAATCTAAAATGATAAGCTAATATCTTGAAAACTATCTGGTTGAGCAAAAACAATGTATGACGCAATTATAGCAAGTTTAATTGACTTTTTGATTCTGTAAACCTTTTTGCAAATGCTTGACCCGTTCGTGAGATATACACATACGTAATTTTTAGGAGTTTTCGAATAACGGTCAATTGCAAATATCTCACCAGTGGTACAATCAAAAATGAACACGATTTTCGAAATCAGGAGGTGGTTTTACATACGAATTTCATAGCGGCGTATCTAGTAAATGTTGGCCGTCGACCAGTGTTATCTAAAAACAAGTAAGGAAAAGGCTGTCTTCGGCTATGCCTTTCTTGAATACGCATAACTTTTTTATGTGTTCGATCCTTACTTATAATTGGTACAAACTCTCAAAATTGTTAATTTAAATATACATAGGCCAAACCACATTTATCGGAGCAATCGATTGTATGTGAGCTATGTATATGTTATGTTACTTCGGTCTGTATGATTTTCATTACACACGTTACCTATATAATAAGTACCAAACTTGCAAAATTTTACGTTCCTAGCTTCTTCAATTTATCGAAATATCGATTATATGGGAGCTATACATTATATTGGTCCGATCTGGGTAATTTTCACTACGCACGTTATGCATATAATATGAACTAAACCTGCAAAATTTCGCTTCCCTCGCTTTTTAATTGCAAGAAATATAGGCCAAAACCCGTTTTATCGGAGCAATCGATTGTATGGGAGCTATGGATCATTCTGGTTCCGACAAATGATTAATATAATACAAAATGGCGGCTCCATACCAAATTTCAACGAGATATCTCCAAAATTGAGGGACTAGTTTGCGTTCAAACAGACAGAAGGACGGACAGACGGTCATGGCTAAATCAACTCAGCTCGCCGCCCTGATCATTTCGGTATACTTAATGGTCGGTCTATCTCTTCTTCTTCTCATACTTACAAACATCGGACCAAAGTTATAATACCATTTCATGTTCATGAAAGGTATAAAAAGCTTATACCCGATATACCAAAATTTTAATTGCGCTCGGGGAAATATAAAAACACGTGTTACTCCGATATGCACTTTAGAGGTCCATGTTCACGCTGCAGAGACTGAAGTTAAATGTACCCCAGTGTCAAATGTACACCGTCTTACCCTATATGCAGGCAATATAAGCGGCACTATTGCATCGCAAAATCCGTGTATTTGTAAATCACCGTCTAGTAAAAATAAATATCGGTCGAAACTGAATCGAGTAACCAACTTATACTGTTCGCATATTTCAAACCATTCATATTGTAAGGTTTAGGAAGGACTTCCATTCCAATCCAACTTTTCTTTCCAAAACGGCTGTAAGAAAATTTTGTCTTTTGCCGTTACAGACCCAATCAAGTCAAGCAGGTCATAAAGCCTAGCAATGGCTGATAAAATTGTACGCTTAGTTACCTTTTCTTGCGGTGCAAATGGCGAAAACGAAAAAATAAAAACATCCATACTAGGGTCCCAAACCAACCCAAGTTGTTTTATTATGCTTGTGTCATCATCAAACGTTACAAACACCTGCGTATCGTCTACAGCTATTTCGATAAAAACTTGATCATTATTTGAAAATTATTATTCGAAATTTACCAAGAGACAGCAATTTTCTAGTTTGATTCAAAATGATTTCAGCTTCTTCCACAGAATCTGCTCCGTAAATCTCGTCTTTTACGTAAAACGCTTTGTATATTGTCTCAGCCCCAATATGATGGGAGTGTGCTTCATCCCGAGCGAGCTGCTTCATCGAGCGAATGGCTCTAGCTAAAGACGCTGGCTTTGTTCCGTAAGTTACGATATCTAATGAAAAAATACGAAATTCCTCACAAGGGTGATCTCCCCATATATATGTACATTGTAGAAAGTTGTCTGGTTGTGACATTTTCCCACAACGATATATTTTACAAATGTCTGCAGTTAGACCAATTTTAAAAGTACGACAATGAAGTAAAAGGTCATAGAGTTGAGCTTGAATAATAGGACTTTTCATTATAATTGAACTTAACCCTTCTGCTATGTTTGGGTCAATTTGACCCAATTTTAGGAAAAACTAAACGAAACTCATAGGTTTCTTTCATAGAATCGTGTTTATTCTTCTTCCACTTGTTTTCTGCATTAAATAGAAGGGGTTTGCTAACAAATTAAAACCATAATAGTTTTCAACACTACTAAAAATATCTTAAAGTGTTTTTGCTACACTTATTGTGTTACTGGGTCAATTTGACCCACCATGTGATTTAGTATCCCCTAATGTATACATGTTTAGGAAACTATTATGAAGAACAGTATTTATGGAAAATTGCATACATTTTTCCTATTTTTCGCATACCATCTTTATCAATTATTGAAAGCTTCATTAGTACTAACAAATCTGCGAACCCCTGTTCTATGCATGAGAGCAAAAACACTTGGTATGTCGTAGAAAATTTGCCGCTTCTTTTCCACTGTCATCTAGAAACAGACTTTGCATTTAGCAGCTTAGTGTGTATAAAATGCCAGTAGAAGCATTACCAATAGCAGTGTACCCGGCGTTGCTCGGGATGTAAGTAGTTAGGGGGCCTTTCAAAATCAATAATATACTTTAAGATTTCATATTTATATAATGCTAGCAGGGTACCCGGCGTTGCTCGGGATGTAAGTAGTTAGGGGGCCTTTCAAAATCAATAATATATTTAAGATTTCATATTTATATAATATTATTGCCTACTGAAGAATTTACCAAACTCGAATATTTTGAAAAAAGAGTATTGAAAACCGGTTTTAAAAAATTTCCTTTTGCGGTATTCGTTGGTAACGTTAGGGGGCCTTTCAAGAATTCAATTTTGACAAATTGTGCCAGGATGAATGCAAATTCAAATGTTGATTTGATACCATATTGTAGGGTAATATTAAGGTTTTTCAGCAATTGCATTTTTACTGATAACTCAGTTATAGATAAATTTATCGAAATATGTATATCGAAGTACAAATAGAACCTGGTGCCATCCCCTTTCGTTTGATACCCATATTGTAGGGTAATATTAAGGTTTTCGGGCAATCGAATTTTGACCGATAACTTAGTTATCGATCAATTTATCGAAATATATCGAAGCCAAAATGAAACCTTGGACCTTCCCCTTTCGTCTGATACCGATAACTCAGTTATCGATAAATTTATCGAAATATATCGAAGTCCAAATATAACCTGGAGCTATCCCCTTTCGTTTGATACCCATATTATAGGGTAATGTTAAGTTTTTTGGGCAATCACCGATAACTCAGTTATCGATAAATTTATCGAAATATATCGAAGTCCAAATGTAACCTCGAGCTATCCCCTTTCGTTTGATACCCATATTGTAGGGCAATTTTAAGGTTTTTGTGCAACAACATTTTCACCGATAACTCAGTTATCGATAAATTTATCGAAATATATCGAAGTCCAAATAAAACCTGGGGCCATCCCCTTTCGTTTGATACTCATATTGTAGGGTAATATTAAGGTTTTAGGGCAATCGAATTTTGACCGATAACTTAGTTATCGATCAATTTATCGAAATATATCCAAGCCAAAATGAAACCTTGGGCCTTCCCCTTTCGTCTGATACCCATATTGTACGATCTTTCTATACCTATATGCGAAATATCGTAAGTATAGGTTTAATATACTTAGAGTTATATGGAATAAAAAAAATTTCGAAAAGTAACGGTCCCTAGCAGGGTCGGAACCCCCAAAATTTAAAAAAAAATAGCCTATAACTCCTTCCAGACTATAGCCTGTAGGCGTGCCAAATTTCAACAAAATCCGTCTAGCCATTCTCAAGTTTTCAGGGAACAAAAGCAAACGTCTAGACATCCAAACATCGCTACATTCACATTTATAATGGGTAAAATCACCTGAAGTGAGCCCCCCATTTTTCCACTCATTATCAAATTCAGGTATGAGTACTTTTTCATGAAGTATTCACTATAGACAATTAGTCCCCAAAGGGGTTTTTGAAAATTTTGTTTTTTACAACAACAGCAACAATTTTTGTTTTAGAAAAAAGTTGTATGACCTTTAGTAAAAAAAGCAATAACTCAGAAGGTATTAGAGATATTCTAATGAAACTTTCAGGGTTCATAGTTCAATACTTGTATTTTAATAACATATATAGAAGTTAAAATTATTTATTTATTTCCATACTGTTAACTAATTTTTAAGTTACAAGCCAGAATATCTTTGACTTCTCCCTCAAAAAACAAAATTATTTTTTTTTCCAGTACTATGCATTAAACGTCAAAGTAACAGAATCCGCAAAAAAATTTCACTGCTCGCGATTACTTTCAACAAAAACTAATTTTTTATGTAGCACGGTTAGCTCTGTTGGTCCTTAACTTACCTTTCAGCTGCTCTGTAATTATAAAAAAGAAGCAATACTTTATTTTTTCAATAAAAATATTAAATATTTTTTTTTTTGCACAAATTGCAGTAATAAGTTTTTATTTTTTTTTTCAAAGTGAAGAAATGAAATATTTATGTTATAATTTAATTTTAAATCTTTCTATTTTTAAGCACATACTTTGTTTTTAACAATTTTATTGTCTTTGGAAAAAAGCTTGCACTCGAGTGATGTGTTATCTAAAGCTTTGTAGTAATGATATTGGCGTGTATTTTTGACCGTAAAAGAATGTTCATATCGTGATTTATATTTTTCCTCATGAGATTCATGGTCTTGTTGAGAGCAGAAACCAAAATTTACTTTTTTAAATGATTTTTCAGCCCATTCAAACAATGAATATGCATTAGTAATGTGGTTATCATTATCCCTTTGCAGACTTGCACGATAAGCTTGTCGTTTTACACTGCCTGCCAAGCCGTCACATGCTCCTTTCCCGTGAGCTGTAGCAAAAAAGTTCCATTCCGCGTCAATGTTAAAATCGTTTTTGTGGTAAATCAAATTTGTAAAATTATATTTATTTTTGTATTGCGGAGCAGCTCCGTCCGAAAAATATAAAAGTTTTTTAATCTTATCTTCGCCGAATTTATTTTTTAAGCCGGGGGCATTGGTGCGTTATCGGTAACCTTATAAAACAGCTGATTCGACCAACCTTATGAGGATCAATGTAATCGATTATTGGTGCTACTATCTGTAACGTAACCTTACCGACCAAATGCATGTTGGTTTTCTCTTACGTTAAGGATACGACTACAGCGATACGACTACTGCACCAATGAACCGGCCTTTAAGAATTCAACCAATTTAAAATTAAAAAGGTGAACCGAGCACGCGTCATGACTAACTTTTTCAGAAATTATAACGTAGTTTGCATGTTTTGTTTCTTCATCAGCTCTATAATACACTATGTAAGGGTGAATTGTAGCCTGGGTATTACTCCAATGGTGGGATTGTATTGCGTCTTGTACAGAAAAAGTATAATTTTCAGACAAATCCAGACAAACAATAATTCCTCCATCCCCAACGCATTGTTTCTTCTCAGTAAAATATGCAGCTTGAGATCGTGCAAGGAAATCATGTCTTAACAATTCAGGCCATTTTTGTTTTAAATCTTCTTTGTTTTTCCTTGTTTCAACTATTTCAGTCCTGTAAATTTCAAGCAAAATAATTGAATTAAAATCTTTATAAAAAAAATATAATTTAGATGGACAATGCCTAAATATTTAATTACTAATATATCGATACAATTAAGGGGTCTATCAGCAATTTCGTCGGAGCTGGAATTTCGGTATGAATCACGGAATTCGGTAGGTAACTTCGATTAATTTTATGATTTCTATTGAGTTTCCCGTTACAAGAAAATTGCTGATAGATCCATTTCTTTTTTTATAACAACATATTGTCAAGTAAGCTAATATATTTCATAAAAAAAAATTATTCGGTTAAACTTTTTCCTACCTGTCGGTACTTTTCCATTGGCTATATGTGATTTCATTAATTTCATTATTACCAAGCATTATTTTAAAGTTGTTTACAGTATGATCAGTTCCCGGACATTTAGTACAATTTGAAAAATAGCACAATGAAGTCGATTCTTCGCAAACTGAACTTTTAATGAAGTCATTTAAACTTTGCGATAAATTAATTTTCTTTTTCTTTAGTTCATTTTTTAATCCATTCAACTGAAATTTTACATTTTGATGTACTTTACATACACAAACATTGTGAGTCCCGCTCTTGCCTGCAGATACACATTCACGTGGACGGAGATTTTAAAATTTTGTTAAAAAAATTTTCTCGTCGGGAAAAGCTTCACTAAATTGTTTATATAGCTCCTCAATATTAAATAACAATAAACGCTTTTGTTTATGAACTTTATTTCCGTTTTCCATAACCGATACATAATCTTTTATCCCAGGCATTACGCGAGATACATCGTCGGATAAATAAAAACTTTTAACGCGCTCGATTGTTTCATTTTTTATAGTTTTCCCTTTTTTAATTGTGGGATGTGATGCGAATCCCCTCTCCGCCCGGATTTTTCTTGCCTTTTGAACCATTCGTTTGGAAACTTTAAACTCTCTTCTTATCATATTCATCGACCAATCTGGAGGAAGTGTGGTCAAAACTTGAATTTTGTCAGCTCTACTACTCTTACTATTAAACGCACATTTAAAATTGTTAAGCACAACATCTTTAGAATTAGTTTCAGTATTTGTAATGTTAGTATCATTTATTACTTTATTCAAAACAATATTTAAAGCTTTTTGACATTCTTTTGCATTTGATAGTCGCTTCACTTTGATTGGAGGTCCACCAATTTCCGATAACATTTTATTAACTTTATCAATTTTTAATTTGTTGTCGACAAAGCCACATTGGAAAGATGGGTCTTTTTTTCGTTATCTTCAGTAGCATAATTTGATGATTCAGTCTCATTGATTTTTGAGCACGTTCACACGAATTACACATATAATTATTAACGAAACCTTTAAAACTATGAGCACGGTTTTTTGTAATTAAAACTAGATTTTTAAGAACTTTTTTATGATTTTGTTTATTGAACGGATTGTAGCATTTATTTACACGACCCATGACAAAAAAAGAACAAAATTACGAGCAACAATGCAATTTAAATAATTAAAGCACACGAAAATTTCTACGAGCGCGTCATAAAAAAATTTGTTTTTCTTGAAAGTAATCGCGATCAGTGAAATTTTTTTGCGGATTCTGTTACTTTGACGTTTAATGCATAGTACTGAAAAAAAAAATAATTTTGTTTTTTGAGGGAGAAGTCAAAGATATTCTGGCTTGTAACTTAAAAATTAGTTAACAGTATGGAAATAAATAAATAATTTTAACTTCTATATATGTTCTTAAAATACAAGTATTGAACTATGAACCCTGAAAGTTTCATTACTAAAGGTCATACAACTTTTTTCTAAAACAAAAATTGTTGCTGTTGTTGTAAAAAACAAAATTTTTAAAAACCCCTTTGGGGACTAATTGTCTATAGTAAATACTTCATGAAAAAGTACTCATACCTGAATTTGATAATGAGTGGAAAAATGGTGGGCTCACTTCAGGTGATTTTACCCAATATTAGTAGGATTATTGCCTACTGAAGAATTTACCAAATTGGAATATTTTGAAAAAAGAGTATTGAAAACCGGTTTTCAAAAATTTTCTTTTGCGGTATTCGTTGCTAACGTTAGGGGGCCTTTCAAGAATTCAATTTTGACAAATTGTGCCAGGATGAATGCAAATTCAAATGTTGATTTGATACCATATTGTAAGGTTATATTAAGGTTTTTCTGCAATTGCATTTTTACTGATAACTCAGTTATAGATAAATTTATCGAAATATATCGAAGTACAAATAGAACCTGGGGCCATCCCCTTTCGTTTGATACCCATATTGTAGGGTAATATAAAAGTTTCCGGGCAATCGAATTTTAAACGATAACTTAGTTATCGATCAATTTATCGAAATATATCGAAGCCAAAATGAAACCTTGGGCCTTCCCCTTTCGTTTGATAACCATATTATAGGGTAATGTTAAGTTTTTTGGGCAATCACCGATAACTCAGTTATCGATAAATTTATCGAAATATATCGAAGTCCAGATGAAACCTGGGGCCATCCTATACCTACATATATGCGAAATATCATAAGTATAGGTCAAGTATACTCAGAATTGTATGGGGGGAAAAAATATCAAAAAGTAATGGTCCCTAGAAGCGTCCAAACCCCCAAAATTAATAAAAAAAAATAGCCTATAACTCCTTCCAGACTATAACCTGTAGGCGTGCCAAATTTCAACAAAATCCGTCTAGCCATTCTCAAGTTTTCAGGGAACAAAAGCAAACGTCTGGACATCCAAACATCGCTACATTCACATTTATAATATTAGTAGGATAAATGATTTTAAATGAAAATAAAAATGAAGTTTGTTAAAAAAATTATAAGTAAGTTTTCATGAGTGGGTCAAATTGACCCAAAACACTAAAAATGTGATTTTTTTCTAATGTAGCAGAAGGGTTAACTAAAGTCCATTACTGGTTGGTCTAGAACTATCAAACACCACAGGCAGTTTTGTTGTTGTACTATCAGCTTTCAACAGGTAGTGATTGGGCAAAAAACATATGGGAATTTCTTTCGGTATAGAATGAATGAAAGACATCTGATTTAGTTCAGCATATTCCTTTATAAACGACGAGTATTGTTGTTTCAGTTCAGAATTACGCTGCAATTTCTTTTATAGGGCTTTGAATCGATTTAGAGCCTAGTTATATACATAGGTCGCCTCATTCAAAATAAGGTGACTTAGTTAGCAACCGAACAGAAAACTCACCAGGATCTAAGCGCTTGTAATTTACGAAGTGATCTTTACACAAATCTTCTTCTGGTGTAGTCTTTGGTGCGGAGTCTACAAAGCTTTCAATTTGCTAAAAACATTGAACTAGGTTGTTTAAATTTGAACCTAAATCTTCTTCTAGAGTTATATCCATAGCTACTAGGCAAGATAGTTTTGAAGAATTATATGTGGTTGAACCCAATGCAATCCAACCCAATTTTGTTTTTTGGCAAAGTGAGCAAACTATCAGCTAAGCGTATTTGGCCGACACATAGCAAACCAAAAAATAAACTAACCCCGATGAGCATACCAATGCGATGTGGCTCGCAAAATAATGGGTCCGACAAACATAGTACGTTTCCCTCGATACCTTCCAACGAACGACTAGGTTGGGCATTAGTAATATTCAGGCTTGCCAGATTTTTAAATAAAAAAGCGCGATTGCAGAACAAAAAAGCGCCAAAAAGTGACCAAAAGCGTCGAGAGTTCAAAATGCCAAAATTAGGTATGAATTAAATTTAGTTAATATAAATATATGTGATAGTTATCTTGACTATAACATGACCCATAAAGTCGACTTAACAAATCTTTTATTTTAATAACAAATAACATACATTTTTTTATTTATATACTCTCGGCATATGTACTACAAATCTATAATAAAGAAAGATCTTCCAAAATTTCTTCGAAATATGTTTCATCTGAATCATTTATTTCTTCATTTCTATCATATATTGAGTTGTTTAACCTTGACAACCAGAAAAGGCCTGCGGGGAATCCCTTCTTTTCAATTGTAGCTGATCGATTGGTTACGAAATTTAATTTTAGCAAAACTCTGGAGAATAAGAGAGTTACCTCTTGTGTTTTGTATGAAAAAACCTAAAAATTAAAAAAAAAAAAATCGACGATACTTTTGGTCGGTTTTGAGCGTTTTTAGGTATTTTTACATATATTGTGGCGGTTGCCAATAAAACGAAATCTTTGGCACCTTGAACTTGAGTAACCCGTTTCTGTAACTTTGCGTTATAATAACGAAAGTGTTTTTATCACAGGGCTCGTAACGATTTTGTTATTTTCACCTTAAATATGTGCGTAATTCACCTTGCGATATGTGCGTGGGGTGTTATGTAAAAATGATTTGGCTTAGGTGCCCAATAGAACATTTGACATACGCCACGCAATTATCTTAATAGCCTAGTAGTTGTGATGTTGCCCTAATCAGCGGGGGATTCCGAGTTCGAATCGAGGCAAAGTTTTTCTTTTTTTCACCTTCTTATATTTTATTTTTGGTTTTATATTTTTCTAAGAATTAATTTTTAGTAAATATTAATAACATTAATATCACTGCCAATATAGGCTTCGTTAATTTTATCGATCGTCGTAACGAAAATATATTTATACTACGCTTATAGAAACACTGCTAAGCACTTTGAGTTAAAAATCATATCGATGGGATACAGAAACGATACAGAGCTGACAAGCGCTGGTGCTGAATTGGCATAAGATAAACAAGGTATAAGTGTATTTGCTGGTTATTGTGGTATAGAATTACTAGAGGCGATTTGTCTCTTGATGAATAATTCTATGATGCTTAGAAGCGCAATATCGACAGTTACGGGACTTGCAATTCTTAAGGGCAAGGCAAAGTTGCAATCTGTTATCTTCGTTGCAGTGTACTACAGTTAAAATCCTAATAAACCTTTCAGAGGCTTCGACAGGGGTGGACCAGAGGGAAATGGGTGTTAGAAGAGCAGGCCCTGTTGAGCAGACAAATAAATAGTTAGTATCGTGTGGGTACAGGCCGTATGCCGGAAAGACATTGTTGTTGTTGTTGTTAGCAGTGTTGCGCCCTGCCCAAAGGGCAGTTCGCCCTAAATTGTCATCAAGCTCTTCTAACGGGAGTCCGAGGAAACGCGCAGTTTCAACAGGGTTGGACCAGAGTGATAATGGTGTTAGAAAAGTGTGTTCTGTAGAACAGTAGAAGAGATGTTGTGTGTCATGAGGGGCCATACCGCATGCATTGCATGTGCTTGGTATGTAGGGGTTCAGTCTGGACAGATAGGAGTTCAGCCTATTGCAATATCAAGCCGGAGTTGTGCCAGCATGATTCTAGGTTCACTCGGTAAGACACGTTCTTCCTCAGCAAGAACAGGTGGTTGGGTGTCAATAACGGAGTTCACAGGCCGGGATCTGAGGGATCTGTCGGTGTGGAGGTCGTTTAGGGCCCGCCCGTGGCCCCGCAGATCAAACGGCAACGAGATGTGATGCCGGATCTCATCATAATGCTTTCGGAGATGTTTCCTTATGTCTCTGGGAGCGGAGTTTCATCCAATAGTTGTTGGTTTGGATGACTGGGTCAATGACAGTTCAGAAGGAACTGCCTACTTAAAAGCTCCGCATGCTCTCGAACGTTGAGCATTTTAGCCTCTTGGTGGAGGTGAGACTCAGTCGACATAAGCAAATTGCCAGTTGCAATTCTGATGGCGGTGTTTCCTCCAGTTGGTCCTGCCGGCCAGTGACTTGAGGAACTTGTTGCGGCTTTGTACCTTTTAAGCTATTGCGGTGGCATAACCAGCGAAGGTGAGGGTTTTGTCAAATGTAACCCCTAAGATTTTGGGGTGGTTGGCAGTAGGTAGTGGTACACCATCGACGTGGACATTCAACTCCTGCCCTATCTGCGCAGTCCATGTGGTAAATCGCTTCGCTGTAGATTTAGTCGGGGACACTGTCAGGTTCCGCTGTGAAGAAGCTGAAAAGATCGCGTAGGTAGCCGTTCAGTCTTGTACACAGTTAGTTCGTGGAAGGGCCCTTTCCCGTGCCAGCACGGTGCAGCCGTCAGCGTAAGAAACGATGGAGACCCCCTCTGGTGGGGGAAGGAGGCTCGAGATGTAGAAGTTAAACAGGAGGGGTGAAAGTACACCACCCTGCGTTACCCCTTGTTTGATTCTTCTAGGTCTACATCTCTCGTTTCGAATCTTCACTGACGCCAGCCGACCGTTTAGATAATTGGCGGTCCATCGTTTAAGGCAGGCAGGAAGCGGTGTCTCTTCCAAGTCTCTAAGGAGTGTGGCATGGTTGACCGTGTCGAAAGCTTTCGACAGGTCAAGTGGCACGAGGACCGTCCTATGGTTTGGTGGGTGTTGATTCAAACCGAAATTGATCTGCGTCGTGATGGCATTTAAAGCAGATGTTGTGCTATGATTTTCCCGGAAGTCATGTTAATGATTGGCCAGCTGCAGGTTTGCGGTATAGTATGGGAGCAAGATAGCCTCTAACAACTCCACTACCGGCGAGAGGAGAGATATCGGGCGATAAGAATCTTTCTGATTTGACGCTGTCGCCGAATGTAGTGGCGACCTTGTCGTTGTATTTGGTCCGGTTGGATAGGGCATTGACAGTCGACCATAACTTGCCGACCCAGCCGGAGGGGTTGCATGACTCTAGGTGTTGTTTCCACTTTGTCCACTTGTGGCCATTGACTGTCCGACGGATTTCCGCTTTGAGATCTTTTATTCTTGGATCTGCGGGGTTTACGAGTCTCACTTGGTCACGTCCTCTTGCCATTGCCGCTGCTTCTGCGGGGAAATTCGGCTGAATTTCCGGGATTCTGCCAGCAGGGATGAAGCGGAAGGCTGAATCGATGACTTTGCGAAACTCTTTCTCACCATTGCGTACGCCCGTCGGTGTGGGTAGGTCAGCGAAGGAGAGCTCTGTAAAGTCAGTGAAGCGGTCCCAGTCCGCTTTACTAAAGTAATTGTACGTCCGTTTTTCTGTCGTTATGAAGTCGGACGGTCGTTCGATGTAAAGTAGGATGGGTGCGTGGTCTGATGCTAATGTAAACATTGGTCGCCAGTTCACGTGGTTGATTAGGCCCGCGCAAGTTGGAGTGCCAGAGGTCGTTGTGTGCGTTGAAGTCACAGGCAGTTATTACTCCTTACCAACGCACTAATAAGATTTGTTGTGGAGGGAAAAAAGTGAAAAATCCCCATAGCGAAAACTTTGCTGAAGAAACTTTTGGTCTAAAGTTGGCTTGAAACCCCCGGAAATCGCGTTGAAGTTTCATAGTTACATAGGTAATGAAAATTTTTGTATGCAACCTATCACACTGCGTGACAGCGAGCATTAACTTTTTACGGGACATACCTTGAGTTGTAGTTCCAGTCAAGCACACAAAAACTACACACCGAAAATTTCAAATACATGGTCAACATCTGGAAATAGGGGGCAAAAACCCCTTTTTAATTGTTTCAAGGATATATCTAAAACTTTAACAGGTTGATGTCTGTACATGGCAGATATTCCAAAAAAAATTGATACGGTCAATCATTATTAAGCCAATAGCATACAAATTAACCGTTTTTAGAATTTTTGTCAGTCTGTCTGTCTGTCTAAATGTTTGTGGTCCCATCACTCAAAAACTGCTGAATGTAATTAAATGAATCTTTCGTCATTTATTAGTAGACGTTCAACTTAAAATTTAGGGTACCCCTTAGTTCAATAACTTGACCGGTTTCCGAGTTGTCGACCAATGAGTGGGCCAGGGGTGGCCAAAAATGTGTAAGTACAATATGGGTATGAAACGAAAGGTGCTTACGAGTGATTTCATAATCAATGTGATAAATTGCAATATCTCACCTTGTTTCGGAGATATCCCAAAAATGTGATGTGATGTATTTTGCCAAGTATAAATGGCAGGCTATGTTACCAAAGACTTTCTTTATTTATAGGATTCTAGGGTACCCCATGATTATTTATCTATAAAAACAACTAAAGACTATGGGTCATTTTGCGAAAAATTGCAATTTTGAAAAGCTATTACTATATACATATATTAAACAATTTGTTCATACATCAAAATAGCTCCAGAATCATACCTACCCAAAAAGGAAGTTCAGGGTAACTGAACTTTCGATTTCGAGTTGGTTTCTGAAAAAAAAAAAAATTTTTTAATTGCATACCATTTTTTCACAACATGCAATGTTCTTAGCTATGACACCGCTGGCTGTTCTTGGTCCGCTAGTTTTTGAATTATCGAGACGGCACCTTTTCAATAAAAGGTAGTTTATTGAAATGCAAAAGGCATATAAACCAACGCAATGGCCTTCCCAAATCAATCTCAAAACAACTAAGAACTTTTATGATGTATTCACGTAAGCCTGCTTATCCGGCTATCTAGTAATTTATATGATTTATTAATATAAAATGAAGTGCTAAAGTAGTACGTTTTTCCGTCTCACATATTTGGGGATATGTGAATCGTGTGGTACCCTAGAATCCTATAAATAAAGAAAGTCTTTGGTAACATAGCCTTCCATTTATACTTGGCAAAATACATCACATCACATTTTTGGGGATATCTCCGAAACAAGTTGAGATATTGAAATTTATCACATTGATTATGAAAGCACTTGTAAGCAACTTTCGTTTCATAACCATATTGTACTTACACATTTCTAGTCACCCATGGCCCACTTATTGGTCGATAACACGGAAACCGGTCGAGTTATTGAAATAAGGGATACCTTAAATTTTAAATTGAACGTCTACTAATAAATGACGAAAGATTCATTTAATTACATTCAGCAGTTTTTGAGTGATGCGACCACAAACATTTAGACAGACAGGCAGACTGACAAAAATTCTAAAAACGGTTAATTTGGATTCTATTGGCTTAATAATGATTGACCGTATCAATTTTTTTTGGAATATCAGCAATGTACAGACATCGACCTGTTAAAGTTTCAGATATATCCTTGAAAAAATTAAAAAGGGGGTTTTGCCCCCTATTTCCAGATGTTGACCATGTATTTGAAATTCTCGCTGTGTAGTTCTTGTGTGCTTGACTAGAACTACAACTTAAGGTATGTATGTCCCGTCAAAAGTTAATGCTCGCTGTCACGTAGTGTGATAGGTCGCATACAAAAATGTTCATTACCTAACTATGAAACTTCAACGCGATTTCCGGGGGTTTCAGCCAACGTTAGACCTAAAGTTTCTTCAGCAAAGTTGCTTATAATGACCCCTAGAACAGTTTCCGCTATAGCGATTTTTCACTTTTTAAATCAACCCACTCTAATGTACATATATATTTATCACTCGCTGGTCGACGTCGCCTGTCCGGATTGCTATGCCCTAGCATTCAAGGGTAGAGTCCCTGGGGTCGATGTCCGGCACAAATAGATTATACTGTACAGTGTGGTGTGTGATAAATGCAAGGCCGTCCCCATGACCGCTGGGACGGTCTTTCCGATGCACATTGTACTCATCACGAGCACGTAAGTCCGAGTTTGAGTTCAGTTTGATCTCCTGAATCGCGACCATTTTAATGTTGTTCGACTTCATAGTCTGTTATCTCCGAGAACTTTACAGCTTTCCAGTTGCAGTATTATTTTGAAGTGTGTCGAGAGGGAAGTTACATGTACAATATGTGCAATTAAACTTCAAGTCACCGTAACTTCTTTGTTTACTTATATTTTTTTTACTTCGAAGATAACAAGTGTATAGCTTGCTGAGACGTTTCTTTTATATGAAGACACAAGTTTTTTATGGGGGGGTAGAAATCGACTTACGCGGCCTAACTCGGTTTGGGGTCTGTTTTGAGTAAAAGGACATTTAGGAGATGTGTAGTACTAAAAAATACCTATTCAACGATATATCAATTGTGAATAAAAATCGATTTTGGCTGTTTTTAGGACTCTCTCAGGACGAAAATTTTTATCATCCCAAATTCACCGCAGGGTCATCTTTCATCCTAGGGGGGGTAATTGCAAACTTTTTTTTCGTCCCGGTCTAGTGTACATATGAGACGATAACAATGTATGTAAGTATTTATGTAAGGTTAACTCTCTACTTGAAAAAGTTATTTGTTTTCTTTTTACGCTGATTTATATTAGGATCGTTGGCTCTTATGAGAAACCAATAGTAGTCACTAGGCATAGGACTATTCGAATAAAAATTATTCGAATAAATAAAAATTTTATTCGGCGGGTACAAAAAATTCGAATAGTATTTATTTGAATTTTTTATTCGTTTATTCGAATAGTATTATTCATTTATTCGAATATTACTATTCTAATATTTTTGTTAATAGATTTGTAAAACGATATTCGCTGTTTTCTTTGCTTGTACCTATGAGCGTGCATTTATGTTTTGTATATTTTGTATGTATGTTTGAGTGTACAAACCCTGCAATCAAACCGACTAGTTGAAAACTACTTTACAACTAGTATGTGCACTAAGCCCAACTAGTCATCCAACTGTCACATTTTCATATAAGTAACTGGTGTTTTTACAATGTTGATGTCCTACGAAATTTCAATTGTCAGATTTCGACCAGAACATACCAGTCATTTACTAGTATATACATACAAGTTTGCATATAGTTGAAATATACCTACTTCATAGTAGTTCAAAATGGAATGAAATGAACTAGTAAAATTTCAGCCCAGTGGGACTACTATCAAACTAGTTCGAAAAAGATTAAACCTTTCTAATCCAAAAAGGTCAATGCAACTGAAAAATGCATATAAAAGCTATAAAAATAATTAAAAAGCAAACTTTGTTTTAATAACTTCATAGTTAAAAGAATGCATATACAGTAATTAGAGTTTGAACTTTTTCAAACTAGAACAATTTGAACATGAAAATTGAAAACTAGTACGGAATAGACTTTTTCTGACTAGTATGATCTCAACCAGAAAATTGTAGTTGTATACTAGTATGTTGTCTGACTGGTTTGGTGTTTCACTGAAGGGAATGTGTGCCCAAGCAGTAGCAATATTTCTTTCATTATTCGAATAGTGGCAACGAATAGTTATATTTATTCGGTTAATGGTGGTTGAATAGTTTTTGGCTTATTATCTTAATAATTAAGTAGCTATTTGTACAGTGTTGTGGGAATAGCAAAATACAATTATTGGTAATAATTGACTTTTACTATAAAGTTACTATACATAAATATGTATTTGTACATTTATGTATATGTTTATTGCAGTTACATTTGCTTGGTATTTTTTGTGCTAGAGCTTCAAGCAAGAGATGCCAGGGCCGGAATTCATTATGTATACTCTTTATTATGGTAAGAAAAGGACGGGTTTGTGCTGATTTTTCATGTTCACATGCGTAAATAGTTTAATTTGCGTAAAGCAACATACACAAAATAATACTACCTGCTTCCTATTTTTTGTTAAATACTCATATAAATGTACTTTTTTTGATACAAAATAAGCAAAATGTAAAAAAACTTTAAAACTTTCAAACAAATTTATTGTTTATAGGGCAGATATCGCTCGTTCCATTGTAAACAGGGTTAACTCAAAATTCTATTTTTTGGGAAAACGCAAATAAAGTTTTGTCTATTCAAACAGTTAACTTTTACGACTATTGTAGTTGGTACTAGAAGGGTCACGTCAATTTATAAGGTATGACTGCAAACTACAAGTACTAAGCTAGTATAGTGATAAGCAAAATATTTATATTAATGTGAGGGAGATGCTACATTCCATCCAAACTTTTTCATTCTGAGATAATTCACTTTAAAATAAAAAATTTATTCAGAGAAAAACAGGGCCGTAACTATTATAAGCTTGATTATAGAACTCGACATTTGATCATTATTTTCTGAATTTTTTCAATAAAAATCAACAATAAGCTTAACTTTTATTTTTTTGATTAATCGTAATGATCACTTTTTGAGTTTTATTTTTTTGAGAGGAAATAAAACTTACCCTTGAGTTTTATATTTTTGCTCGACAGTAAGCGTTATTCTTTGAGTGATATTTTATCGTTCAAGGATAAAAATTAAGTTCCGAGTTTTAAGTTCTTTCGTAGATCAAAAAACTCAAAAGGCCGCTTCGCCTTTATGGCAAGTATATGTATGTGGCTAAAACAATGTTTAAATAATTGAGTACAAATGTTGGCGAGATTATACCAACCAATATCTATGACCAACAACTTTCCATAAAGGCGCAGCGGCCTTTTGAGTTTTTTGATCTACGAAAAAACTTAAAACTCAGAACTAAATTTTTATCCTTGAACGATAAAATATCACTCAAAGAATAACGCTTACTGTCGAGCAAAAATATAAAACTCAAGGGTAAGTTTAATTTCCTCTCAAAATAATAAAACTCAGGGAATAAGTTTTATGTTTGACCAAAAAAATTAAAATCAAAAGTAATGATTAAGTTGTAATTTATATAGGTAGGTAGGTAGGTGGAATTCCTGCGACCCAGGTCGCCCAAGTAGCTGTTAGAAGCCGTTTTGATGCCATAAAATACTCGTTAAAACCTACTTATGTAGTATGGATATCTGTTACAACCAACCAGAGTTGTTGATAAACTTGAGGATATTTGGAATCCCTATCTCGGATATACGATCCAAGCTCCCCAAAAAGGGGCTACTGCGTGCCAGCTCATCGGCTTTGTCATGGCCCGGAACCCAGGTAATGGATAGCTCAATGTTAGTTAGTGCAGCCAAGATCTGCGTACATGCGTGCACCACGTTCGAACTAGTGTGTGGTGCTGCTATTGCCTTTATTGCTGCTTGGCTGTCTGAAAATATAGTGACTTTGCCAGTTGTGTTCACGTCCCTGAGTGATCTGCCGGCCTGCAAGATCACAAGAACCTCAGCTTGAAATACACTGCAATGCGATGGGAGTTTGAATGATACAGCAATGTCCAGGGACCCAGAGAAGACGCCGGCCCCCACCCCTGAATCCATCTTGGACCCGTCGGTGTAGACTTGGATACCGCTATCAACTTCGACCCTGCCCCTTTTTCAATCATTCCTACTCGGAATTGAAATAAACGCCAGTTTGTGAGGATAGAAGTCGGTTCTGGCATTAATAGTGCCAACTGAAAGATGGTTAAGAATACTACTGTGACCCTGCTGAGCATCTCTCCAGCACCCGGACTCCCTGAGTCTGAGTGCGGTTTGAGCCGATGTACTCAGTATATGTAAGTCTATTGGAAGAAGGTTCAGAATCGGATCCAAGGCCGCAGTGGGACAAGTGCGCAAGGCTCCGGTGGCACCAACACATGCCGCCCGCTGAACCTTCTGTAGGCTGATGAGGTTATAGTTCTTGCGAAGAGTTTCCCACCATACTACAGATCCATAGGTCAGCACAGGCCGCACCACCGCCTCGTACAACCATAGCACCATCCTTGGCCTTAGACCCAATTTTTTACCAAACATTGATTTGCAGGTATATAAAGCGACACAGGCCTTCCGCACCCGCTCCTCAATGCAGGCCTTCCAATTTAACTTATAGTCAATTATGAGCCCCAGATATTTAGTGGTAGCAGATAGGGATAGCCGCTGGCCATTTAATTTCGGTAGTTCTAAAGCCTTCCGTCTTCTCCGGATTCAGCCTGCTCCACAATCATGTGCCCACCTACTTAGTCTTGCCAACGTTCTTTCCATGATCTCGCTCATCACGGAAGGGAAGGGACCCGAGACTAGGATCGCCACGTCGTCGGCGTACGCCACGATTTTTGCCCCACTTGTGAGTTTTATTAGTATGTCGTTCATAGTGAGGAGCCATAGCAGAGGTGATAGCACTCCGCCCTGCGGTGTGCCTCTACATATCTGCTTCCTAACTTTTGCCCCTCCTAGCTCGGCTGATATTTCTCGGTTAAGGAGTAGTGCCGTGATCAAATTCCTTATTGGATCCTCCACCCCTTCCCTTACGAGTGCAGCTGATATCGCTTCGGCTCTCACGTTGTTGAAGGCGCCCTCCACATCAACGAACGCGGCCAGAGTGGATTTCCCCCTCAGATACGCGTGCTGCGCTTCCGAGAAGGTGGTATTCTGAAGAAGCCCCCGTATATGGATATCTAATAACACTGGATCACAAATTCCAACTTTTTTTCTGCACCATAGACGCTATAGTGAAATTCCTATGTAAAATCACCTCCTAATTCCGAAAATCAAGGTTATTTTTACTTGAATGGTACCGATTTTGAGATATTTACGATTTACCGTTATTTCAAAAAACAAAAAAGATGGCTCCACTTAATCGTGTATATCTCAACAACAAACTGAGCTCTTCCAAAACGGTTTGAAAAATTTGAAAGCTTATAAAATTTACTATAATCAGTACATACAACACTTTTAGCTAGGTCCTGCAGATTCAAACATATTGAACAATCATTACGGATTTTTTAATTTTTTTTTGTAAAAATATAAAAAAATTTGTACTTTGCGAGGAAGCATCTCGAAAACTTTTTGTGTTTTTGCAGATATTTTTTCCCCCCTCTAAGCTCTGTTTTATTACAAAAAAAAAATAAGCTATCAGTGAACAAAATCGATGAACTAATACAAAAGTTATAAGCATTCAAGTAAATATATCCATTTAATATTTAAGTACCCTACAAATAATAGCATATGTACATATGGTTCTGTCTTAACTCTATGATCTTATTTTATAATTGAAAAAGTTATGTGTCTTGTTTTGACGCTTATTTAGATTAGGATCGGTTTCTCTTATGAGAAACCAACAGTAGTCGCCCATCATAGCGACATCCCAGAATCCTTGATACCGACTTTCAATCACTTTCATTTGCTGGTGAAACCTTTCGCCATGCTCGTCACTTTCTTCGCCAAGATTTTGCGGGAAAAAATTTAAGTGGGAGTGTAAGAAATGAATTTTTAAAGACATATTTACTCCTGAAAGAAAATAAAAAAGTAAATTAGATAAATACATAAGTGACACATTAGTATATAATTTTCTTAGGCTGGATTTATCTTTCAATTCAGAACAAATTTTTTGTTTATATTTTTCCCGTTCTTGTTTGTTCGGAACTGGACGATGAATTCAGATTTATGGCTATATATTCTCATGTAAATTTATGTAATATATAATTTATTATAATATGTTTTTTTATTTACCCATTTCCCCATAGTTTTTGATTAAGTCATTCACTATCATCCCGTAGTTAGGACTATTGTGTTTGCCTAAAAAAGAAGTAACGACCTTTTCAAAAGAATCCCACGCTGCTGCCTCCACTGGTGACAATAGTTCTTTGAAATGGTTATTGGTCATCATTTTCCTTATTTGCGGTCCCACAAAAATGCCTTCCTTTATTTTTGCTTCTGAAATCTCTGGGAAGATTGTCTTCAAATGATGAAAAGCTTCGCCTTCTTTGTCCAAAGCCTTCACAAAGTTATTGATAAGGCCGAGCTTGATGTGGAGCGGAGGTAGAATTATTTTTTCCTTCTTTATAAGTGGAGAGTATATTATGTTATCTACCCCAACTTGAAACTCGATTCGTTCTGGCCAATCCTTTATGATGTAGTGGTCTTGACGACTTCGGCTATCCCATTTGCATAGAAAGCAACAGTATTTTGTGTATCCACTTTGTAGACCACATAGCATTCCAACGACTTTAAGATCGGCACATATTTTCCAATCATGTTCTTCGTATTTGATTAACTTGAGCAATTTTTGCATTATCTCATATGTTTCCTTCGTATTTACTGCATGCGCGATCGGGATAGATGGCTTTTGGTTGCCAATATGCAATAATACGACCTTTAAACTTAATTTATTGCCGTCTATGAACAATCGCCACTCTTTTGAATCATATGGTTCACCAAATTGTTTGAATAGACCAGCAATGTCTTTGCAGTAACAAACACTGTCCTCCTTCGTATAGTACTTGGAAAATTCTTCGTGACGAGTTCTATAATATGTTACCTTAACATCGGATGAAACAAATTTAAATTGTTGCATTCGAGAGGCGTGTAGTTCGGCCTTTTCCTTTGACAATTACAAATCCCTTATCCAATCATTGAGTTGTGCTTGTGACAAAGAATTTCTTTCGTTTTCCGTTTGAAATTCAGTACAACATGATGCCGCGTAATCAGATACTACTGTTGACAATGAAACTGGAGCCGGAACTAAAGTTAAATTTGATTCTTACAATGTCGCTTCTGTTGAAATTAGTTCTGGTAATGACACTGTAGATACGCTCGCATAGGTTACTTTTCGGGACTTTCCAACCCCAAGTACTTTTGTAGTACAAATATAGCAGTCCGTTGAATGGCAAGTTGGTTCCCTCCACTTCATTGGTGTAATAAATTTCACACGTCGCCTAAATAGATAGTTTCAGAAATTAGTCAGCTATGCATTAAAAGGGAACAAATTCCTAATTTTTACAACGTACCTTTTTGTTCCGGTTTCCGAAGAAATCAATTCGACTCGGCATGTGGTGCACACAGTGTTCGGTGTCCATGGTTTTTAGGCTCAATTCCAAAACACTTATAGTATGTAACTTTCAAAGGATTTGAAAACACACGTCTCATACTTTTAATAATAAATTGACCGCAGATGAAACAGAACATATCTGGATCATTTGTACACTCAAACTCTCGCGCCCTTTTATTAATTTTTTATTTTTAAGTAAATGACGGGTTATAAACTGCAATTATAAACTGAACAGTCTCCGGCGAGCCTTGCAGATATTATGAAGGAACAAGGCGCATGTACTCTTATTTATACTTAGATCCAGTAAAAATTCAAGCCTACCTAAACAAAAAGGTTCCCTAGTTCTACAAAGAAAACACTACCTGCCTCAAAAATATGCTCTTGTTTAAAATGTACCTAGGTTTGAGAAAACGACACTAACAGCTTTTTGTATCTAATAACTTTTCGAAAATCTACCTGCTAACTAACTGATATACGAATACTAACACATATGTACCAGTATTGTACTTAAGCATTAAATGGATATATTTACTTGAATGCTTATAACTTTTGTATTAGTTCATCGATTTTATTCACTGATAGCTTATTTTTTTTGTAATAAAACAGAGCTTAGAGGGGGGGGAAAATATCTGCAAAAAAACCAAAAGTTTTCGAGATGCTTCCTCACAAAGTACAAATTTTTAAATTTTTTTATATTATTACAAAAAAAATCTAAAAAATCCGTAATGATTGCTCAATATGTTTGAATCTGCAGGACCTAGCAAAAAATGTTGTATGCACTGATTATAGTAAAATTTATAAGCTTTCAAATTTTTCAAACCGTTTTGGAAGAGCTCAGTTTGTTCTTGAGATATACACGATTAAGTGGAGCCATCTTTTTTGTTTTTTTGAAATAACGGTAGATCGTAAATATCTCAAAAACGGTACCATTCAAGTAAAAATAACCTTGATTTTCGGAATTAGGAGGTGATTTTACATAGGAATTTCACTATGGCGTCTCTGGTGCATTTTGGCTGTAAACCAGTGTAATCTCTCGAAGGTTTCTAACACAAAGGATGTGAGGCTTATCGGCCGAAAGTCCTTGGCCACCTCATGTCCTCTTCTGCCAGATTTGGGAATGAAAACCACCCTCGTTTTTTTCCACGTGGACGGGATGTGGTTATGAATGATGCATGCTGCGAAGATCTCCTTCAGTTCCTTAACCAAAGATGCTTGAGTCTTCTGCAGCATTATGGGAAGTATTCCATCTACTCCCGCTGATTTATAAGGTGAGAAATTTTGTCTATCAAAGAGTTCGGTGCCTCCAGTTGCGCAACCCTTATTCTCTGCTCCAGCTCTCCAGAACCATCCGGAAAGTGAGCTCCTATTAGGATGTCAAGGGTTTCCGCTGATGACCCTGCCCATGTCCCATCAGCGCGTTTGACGAACGTCTTGTTTGTGTGGCTCCTGGCGAGGATCTTTCCGAGCCTTGCTGAGTCCTTCGTGGACTCGATTGACTCACAGTGTTCCTGCCAAGATTTCGTTTTCGCTGTTCTTACTGCTTTTTTGTACTCTCTCAAGCAGATCTTATACTCTTGGAAGTTCTTCCTAGAGTAGCAGTTATTAAAGACCCTCCTGAGATTCGACCTTAGGTCGCCAAGGTTCTCATCCCACCACGGTGGGAAGGTCTTTTTGCTTCTGGATATTGGACAGGCAGCAGCTACCTGAAGGCTTTTCTCTAGAGACCTAACTCGATCATCCAGGCAGTTGCTAGATTGTATGGATTTTTTATTTCTACTGAGCCTACTACTAACTATCTTGTCAAATAGACCCCACGAAGTTCGCTTCGGGTTCCTATAGGGTTTTCTTATCTCCCTCTCCCATTCTACACCAAAGAGAACTATTTTATGGTCAGATAGAGATAGACGCTTGGACATCCTCCAATTCCTTACCACAAGATCCTGAGAGTCAGATTTCATGGTAATATCCAGGACTTCTTCCCACCCCGCGAAGTTCTCTGAAGTTGGAAAAGCAAAGGTGGGAGGGCTGCCCGTGTTACATATATATAGGTTATTAGATAGTAAGAAATCAAAAAGAGGTTCACCCCGTTCGTTAGTTTCGCTACTGCCCCACAGGCGTCACAGCCCAAAAGAGTTGCCTCCTTATTCTCGTAATTTTTTCCGATCAACTGTAGTACTTCCGCTGGAGGTGCCGGTCGATCGTGAGCCATATACGCAGAGGCGATCGTTAAGCTACGACCGCCTCGTGACTCAATCCTGACCACCGTTAGATCAAAAGGGCTGAAATTAGGTAAAAAGAAAGCATTAATAGTATCCCTAACTAGGATGCAAGCCCTCGGTTTATCTTCTCCAAGTGTGTAGAACAGATTGTAGCCCCTGGCGTTGAGGCCTCTGACCTTGGAGCGCCACACCAAGGGTTCCTGCACCAGGCAGATGTCGATGTTCTCCTCCCTGAGGAGGTCTTGAAGGTTGTCCGAGGTGATCATAGAGTGTTGCAGGTTGATTTGTGCCACCCTAATCATCGGACTTGGGAGGCACACCCGCAGTTTTACCGGAGGTTCCTGGAGCGCTATCACCAGCCGGCCCTGCCAAACGAAGCTCCTCCAGGAGTTTGATGGCGTCTTCAACCTCCTCCAGGTTGTTATCAAGCGCCACCGCTGCCGGGAAAATCTTTAATTTGGCGTTCCTGACGCCGAACTTTAACTTATTTCCCCTCTCCTCGGGTGCCCCCAGGGACTCATTGGAGATCAGCAGTAGCGCTGGCTGGCTGTTCCTTTGCTGCTCCTCGATCTTAAGAACCACCCAGTCATCCATCGGGACGCCTGGGTTCTGCATCTTTAGGCACTGGATTATCTTTCCCTCATCCAGCTTCATCTTGGGCAACCAGATGCGTGCCCGGGGTCTCCTGGGAATCTCCGAAGCCAAGATGATCTTAAGCTTAAGACAATCAGATGCGTTGCTTATCTTGGCAACGCACCTCTCCAAGAATTCCCTTGAGAAGCCGTCCGCGCATTTGATCACCCGACAGCCTCGGCAAATCTCCTCGCAGTTGAAAACGGGCACTGGGGTTTGGTTCTCCAAGAGGTGTTCGACGACCATCTCAGACAGACGTCCCTCTATGGAGCTCCAAGCCGCCACTAGCCCCCTGACTTGCCTCCCACTAGCCCCCTGACTTGCCTCCCACTAGCCCCCCCAGCATCGACCAGTGCAACCTGGAGGTGATCTCTGACCACCTCGCTGTAGGTGTTCCTGGCCGCTGCTGCAGCACTAGTGGAAGGGCCCTCATGCTGTTGGCCGAATTTGCCCTTCTTGACATCACGCTCGTTCACCTCGTGTGATCGATTGCGCTTTGCCGATACTTTCGGTTTGGATGGTTGTTGCTGTGGTTGGGGTACTGGCTTACTGGTATGGCTGTAACTTATATAGGATTTACTCAAACTTTTTTCAATCATTGTAGATTTCGGTTGAGCATGAAGAGACATGCTCATTCATGTACTTGAAACTGTTCTACGATAAGAGGAAGCCTTTGAGTTTTGACATTAAAAATACAAAATTAATCATTATTGGGGGTCCCTGGAAAAAAATAGCTACATACGGAAATTTTCTACATAATACAGTTTCATACAAAAAAGAAAATGGGTTTTTTTTTGAAATAATGCGTTTTTATTTTCTAATAGATGGAATCAACTCGAAATCAAACCACTTTTTGATCTAACAAAACCAGAGAACATGTTTGTATGTTAATGGAATATAGATTTTTTTTCGAATTGATTCACTTTAAATTGAACAGATAAGCTACGAAAATTTATAATACACAGATGCAAATACATCTATTTTCGCCATTTTTAGTTCAATGACTATTTTATAACGTTGAATATAATGACCTTGGGTAGCTATTAAAATGTATCGTACTATCCAAAAATATTAAAATTTTGAGTTAACCCCCTTTACAATGGAAAGAGCGATATGTAGGTTCAGAAGAATCAAGGTCAAAAGAATCCCACGCCTGCCGCCACTGGTGACAATAGTTCTTTGAATTGGTTATTGTTAAGCATCTTGCCTTCTGAAATCTCTGAAAAAAAAAGATTTTTTTTAAATGAAGGAAGGGGTAGCCTTATTTGTCCAAAACCTTAACAAAGTTTTTGCTAAGGCCGAGCCTGATGTGGAGCTGGGGTTAAATTATTTTTTATATGATATAAGAGGGAGTATTTTATGTTATCCACACCAACTTTTGCTTTATCTCGTAGGTTTCCTTAGTATTTACTGCATACGCGACCTTCTATGAACAATCGCCACTCTTTGGATACATATGGTTCACCAAACTGATAGAATTAGCCAGTAAAATCTTTCCAGTAACAAACACTGGTCTCCCCGTACAGAACTTAGGGAAAGGGTTCGTAATGAACTCTACAATATATTGGCTTACCATACGAGAGGGGTGTAGCTCGGTCTTTTGTTTGGATAATTCCAAATCTCTTATCCAATCATTGAGTTGGGCTTGTGACAAAGAGTTTCTTTCGTTTTCCGTGTGATGCTCAGTGCAAATTGATGCCGCGTAATCAGATGATGCTGTTGACAATGAAACTGGGCCCAGAACTAAAGTTGTATGTGGGAGTGACAATGGCAAAATAGTTAGATGAGCAACTTCCGCTGAATTTTGTACTGGTATATATATGAAATGCGTTACTTTTCTTGACTTTCGAACCCCTAATACTTCTGTAGTACAAATATAGTAGTCCGTAGAATGGCATGTGGTGTTCGATTCGACATGTGGCGCACACAGTATTCGGTGTCCATGTTTTTAGGCTGAATGCCAAAATACTTATAGTATGTAACTTTCAAAGGATTTGAAAACACATGTCGCATCCTTGTAACAATATATTGACCGGATCATTATCTGGATAATTTTTACACTCAAACTCTCGCTCCTTTTGATTAATTTTTATTTTTTGTAAATGGCGGGCTATAAAATGCACTTATAGACTGAACAGGATCCGGTCAACCATGCAGATATTATGAAAGAACAATTCGCATTTACTTCTCTTCATACTCAGATCATGTAAAAAGCGAAGCCTGCCTAGACAAAAAATTTCCTTAGATATACAAAGAAAATACTACCTACTTGAGAAAACGGCATTACATTTTTGCATCTTATAACCCTACTTATATATGAATCCTAATACATATGTACGTTGTTTTATCCTGGTTCGGTACGAGCTTTAGACCAGTGTTACCCTCCGGAGCAATTAAGAGCATTCTGCTCTCACCTACACGTCGTGTGAGCGCAGCTACTGATTTTCGACGCGATAGCAGCGCTCGATCAGTTTGCATTTGAAATTCAACCCGCACACAACGCATGCGCAAGTATTGTTGTCCACTGCGAGCAGTTAAGCAAGCCATTGTTTTTTTTTTGACACGTAAGCAAGACAGTCAGGTCAGTTGGGCTTTGAATTTCAAATAGCAAACAACGCATGAGCAAATTTTATACTCGTAATATTTATGTATATGATAATTTTAACGAAATATTGAATATCGTTTTTTTTTTTTAATTTAATGTGATAAGAGGCGCTCAGGCCCTATGCCCCTGTAGCACTTTTGTTTTTGATTTGCCCTGAATATTCTTTGAACATGTATTGAGTTTTGAGCATCAATTTAAAAAATTTTGAGCTCCACTGAATATGATTGATCATTGAAAAAACATCAAATAAAAAAAAAATTCCCATGGTGAATTTTTTCCATTTTTTTCTTTTAATAAATATAAATATCATTTTTGTAATAAAATTAATATGAACTCACTGCAGAATAAAATTTTTTTTATTACTTTTTATTATTATTTTTATGGCTCCGAAAGGAGTCTTTTTTTGCACATTTGGTTAGCTGGGTTGCAGTGTTCTGCTCATTCACACACACTACGACAACATTGTTGCGCATGTGTTAGTAGCTCTGCTGGCGCTGTGCACCACTGCTACGGACCTATTAATAATTTTTTCTGCAGCGAAAAATTATTGTTGTTTTTGGGTTTCTTAATAATTTTTTTATTACTTATTAAAAGTTTTTGTTGAATTGAACAGGAAAAGTTTAGAGACAACCGCCATAGCTTTTCTTATAGATCCATTTCGGAAGTTGCTAACTTCACTCATCAGAGAAATTTTGGCACGCATTGCTAACTATTGAGCTAACAGTACGCTGGGTTTTTTGCCTTCTAAACACCCTGTTCAATTAACTTTTACCAATTCATTTATATATTTATATGGTTATATTTATTTCAATGCTTATAACTTTTGTATTAGGCCATCGATTATACTGGGTTTTTTTTTTGTAATAAAAGATAGCTTATAGGGGAAAAAATATCTGGAAAGAAGTAGAAATTTGTTGATGTCCTTCCTCGCAAAGTACAACTTTTTGTTATATTTTTACAAAAAAAAGGTAAAAGTCCGTATTGATTTTTCGTTATCTTCGAAACTACCGGGCCTAACGAAGAGTTTTGTTTGTATTGTTGATAGCAAATTAGCTTTTTAATTTTTTAAAGCGTTTTGGAATCGCTCTATTTGTTTTTTTGAAATAACGGTAATCGTGTATATCTAAACGTAAACGTAAACCGATACCATAGAATGAAAAACTACCTCGATTTTCGGAATCAGGAGGTGGTTTTGCATATGAATTTCATATTCGCGTCTGTTGTGGAGAAAAAAAGTTCGATTTCGGAAATTACCAGTAAATATGTATGTATGTATAAAAGAGTAGATATTAGTTGATTGATTACGAGGCTACATTTATATACTTTTGGCTGTTGAACAGAAACTACTTACTTTTCATAGCACTTAAGACTAGAAGAACGAATGAAAAATCTAACAAAAGATCCCAGGTTAAGAACTGAAATTTAAGTACAGTAACGCTGACCAAGAGGCGTTGATACTAGTGCTCAAACCACCTCCCTACGGAATGCTTAACGGTAGTACCGGGAGGATCGATACAAGACGGTATCAGCTTTAGTACTGGTCAAAGTGCCACACTGTCCGTTAAGTTATCGGTGCCTTCTTCTCTGAAAAATGGAATCTAATAAATCTTTTCCAAAGTTTCAGCTTATCTTTTTTCTTATTAAGACATGGCAAATTTCAATTTTTTGTGATAATCATGTTGTTCATGATTCTTTAGCGTGCTTCCAAGTCTCGAATTGTTTATTTACCTCCCCTTTTCCGCCCGTTTTTATTCGAATATCACATACTTACAAAATACTCCATTTTCTAACCAGCTAAACTCATCTAACAATTGTCTTTGGATTGACAATTTGGCGTAGCCCACGACTTTTTTTGTAGTACTTCGTCCGCCTTTTTTATCATGATTGGGCTCTTAGCTACGACACTAATGTCACTTTTAGATAAATGTATGTTATCTTTGTCGAAGGCAGTACTATGACCAGATAACGTAGCATAAGATAAATGAGAAAATGTCACTTTGTGGATTTCTGATGAATGATGAAGTGCTTTAGCAATTAGTAATAGAGTTGGTTATGTATTTTCCATTTGATTTTATTCGATGAAATTTTCTACCAATTTCCTCTTGACGGGGGTGAATAATGAAATGATATTTCACCATCGCAGATTTTTGGCACATTGTTTGGAACTGCCGATAGCGGAGTTTTTAACTTTCATTTACAGACTTATATTGCAGGATGTGTCCATCGACTTGTTTTATAAAGAGAGCACCTGCATTGCAAGTTTTGTATTTCGATCTAATCTTTGAGTAATACATAATACTAAAAATTCAAGTTTCGAAACAATTTAAATAAAACATCAATTCAATTATATAAATTTGATTTCAACATCTTCAGTGGCTTTTCCATGAAAATCAAAAACAATGATTCAATAAAAATTATTATCCTCCTATATTAAGCTTATCCAACAAAAAACCAAAACAAGCATTTATTTATTTAAAAATCGACTGGGTTAACTAAAACTTGTATCAACCAATATTTATAATAGCCTGTTTGTTTTCCTAAATTAATACATTTATTAACTATTACTTGATAAATAACATTTCTTAATCACCAACTGTTTTCAGCATATAAATTCTATAGGAAATCTAACAGTAACACTTCTCGGGCGTTATTTCGTTATTCACTGATTCATTTGCCTTGTTTGATGCTACTCCTACTGATAAATAAAACCCGATCGCTAACAACAGAGAAGAAATCAACGCCTCTTGACATGATTGCAAAGGAAAGTCCAAGTGTATATCCCTTGTTTGGAGAGACGGTTGAAACCGGAAATATTTTTTAAGAACAACTTCATTACGAATGTGTAAGCATAACACAATTTAATTCTACGTATTCAAATACTTGCAATGTTGGAAGTTTGCAAATAAAGTGAAGCCACTACAATTGTTTTAAAAACCAATTGCGTTTAATTTATGTTAGGGTGAGTGCATTTGAATTTCAAACTGTTAACATTAAAAGCGGAGGTTTGTTGGACGCAATTATTGTATGTTCGTATGTATGTATGCATGAAAAAATAAATCAATTAACAATGTTTAATGTATAAAACCTGAATTACTTGTTTATGTATTGTAGTACGTTTTTGGACACCCACATAAACACATCTTTTGTAGAATTTAAATTTAAAAACAGGCATTTACTCATGCCATTACCACTGTCTTAGTCCTACCTCAACTAACAGGGGATTTTCCGACTTGCCAAGTTAGTGCAATGATACGAGAAGCATTCCCTTATTTAATCTTGGCGAATAAGAGGCTCTACATTAATGAACCAGTTCATCTAATCATAGAAGGCAACATTTATCTGATAATACTAAACAGTATGCGGAAGAACGTTTTAAATACGGTTCTCGCCCAAGAAACCGTAATCAGTTGGATTTTAACCGGTCATGCAGACGCACCGCAACCAACCAATACTTAGGTATCATTTTTGAATAAAAGCAACCTAGACCGGGGAACCCCATCGGCGTCTACGAATTAAAAACAGAGATCTTTGGAGTTAAATGCGCACCTTATTCGGTCATAAGAGCACTGCTAGCAGATAACTAGGAGGTCTCGGTTTTTATCAGGTTGGGCTGATTCACAGTTCATACTCAAGCTCCAACCTACTTCGTATATATATCTATATGTTCGTTTAACATTTCACTACGGAAAGGCACATGGGAGTATTTTCAGTAAGTTCATGTATGTATTAGCAATCCAAGAGCAAACACAAAAATTTAAATTTTCTCCCGCAGCCTTTTTTTTAGAGCTGGCAGGTGCAGCATTGTGTTGAGTGATTCAGTCGGAGAAGAGCCGAGAGCCCCGGTGATACAGAGCTCCGAGCTTCGTTGCACGTTTTGAAGCATGATAAGATATCCGGGTTAACTTCCAAACCTGTGGCCGTGGCCCAATGTGATATTTTGCATAGTGCCCCTTCCACTAAGTTGCAGAGAGTTGGGGGAAATTTCCCCTTCTGATTCCATGAGGTGTAGCAGTTGGTTGACGTAGGGAGGGTGCAAAATCAACACCTACGAGTCGACGGTTTGGGTGACGCCCATGAGTGACAACCCCATGAATGTCACCCAAATATATATACATATTTTACATTTAAAAATAAAGAAACGGTCAGTCTCTTTATAAGAATTTCGTAACTCGCATTACTTCTAAACACAAAAAAATAACACTGTCTTACAAAATTTTAAAAATTATTTGCACCAAAGCTGAGATATTTTTCTTCCTCCTCAAAGCATCGAAAAACATAGAAAAATGTGAAAAAAGTGGGGGGTAAACCGGAGAAATTCTGAGTTATTTCAATTTGACTGTTTTTTGAAAAATTTGCAAAATTTATCCCTGTTTTCTCACATTCAAACCTAGTTATCTTCTTTGGTGCATCTGCTATAGCGACAATCTTTACTGTTATTCAAAAGGGAAGATTTTGCGCAAATTTTATGCTATCGCTCACTTTTTTTGACTTCCCCATTTAGAAGATATCGTCGAAAATGTCAACAATCAAAGGAGGAAATTTTATAGCAAAAATTTCGGTATATATAGATCTTGAAAAATATGCAAACTAATTGTCAATTTCGGCCTTTACAAAAAAGGGCAAGTTCAGAAAAAATGAGAGTTTTTTTTTAAAATACTGTTTTATTTTCTTTTCACGTAGTATAACTTCGTTTCTTTTAAAATTCATAATATTTGTTATTAGATAAGATAACATTTTTTTAATTTTCCTGTTCACAATTTTCATATTTTAATCAAAAACCCCCACTCATTGAATGAATTTTGCAATGTAAGTCTAGGACTGGACACAACCATTTATTTGTTTACTAAAATCAGCTGTATATGCCTATTAACATCTCTGATTTTTGAGGTGCCAAAATCGAGTATTGGCGAAACCCAAGAAAGTTAAATACAAAGTTAAATAAAAATAAAAATTAAGTGTAATACCTAAGACATACATATGGTGTCTGTACCACAATGTGTACTGCAATGAAAGCTCAGGAAAGCATGTAATAGCATAGTGACACACATTTGGTTTTCTATGACGTTGGCACTTACCAGCTGATTAAACAAAATAAAAAAACAAAGTTAAAAATAAAATAAAAGAAAAATTAACTCAATGAAAACTCGAAACTGCGTGCTCCTTTGCCAGTTGCGTGTACATCTTTGCATATATATGGCTATTTTTATGTGCTCCATGCAGCTCATGGCTAAATTGAGCCCACACTGCAATTATTTTTACTTTTTTAATTTTTTTTCTATTTCTTATATAAATTTGTTGATTTTTTTAATTAATATTTGTTGTCAAAATGACAAAAAACACCTGATTGTGACAGACGAATTGGCTGTGTTCATTGCACTGCAACGTAGTACAATTAGCAACTCCACTCAATTTCAATGGTTTCTTGCCTGCTTTCATGGTACGGAACTCAATATGCTTTCGAACTTAACTATTGAAACTACATTTTCTTAACTCACATCTTGATTTTTTTCCAAAAAACATTGGTGATCAAAGTGATCGAGACCAGACACAAAAGGAAATGCACGAGTCGTATGATGGGGGAGTATGTCTGGTTCTTGGCACTGTCAGAAAATGACAAGGAGGAAAAGCGCAAATCGAAATCTAAGATACACTTTCAGGAAATGTCGGAGTAATATAAAGCATGTATGATTTGATCAAATAACTTGTGATAAAAAGAATACGAAGTTATGCTACGTGAAAAGACAATAAAACTGTATTTTAGAAAAAATTCTCATTTTTTCTGAACTTGCCCTTTTTTTGTAAAGGCCGAAATTGACAATTAGTTTGCCCATTTTTCAAGATCTATATATACGGAAATTTTTGCTATAAAATTTCCTACAAGATAGGAGTGAAAAAATTGGTCGTGTCTTAAGCGGTTCTATAGATTTCTGACGTCAAAGCTCGGTATATATAACGAAAATGAGGTTTTCGTTAAATTTGATTGTTGACATTTTCGACGATATATTTTAAATGGGGAAGTCAAAAAAAGTGAGCGATAGCATAAAATTTGCGCAAAATCTTCCCTTTTGAATAAAAGTAAAGATTGTTGATATAGCAGATGTACCAAAGAAGATAATTAGGTTTGAATGTGAGAAAACAGGGATAAATTTTGCAAATTTTTCAAAAAACAGTCAAATTGAAATAACTCAGAATTTCTCCGGTTTACCCCCCACCTTTTTCACATTTTTCTATGTTTTTCGGTGCTTTGAGCACGAAAAAAAAAATATCAGCTTTGGTGCAAAATCATTGTAAGACAGTGTAAGCTAAAGTCGATACCGAAGTGATGGGTTGAATAAAACTGGGTCCTACTCTGCCTTGGGCACACTTATTGCATTTAGGATTTTTTATATCTAAATTGTAGGTAGTCAAGCTTTAAATTTTGACCCATTGGTTATCACTTTTTCTAATATAAGTAGTATTCTAAGTGTTTCTTGCATCGTTGCTTAGATTTCTTTAGTTTCTCTATCTATAGCAATTACTAAAGTGAAAATATCTTATGGTAAAGGACTCACTCCTTAAATGGTAAGTAAGAGTTTTAATAATAGTTTCGATTTTTAATAAAGAAACCTATTTGAGTAACTTTATTAAAATTTGTATGCACTATTAAAAGATTAATGAAAAAATTTTATTTGAGCTGGCTGCTATGATCTTCAGGCAAATACATAATGAGTTTTCCGAAATCGTAAACAACGTGTCTTCATTCAAATGCTTTAAAAAACTACGGGGTATGTGTATGTTACTGTTAACCCCTAAACATCCAGATTAATGAAACCATATCTTACACGATCATTTTCGAATGGAAAAATTTAATTAATACAGGTTTCCTAAAAAAAACATGGTTTTTGTACGAGAATATGGCTTAATTCTATCTAATCCTTTATGCCGTCAATTATAAGAGGTTACAAAAGATAAGAGAAAAAAAAAATTAAATAAATTTAAAAAAAATAAAAAATTAAAGAATTATAATTAGAATATAAATATCTATATATATAAAATTCAAATTATGTAAATATATAGGTATAGATCCACTTGCGTCCTAAACGAATAAGCCGATCGTAACCAAATTTTACACACCCACTGGATATCTTCCTGGGATGGTCACAGGCTAAAAAATATTTTGATATATATAGGGGGCGTGGCATCTCCCATACAACTGGAATTTTCCATTGTCCGTATCTCTAGAAGTATTTATGTTAGGCTATTGAAACTCGGTAAGGGGTTATATGGGATCGATCCCTACCACCTCCAAAACAACTGGGTGTAACGAAAAAGTGGGCGTGGCACCTCCCATACGAATGAAATACTTCTTAGTCGATATCTCTGGAAATATTTAGGTTAGACCACTGAAATTCGGTGAGAGATTATATGAGATCGATCCGTACCACCTCCAAAAAAAACTGGGGATAGCGAAAAAGGGGGCGTGGCACCTCCCATACGAATGAAATACTTCTTAGTCGATATCTCTGGAAATATTTAGGTTAGACCACTGAAATTTGGTGAGAGATTATATGAGATCGATCCGTACCACCTCCAAAACAACTGGGTGTAACGAAAAAGGGGGCGTGGCACCTCCCATACGAATGAAATACTTCTTAGTCGATATCTCTGGAAGTATTTAGGTTAGACCACTGAAATTTGGTGAGGGGTTATATGTAATCGATCCCTACCACCTCCAAAAAAAACTGGGGATAACGAAAAAGGGGGCGTGGCACCTCCCATACGAATGAAATACTTCTTAGTCGATATCTCTGGAAATATTTAGGTTAGACCACTGAAATTTGGTGAGAGATTATATGAGATCGATCCGTACCACCTCCAAAAAAAACTGGGGATAGCGAAAAAGGGGGCGTGGCACCTCCCATACGAATGCAATACTTCTTAGTCGATATCTCTGGAAGCATTTAAGTTAGACCACTGAAAATTGGTGAGAGGTTATATCAGATCGATCCCTACCACCTCCAAAAAAAAACTCGGGATAACGAAAAAGGGGGCGTGGCAATTCCCATACGATTGAAATACTTCTTAGTCGATATCTCTGGAAGTATTTTTGTTAGACTATTGAAACTTGGTAAGGGGTTATATGGAATCGATCCCTACCACATCCAAAAAAACTGGGTAAAATGACAAAGTGGGCTTGGCACCTCCCATACAAACTTAATTTTTCAAGCTGAATATCTCTAATAGGATTTAAGGCAGGGACCTAGAAATTGTTACAGAGCTATATGTTATTAAAACAATTTTTGCGCATAAAAGTGGGGGTTATCGGAAAAGGGGGCATGGCACCTCCAATACAAACTTAATTTTTCAAGATGAAAGCGTTTAAGGTTGGGACCTGAAAATTGATCAGGAGATTAACGATATAAATAGCTCTATGTGGCGTGTTTCCGTCAAGGAAAACCCTCCTCGCTATTTATTTACGCTCCGGGACAGAAAATTAAAAATTTTGTGTATCGTGCGGCCATAATTTGAATACTAAAATTATATATAAAGGGTTTAGAACCAAATGGATCTAAGTGACTCCGAAATTGATTTGAGATAAGTATTCAAGTTTAAAGTTTACTGCCTTTTGAAAATTCTATGTAAAACCATTGAAACTCGGTAAGGGGTTATATGGGATCGATCCCTACCACCTCCAAAACAACTGGGTGTAACGAAAAAGTGGGCGTGGCACCTCCCATACGAATGAAATACTTCTTAGTCGATATCTCTGGAACTATTTAGGTTAGACCACTGAAATTTGGTGAGGGGTTATATGGAATCGATCCCTACCACCTCCAAAAAAACTGGGGATAACGAAAAAGGGGGCGTGGCACCTCCCATACGAATGAAATACTTCTTAGTCGATATCTCTGGAAGTACTTAGGTTAGACCACTGAAATTTGGTGAGGGGTTATATGGAATCGATCCCTACCACCTCCAAAAAAACTGGGGATAACAAAAAATGGGCGTGGCACCTCCCATACGAATGCAATACTTCTTAGTCGATATCTCTGGAAGCATTTAAGTTAGACCACTGAAAATTGGTGAGATTTTATATCAGATCGATCCCTACCACCTCCAAAAAAACTGGGGATAACGAAAAAGGGGGCATGGCAATTCCCATACGATTGAAATACTTCTTAGTCGATATCTCTGGAAGTATTTTTGTTAGACTATTGAAACTTGGTAAGGGGTTATATGGAATCGATCCCTACCACCTCCAAAAAAACTGGGTAAAATGACAAAGTGGGCGTGGCACCTCCCATACAAACTTAATTTTTCAAGCTGAATATCTCTAAAAGGATTTAAGGCAGGGACCTAGAAATTGTTACAGAGCTATATGCTATTAAAACAATTTTTGCGCATAAAAGTGGGGGTTATCGGAAAAGGGGGCATGGCACCTCCCATACAAACTTAACTTTTCAAGCTGAAAGCGTTTAAGGTTGGGACCTGAAAATTGATCAGGAGATTAACGATATCAATAGCTCTATGTGGCATGTTTCCGTGAAGGAAAACCGTCCTCGCTATTTATTTACGCTCCGGGACAGAAAATTAAAAATTTTGTGTATCGTGCAGCCATAATTTGAATACTAAAATTATATATAAATTAAAGTTTACTGCCTTTTGAAAATTCTATGTAAACACCATATTTCACTATACAAATGTAGGTATAACTGACACTTAAATCCTTATAGTTCTGAGCCCTTAATATTGTAAGTTGTATACGCAATGAAGTGAAAAATTTTTAATTTACTATTAAAAAAAATACCGGTGTAATTACAATTTTTGAAATGAAATTAATAAAAAAATCTATTTTAAATAAATATGAAATCTTAAAGTATATTATTGATTTTGAAAGGTCCCCTAACTACTTACATCCCGAGCAACGCCGGGTACCCTGCTAGTATAATATAATATGTATGTACAGAATGAGATACGTTTTCATTATGCAATTAATTTGGGACTAATTTGAAATTTTTGAATGATTCTTAACAGTAATAAAAGTAGATGTTATTGTTGCATTTTTACACCTAAACGTTAAAGTTATAATTTGCAAGAAGTAGCTGCTTGACTTCAATTTTAAAGCGTTGCAAGTTTCTTGCATTTTTAACTTCATCTGGAAGTTTATTAAATAATTTTACACCGTAGTGTCTTAAAGACTTTGCGCATCTTTCCGTTCTAAATATAAGTGGCTTAATATTTGTTCTAGCTCTGAGTGCGTATGCCGGGGTTGGCTCTTCAGGTAAGGTCAGGTTATGTTTAATTAAATTATTTTTAATCTTATAAAATGTTATTAAAGTTTGTAATATGAGAAAGCCTTTATTAAAAACCGAACTCGCGTAATTTATTATTACCGTATTTGCGGTTGATAGATTCAAGTTAAAATCTCCAACTACAGTTGATCTCTTGTATTTTAAAATTTCATTTTCCAGCTTACCAATAAATGACCCAACATTGGACGCACAGAATCTATAAATACACGAGATGAAAGTATTTGATTTAATTAACTTTACGGTCAAAAAGCTACTTACATACTTCATGTTCTATTGCCGACACTATAGAAGATGGGATCATTTTCTGTACGAAAATCGAACATCCACCTGCCCTATTTGAAGAACGGTTTGCAAAATAAGCCTCATAGTCTTTTAGATTGAAATATCTATTTTCATTCTCATAAATCCAGATTTCGCTAACTGCTATTACATGAATAAGTTTACCCTCGATCGCATTCTGATGTATAAGCACATCTAGCTCATGTAACTTATTTCTAATGCTCTGTATATTTAAGTACAAAATATTAATATGTCTACTATTATTATTGAAAATTAATTTGTTTACATCGTGCTTAACATCAACTTTAAATGCCGCATTGTTTACTAAATCATATAAATCCATGGACTTCTAAAATATATATACTTAAATACTTTTAAAGGACAAGGATTAATTATGTTATATTTTTTAGGTCTTCTAACTCCTTTATTTGTATATACTTAGCGTCGGTATCTTTTTTAACAAATACTTTGGCACCCTTCACCCATAAGTATTTGTACTCTTTTTTATTGCCTTCTTTTTTGGCCCGTTTCATTAACTCGCTGAGCTCTTTCTCCATTAGCTGATGAAAATTGACATTTTTTCCTTTCATATCCATGTTTGGAAGTATTTTCTCAACGTCTATCTTACCACCCTTCTTCCTAAATTCAAAACATTTTGTTTTCAGTTCACTGCTGTTCATTTTTACAATTATTTGGTACATTTTAAATTTTTTGTTTTCATTTTGATAGACATCTTCTATGCTATCACTATTAATGTTTGCCTGAACTTGAGCAGCAATTGCTATCACAACAGTTTTTAAATTTACGTCTTTTATTTGTGGTAGATTGGTTATTATTATGTTGTTTTTATTTTGTTTTATTTCCATAACATTCTGTTCTAATGTTTTCATTTTAGTTTTTGCATTTTCACCGCTTGCTTTAAGCTCTTTTAATTCTTTTTTATTTGTTTGTTTTTTTTATTTTTTTTTTTAGTTTGTTTTTATTTTATTTTATTAAAAAATCAACAAACAAAATTTTTACAGACTGTAAAAAAATGACAAATAGGCTTACATAATCTTAACCTACAGATGTACTAAATGATAAGTGCCTTATCAGTAGGCTTTTAAAAGTAAACTTAGAAAAACAAAAATCAAATCCCACGGTAAGAGAAAAATCATTGAATTCACAAAGCGTCCTTCTTAAAGGAGCGTTCAAAATATAAACAGTTCTAACAAGACCCACAAAAAACATCTCATAGCTACGAAGAAAGCGTTGGGGTACATTAAAATGAATTTTCATGAGAAGGTATGAGCAATCAATTGCACTAGTAATGATGTCATAGACTACGTTCAACGACAACAGATAGCGCCTCGACTTCAATGACATCAGATTTATGAGCAAACAACGGGAAGGATAGCTAGGGATGGGTTCAACAAACTTCATCCGTCGCAAAGCAAAACGTACAAATGCCCTTTGGATTGACTCTAATCTATTTATGTTATTATCTTGATAGGGCCGCAAATGAAAACTGCGTATTCAAGCCTGGACCGTACTAAAGAGGAGTACAATAACTTTAAAGTATAGGGATCGGAAAACGACCAACAATTACGCCGGATAAAATCCAGCATCGCATACGCTTTGGTAATAATGAAGTTTATGTGTATAGAAAAACTGAGCTTGGGATCAAAATAAACACCCAAGTCTTTAAATTCACTAACTTCCATCAGCGCAACATCCGAAAAGCTGTACGTTGAAACAGCACTGCGTAGGACTCTAGCATAAGAAGTATAGTGAAACTTAGCAATATTAAGAAATAAGCGATTACGTTCACACCACTGGAAGAGGTTGTAAAGCTCGCTTTGGAGAACGAAGGAATCTTCTATGCACTTAATTTCATGATAAATTTTCAAATCATCCGCATAGAGAAGAAAATTACACTTAGAAAAGCACGAAGACATATCATTTATAAAAAGAATAAATCTGTGGTCGTAAGCAATAATCGCCTAAGTCGACTTAAGAACGATATGAGTTATGTGTACTACCATATTCAACGAATCAAACTTTATAGTTACGCGAAATCCCTATAATCCTAACTTGTTTTGTTATTGAAATATAAATAAAGTCATTATAGCTTAACTCGCTAGGTAGCCCTATCACATTTACTATACGAGACAAAGTATACTTAAGAAAGTTTTCAGATACAATATTGTTTTTATTAAAATGACCTATATTAACTTAAGTTTTTTTGCACATTGCATTTTTGTAGTTTACCACAAATAATAAAGTTGTTATAAGAGCCAACGTAAAGATAAGATTTTATCGCTTAGTGCGTTTGTAAATTTAAATGTACTTAATTCAATATATGTTACGTAAAAAACAAAACTTTCCTTTACAATAAAAACCTTAGTCAACATAGTCATTATTATGCGATAATTTACGTTTGTAAAAAGCACTTTTATTTCTTTTTTATAAATATCTCTTAAACAGAGGCAAGTTGCATTACAATTTTTAACCATAGCATTCTGCCTACAAAGATCTTCGATGTTTGACATAAGTTTTTCCAAATCTCCTTTCAGAATTTTTCAAAAACGCTTCTTTATATAAAAAGCTATTTATCTCGGAAGTATACTTTTCGACTAAGGCGATTATTGCTTATGACCACAGAAATAATAATGGCCCAAGGACACTTCCCTGGGGAACTCCCGAGGACGCTACGAAAGGAGCGGAGGACGCACCCTCGAGGCGCACGAGGCACTGTCGGTTACGCAAATATGAAGATATCCATTTTAGAAATTGAAAGTGAAAACCTAAGCCTTCTAGTTTAGCCAAAAGAATCCTATGAGAGACCCTATCGAAGGCCTTTGAGAAGTCTGTATAAACCGCATCAATACGGGATCCTTTTTGAAAGGAGTCCAAACAATCTTCAGTAAACACAGCAAGATTAGTTAGAGTGGATCTACGCGGAATAAAACCATGCTGATGGGGACAGAGTAGGTGTCTTACAGCAAAGTAAATTTTTTCTTTAACAATGCACTCAAACAAATTTTCAGACCGTTGTTAGTTTCGAAATTGGCTTATAATTTTCAATGTTGTTTTTACTGCCACTTTTTAGAATAGGCGTAATAAAAGCTAATATCCAAGCATCAAGGAAAATGCCGGAAGACAGCGACAAATTAAAAATATGCAATAAAGACGCAATCAGCGACGAACAATTTTTTAACAAAACAGCTGAAAGACCATCAGCGTCAGTTGTCGAAGACATCTTTAATTGGTCAATGCCATTTGCAATGTCCTGTTCTGTTAAGATTAACATGCCAAAATTGATGGAGGTATCAAGGCTAGAGAGAAAATTATCGGAGACTAAATCATTATTGTTATCCGACGTGAAATTAGAAGAGAAAAACTTAGCAAATAAATTAGCTGCTTCGGACACGGAGTTAGCTGAAACTCCCCTGAAACTCTCCTTAGCTGGACCGAAGTAGGTATATCTGAACATTTTTTTTCGACTTAATGTAATTCCAAAAGAATTTTAGATTGCATTTAATATTACTTTCGACGTTGTGAATATAACGGCGATATAACAATCTATTGAGTTTGTTAAACTCACCCCTATAATATACGTATCGCCTACGAATGTTTTCATTACTAGAACGTTTATGCCTTTTAAAAAACTTATTCTTTAAATGAACTAACTAATCACATGAAATAAAAGAGTAGATGTAGTTGATTGATTACATGTCTACGAGGCTACATTTATATACTTTTGGCTGTTGGACAGAAACTACTTACTTTTCATAGCAATTCGGACTAGCATGAAAAATCTAACAAAAGATCCCAGGTTAAGAACTGTAATTTAAGTACAGTAACGCTGACCAACGGGCGTTGATATTAGTGCTCAACCCACCTCCCGACGGAATGCTTAACGGTAGTACCGGGAGGATCGATACAAGACGGTATCAGCTTTAGTACTGGTTAAAGTGCCACACTGTCTGTTAAGTTATCGGTGCCTTCTCCTCTGAAAAATGGAATCTAATAAATCTTTTCCAAAGTTTCAGCTTATCTTTTTTCTTATTAAGACATGGCAAATTTCAATTTTTTGTGAAAATCATGTTGTTCATGATTCTTTAGCGTGCTTCCAAGTCTCGAATTGTTTATTTACCTCCCCTTTTCCGCCCGTTTTTATTCGAATATCACATACTTACAAAATACTCCATTTTCTAACCAGCTAAACTCATCTAACAATTGTCTTTGGATTGACAATTTGGCGTAGCCCACGACATTTTTTGTAGTACTTCGTCCGCCTTTTTTATCATGATTGGGCTCTTAGCTACGACACTAATGTCACTTTTAGATAAATGTATGTTATCTTTGTCGAAGGCAGTACTATGACCAGATAACGTAGCATAAGATAAATGAGAAAATGTCACTTTGTGGATTTCTGATGAATGATGAAGTGCTTTAGCAATTAGTAATAGAGTTGGTTATGTATTTTCCATTTGATTTTATTCGATGAAATTTTCTACCAATTTCCTCTTGACGGGGGTGAATAATGAAATGATATTTCACCATCGCAGATTTTTGGCACATTGTTTGGAACTGCCGATAGCGGAGTTTTTAACTTTCATCTACAGACTTATATTGCAGGATGTGTCCATCGACTTGTTTTATAAAGAGAGCACCTGCATTGCAAGTTTTGTATTTCGATCTAATCTTTGAGTAATACATAATACTAAAAATTCAAGTTTCGAAACAATTTAAATAAAACATCAATTCAATTATATAAATTTGATTTCAACATCTTCAGTGGCTTTTCCATGAAAATCAAAAACAATGATTCAATAAAAATTATTATCCTCCTATATTAAGCTTATCCAACAAAAAACCAAAACAAGCATTTATTTATTTAAAAATCGACTGGGTTAACTAAAACTTGTATCAACCAATATTTATAATAGCCTGTTTGTTTTCCTAAATTAATACATTTATTAACTATTACTTGATAAATAACATTTCTTAATCACCGACTGTTTTCGGCATCATAGCTATGTTGTTAGATTTCTAACAGCGGCTTTGGTGCAGACACTGGTTCATATCCCTGTGTCCGAAAAGGGATCTGATGATAAGTGGGGACACTTTGAAACATGTAATGTTGTTGTTGTTGTTGTTGTTATAGCGCTACTTAGCCCTACCTAGGTAGTCAGTATCTTACCCAGTATTGTCATCAAACTCTTCTAACGGAAGTCCTAGAAACCCAGCGGCTTCTACAGGGGTGGACCAGAGAGATATGTGTGTTAGAAGAGTAGGTTCGGCTGAGCAGACAAAAAGATGATTTGTGTTATGGGGTGACAAGCCGCATGCCGGACAAATATTAGGCAAGTCGGGGTTCAGTCTGGATAGGTAAGGGTTTAACCTATTACAATATCCAGACCGGAGTTGAGCCAGCATCACCCTAGTCTCCCTAGGCAGCTCGCGCTCATCTTCGGCAACGGGTGGTGTTGTTGCCTGAAGAACGGTGTGCGCCGGGAGAGAGCCGACAAAGGAATTTACCGAATTCGTATGGATGAGGGTGAGGGCCTGCCGGTGCACCTCAGGATCAAACGGCGTGGAAATCAGGTGCCGGATCTCATCGAAGTGTTTGCGTAGATGGCTCCTTATGCTCCTGTGGGGCGGATTCTCGTTGACCAGGTGTCTGTTCGGATGCTGCGGTTTGCAGCAGTTGAACAGGAATTGCCTGGTCAACATCTCACTATGCTCTTTAACGCCGAGCATTTGCGCTTCATTATGGAGATGGTGCTCAGGAGACATAAGAAGACACCCAGTGGCGGTTCGAAGGGCGGTGTTCTGGCAGACCTGAAGCCTCGTCCAATGTATGTCAGCTAGCCCCGGCGACCATATTGGCGTCGCGTAGCTCAGTACCGGCTGACCAATTGCTTTGTGTGTAGCTAGTAACGTTTCTTTGTTGTTGTTTGTTGTTTTAACACTACGTTGCCCTGCCTAGGTAGTCAGTATCAACCTTACCCAATATTGTCATCGAACTCTTCTAACGGAAGTCCTAAAAACCTAGCGGCTTCAACAGGGGAGGACCAGAGGGATATGGGTGTTAGAAGAGTAGGCTCGGATGAGCAGACAAAAAGATGGTTAATAGTATGGGGGGACAAGCCGCATGCCGGACAAACATTACGCAAGTCGGGGTTCAGTCTGGATAGGTAAGAGTTTAACCTATTACAATATCCAGACCGGAGTTGGGCCAGCATCACCCTAGTCTCCCTAGGCAGCTCGCGCTCCTCTTCGCCAACGGGTGGTGTTGTTGCCTGAAGAACGGCGTTCACGGGAGAGAGCCAACATAGGAATTTACCGAATTCGTGTGGATGAGGGTTAGGGCCTGCCGGTGCACCTTAGGATCAAACGGCGTGGAAATCAGGTGCCGGATCTCATCGTAGTGTTTGCGTAGATGGCTCCTTATGCTCCTGGGGGGCGGATCCTCGTTGATCAGGCGTCCGTTCGGATGCTGCGGTTTGCAACAGTTGAACAGGAATTGCCTGGTCAACATCTCGCTATGCTCTTTAACGGCGAGCATTTTCGCTTCATTATGTAAGTGATGCTCAGTAGACATAAGAAGACACCCAGTGGCGGTACGAAGGGCGGTGTTTTGGCAGACCTGTATCCTCGTCCAGTGTGTGTCAGCTAGCCCCATATAGGCGTCGCGTAGCTCAGTACCGGCTGGCCAATTGCTTTATATGTAGCTAGTAACGTTTCTTTGTCTTTACCCCAAGTGCTGCCAGCTAGGGACTTGTGGATTTTGTTACGGCTTTGGACTTTATTGGCAATTGCGGTTACATGAGCGCCGTATTTGAACATGTTATTAAACGCCACCCCTAAGATTTTGGGGTGTGAGACAGTTAGTAGCTTGACACTATCAACGTAGACGTCTAATTCCATGCTCACTTGCGTTGTCCACGTCGTGAATAGGGTGGCCGAGGACTTATTCGGTGACAATGCCAGGATTCTCCCGGCGAAGAATTCGGACACGGCTGGGAGGTATGAGTTAACGGAGGGGCCTGTTGCCAGAATCGTACAATCGTCGGCGTAAGAGACGATCGAGACACCCTCTGGTGGGGGGGGAAGTTTCGATACATAATAGTTAAACAGGAACGGGGATAGGACACCACCCTGTGGCACCCCTTGTTTAACTATTCTGGGTTTTGATCTTGCGCCTCTGAACTCAACCGACGATTGAGGACCACTCAGATAGTTGGCAGTCCAACGTTTAAGACAGGGAGGAAGGGACGAGTCTTCAAGGTCTTTCATTAGCGGCACATGGCTGACCGTGTCAAAAGCTTTGGCCAAGTCAAGCGCAACTAGCACTGTCCTGTGGTTTGGACACTTTTGGTTTAGTCCGTCCCCTATCTGAGTGGTTATGGCGTTCAGCGCGGTGGTGGTGCTGTGATTTTTGCGAAATCCATGCTGATGTTCGGCGAGCCGCAGGTTTGCGGTGAAGTACGGCAACAAGATGGATTCCAACACCTTCACTGCTGGCGAGAGGAGAGATATCGGGCGATATGACTCCCCTACGGCAGCTGGCTTGCCAGGCTTTAGTAGTGGGACCACCTCTGCTTGTCTCCATCTTTCAGGAATAACAAAGGTGGAAAGGGAAAGGTTGAAAATTTGTGTAAGGTATCTTATGCCTTCGTCGCCGAGGTGTTTCAGCATCAGCATGGAAATGCCATCGGGGCCGATATATTTGGTGTTCTTAGATCTCCGAATAGCCTCATGAACTTCTGTTGTGGAGATGGCAATGGGCGCATCGCTGTTTTTGTGTTTATGCGCTTCCCTGGTGGCTCGGCGAATATCTTTGTTCAACGGAGGATGCATTACAAATTGTCGGCAGAAGGCGCTCGCGCATCTTTTTGGCTTCGACTGAACCTTATCACCGAAGGCGATGGATATTTTGTCGTTAGGTTTAGTCGGGTTGGACAAAGAATTCACCGTCGACCATAATTTGCCAACTCCAGCCGAGAGGTTGCAAGACCTTAGGTGCTCCTCCCACTTAGCGCGTTTGTGTTGATCTACTAAGCGTCTGATTTCCGCATTGAGATCCCTTATTTGAGGATCCGTAGGGTCAAGGCGTCTAATATGGTCACGTTCATTTGCCAGGGCCGCTGCCTCTGCGGGGAAGAATGGACGCACTTCCTTTATTCTACCTGACGGAATGTGTTGATGGGAGGCTGAAATTAGGGCCATACGAAACGCCTTTTCCCCTTCTCGTACGTCAGACGGGGTAGGAAGAGCAGCGAAGGCGCTCTCTGTGGTATTGAGAAAACCCTCCCAGTCGTCTTTATTGATGTTAGTGTAAGTGCGTTTCTCAGCGGTGACAAAGTCGGTGGGGCGATCGATAGAGAGCACTATAGGTAGGTGGTCTGAAGCAAGCGTCAGCATCGGTCGCCATTCAACGCAGTTTATTAGGCCAGCGCTGACTATGGTGATGTCTGGCGAGCTAGAGCAGTTTACCGCCACTCTAGTGGGGGCATCCCCATTTACCGTGCAGAACGTCGAATCATCTATTTGGTCAGCCAGCTCCTGTCCCCTACCATCGGCCGTTTCTTTGTCTTTAAACCATGTGCTGCCAGCTCCCGAATTGAGGATTTTGTTACGGCTTTGGACTTTATTGGCAATTGCGGTTACATGAGCGCCGTATTTGAGCACGTTATCAAACGTCACCCCTAAGATTTTGGGGTGTGAGACAGGTGGTAGCTTGACACTATCAACGTAGACGTCTAATTCCATGATCATTTGCGTTATCCACGCCGTGAATAGGGTGGCCGGGGACTTATTCGGTGACAATGCCAGGTTTCTCCCGACGAAGAATTCGGACACGGCTGGGAGGTATGAATTTATGCGAGAGCAGAGTTCTTCAACGGAGGGGCCTGTTGCCAGAATTGTACAATCGTCGGCGTAAGAGACGATCGAGACACCCTCTGGCCATATATAATAGTTAAACAGAAACGGGGATAGGACACCACCCTGTGGCATCCCTTGTGTAACTATTCTGGGTTTTGATCTGGCGCCTCTGAATTCAACCGATGATTGACGGCCACTCAGGTAGTTGGCAGTCCAACGTTTAAGACAGGAGGGAAGGGACGAATCTTCAAGGTCTTTCATTAGTTGTGCATGGTTGACCGTGTCAAAAGCTTTGGCCAGGTCAAGCGCAACTAGCACTGTCCTGTGGTTTGGACGCTTTTGGTTTAATCCGTCCCCTATCTGAGTGGTAATGGCATTCAGCGCGGTGGTGGTGCTGTGATTTTTGCGAAAACCATGCTGATGTTCGGCGAGCCAGGTTTGCGGTGAAATACGGTAATAAGATAGATTCCAGCACCTTCACTACTGGCGAGAGGAGTGATATCGGGCGATATGACTCCCCTACGGCAGCTGGCTTGCAAGGCTTTAGTAGTGGGACCACCTTTGCCTGCAGGATACCGAAATGCGAAGGGGGAGCAGAGTTGATGCTGGGGGTCAAGGACTGGTGCGTATGCCTAGGTGGTAATAGGCTGTGTCGCGCACTACGGCGCATTCTTGAAGTCGAAGGAATCGCGTTACGTTGAAGGTTGCGTAGCTCGACAGCATGGCGCAACGTACGTATCAGTCCATAGGTTCCTGCTTTCGAGGCCAGAGCATATAAGCAGGTGACACAGGCCAAGACAGTTATTGCACTTGACTGATGCGAAAGGCGTGTATAATCTAATAATAAACCAGGAGCTGATGGTTGTGACTTTTATTCGTGCTGATGCTGGAAGAAGAGGGGCTGACTGAGGGGGTGGGAGAGAGCGGACGCTGAGCATTGCTCAAATCCATTCGGGAAGTGCTACGTAGGGAGTAGCTGTGAGCTGCTGTGTGAGATTTTAAAGCCTGGGGGCGTGAGCGGCCGTTAGGAAAGTCTGATTGCTGATTTGCATTGGTAATGCTCCTCGTGGATACTGATGTGACAGAGTCAGACATATGTGGCGGAAAGATACTTGATCGACGACGGCCACAGGACGTCCTAGGACGTGAACAGCAATGGGCCACAAAAGTTCTATAAAAACTAGCGGGTCTATGTGTAGAGGGATTTAATCCGGAGCAACTTGTTAGGTGCAACCATCTATTACAATTAGAGCATTGTACTGAATGTGAGCGTTTCACATAGATTTTCTTCCAGCATATACAGCAGATCCATTCTTTTGGTCCAGGGTTGGATTCAATACCAGCAAGAGAGTCTTCAGCAGTCCAGCTGCAAGGAGCTGCTCGGAAGATGACATTATTGGGGGCAGCAGCCCTTGGTCGGGGAAACCCCGAGTCATTCCGGTACGTAGAAACCGGCTGTCGTGGGAATGTTTGAAACATGTAATCCTATCCATCGCTGTGATTAGCTTTGTAATTTTTCTCCAAATATCAATTTTCCCACAAAATCGGATATATTTATTAAACCAATTATTATTGTTCACTGGTCTCGAGCTTGCAAAATTTACAAATATATGTAAATAGAAAGACCGTAAAAACCAAAACCAAATATACTAAAAACCAAAACACGGGTTACGTACAATAACAATGTGCAAACAAACAAGCCCAACACACGCATTGATACATATCGTCTAAGCAATGTGTTGGCAAGACTAAAACAACAAAAAAAAAAACCAAACGAAAAATTGAAGTGGAGATCAGTGTTGCCATTTTAGCTATTTTATAGCTAGATTTGGCTATTTATTTCGACATTTAGACATAGAAATTCGGATTTAGCTATTAGCTATTTTTTTAGCTTTTTTTTAAATCGAGTTAGCTATTTTAGCTAAAACATTTTTGTAATTTGCCAAATTATTTTCACAGAACTTTTTAGAATATAAATATCGACCGTGTGCACTCTGCCTTATGGTTATCAAACTGTTCAAAAGTTGATAGTCTGGCATGCCCAATACTTTTTTATTACATATATCGATTATTGGTATGTAATCGAATTGCTACTACCAAATTTAATAGTCAGTCAATCAAGTTAATTGAGCAACTACGTCAACGCCTACCACAAAATATTCAATCTTTAAAAAATATCGAATTTTTTGCTATAAAAAATGCTTTAAACGTTGTGAAGCCCAACATATTTCATACTTTTAAGGCAGAAGAGGGCTCTTTTAACGATGATGAAATTACTGTTATAGAAATGGAATGGAAAAAACTCTATTCATATCCATGGCAAGAGACCACTTCTACAGTTAGGTTTTGGATAGAGGTAAGGGAGTTTAGAAATGCCATTAATGAAAATCCGTTTGAGGAATTACAACAGTTCGTATTTAATTTGCTAATTCTACCGCTTAGTAATGCGGAAATAGAACGAAGTTTTTCTGTAATGAATTTAATAAAAACCATGCAAAGGAATAGAATGTATGTAGATTTTGATGTTAAACTCTTTACTAACTATAAGATACGGTCTTAAAAGACTTGGAAAATGTTGTCATAACATTGGTATAACTAGTGGTCTTATAAAATCAATGAATTCAGGAAATATATACGGTTCAACATGTGAATTAAACGAAGACAATGACTTTGTTTTTAAACTGTGATTTCATTTTTGAATAAAACTTGAGTGATGTATGTATATCAACTATTCGTGATTATAATTTATGTTACTATTATAATTTAATTTATGTAGTTAAAAACTACATATATTTTCAAAGACTGAATTATTATTATTTTTATTGTTATTATTTTTTGCTTTATAATAATTTAGTAACTTTTATGTGAAATAAAAGCTCATTTAGCTATTTTTAAAGAAAAAAAATGTTAGCTATTTTTTCTGGCTATGAAATTTTTTTTGTAGCTATTTTTAGCAATTTTTTTGTTTCAATTTAGCTATAAGGTCTAAAAAATTCTGGCAACACTGGTGGAGATGAATGCATCGTAACGTCACAGGGCATCATAGCTATGTGGTTAGATTTCTAACAGCGGCTTTGGTGCAGCCACTGCGCTATGGCTCAAAATCGAATCATTGAGGAATAAAACCCAATTATCGACTTTTGATTTTCCCAAAAAAAATAGGTACCTTTTATTACACATTACTGTAGTAAATAAAAAATAAAAAAATAATGTCAGCTGGCTCACACTTGTTTGTCAGAAAGCTTTCAAAGTCTTGGTTCTGATTTTTGTATTCGTAAAAAAGATTTGACTCTAATTATATAAAAATCTCAAGTAGTGATAAAAAGCTAACGAATTTGAATAAAGTGTGTTTATAAAATGGAAAATAATAATGAAGGTATGTTAAATCGAGAACAATAAACTTTTTTCTAAAACAATAATAATCGTTAGTATATTTTTGAGTTTAAAAAAGCCGTGTTGTGTTTTGATTTTTGTGAGTTTTTTCTATGTTAAATAGAATATAAATAAGTTGGATCAAATAGGATCAATATAAATTATATATGTAGTTAACGCTAATAGTGTCCTCTTTAATGCAAATGTTGTTTTATCTGCGCGAGTTTGCACGCGAGGCTACAATTTCACTTTTTTCAGAGCAAAGTGTAGTCAAAAATGGCGAAATTTTCAAAGTTTGGATTGATAATCAAAAAGATTTTGTTGCGGTTTTCGATTGGGTTGTTGGAAGAATGAAAAATAGCTATGGGGTAGAAGAAATTGAATCAATAAAAAACAAGGTTAAAAATTTTTGTAGAAACGCCAATAGAAGGTGGCAGAAACACGGTCAAAGGTTTATAAAACTAAAAAAAGCCGATCGCGAGTGGTAAGAGTGCGAGGCAGATCTTCTCGAAATCGTTACTGCAAAGCTGCGAGACCGACCAAAACTCCAATATGATATGGTTTGCGATAGGCAGAAAAGAAAAATAGCGTCTACAGTGTCATTAGAACAAGGACACAATTCAAACTTATTGCTTCACGCTGCTTCAGTTTCTGCGAAACACTCAAAAGAAACAGATCTTCATTATGTTCTCAATGCAGTGAACAAATCTCCTTGTAGGCCAAGTAAGATAAAAAAATTAATTGATTCAAAGGTTGTGCATCCAATACCTTTGTCTCCTGAGGATGCTATGGCTTTTCTCTTGGAGAACAATTTTACAAAACAACAATATAACAACATTCGGCAACTTAGTAAGTCTCGTAATTGCGATATTTATCCTCACTATAATAAGTTGTTGGAATATAAGTCACAATGCCGACCGAATGGAATACAAATAATAGAAAGTACAGCAGTTGTTCCATTACAAAATTTGCTTGAACACACCGTCAAACGAATTTTGTGACTCCAAGAAGACGGTCTGCTCCAGTTTCAAGGAGATAATACACTAACATTAATTTTAAGCAGACCTGGGTAAAATCAAGTACCAGTACGACTTGTGACAAGTACATTTTAAAGGAATTGTACTGGTTCTGGTACTCGCATTCCCAAAATTTTCAAGTACAAGTAGAAGTACAAGTACAAGGAATTGAAAAATAATTGAAGTTTTAGCAAATACTTCAAAGTATTTGAAAAGAATTGAAAGTACTTGAAAAGAATTGAAAAATGTACTTTAATCGATTTTTTAATTCTTTTCAAGTACTTTCAATTACTTACAATCTTGAAACCAATATTTAAAAAGAATTTCATGTTGCTTGTAGTCCATATTATGTTTATACATATTTACAAGTAAGTAAATGTAAGAGTAGTAACTTTCTTTGCTTAATTTTGACAACAAATTAAAAACATTAAAAAAAAATTTTTTAAGTTTTGAAATCATTTAAAAATATTTACAAACAAAATAATTAATTAACAAAACATGAAAAAAATAATAATAAATTGTCGTCGATCCCGGGTTCGAGCCTGCGTCGCACACGTTGTACCCCAAGACACTTACTACCTAGGCTATTACAATATTTGTTTCGGTGATGTGAAATGCCGTAGTTAAGATTTATGCATATCTGTTTCCACTACATATCAATGGTGAACTGTGTGTGATTTTCTCTTATAGAATACGGAAATCAGCGAAAGTCACAAAAATTCTCTCTAATGAAAAATCTCAAATTTAGTGACTTGAGATGAGACAGACTTGCACCATATAGCTATAAAATTATAGAAAATAAGTTCTCCGAAAACCTGAAACCGAACTCGCGACACGCACCTTATAGTCCGAACGCTTATCCCCTGCGCTATTGCGACATGAACGGCGGCGCTGTCAAATGCTATACTTATGATGAGTGCAGTTTTCCCCTCAATTTCAACTCATATACCATATACCAATCGCACTTTCGTTAGAAGCAAACGCCAAAATTCGGCGATAAACTTAAAGTTAAAAGTTAGAGAATCGAGCTACAGATCAGATATGGTTGTGTCAAAAAAGCACAGGTTTTCTTTCCCTATTGTATGCATATACATATGAACACTCTGAGAATATGTAAACAAACAGAAGCAAAACAGCCGATAATTTTACACAAGTATGCTCAAAAGAAGCATTAAGAAGAAGCAGGGCTTTTACCGAAATCAGCTGTATTAATATACCTTGGCAGTGAAGTAATTTTTTACGTACACATGTTAGTATGCAAACATATGTAAATTCCAAATACTCATGCAATATTTATTTTTAAATGTGAACAATGAATTGCATTTAGTTAAATAAACATAATATGGACTACAAGCGACATGTAAAAAATATAAAAATATCGTTTATTTTTGTAATTTTTTTTCAATATTGGTTTCAAGATTGTAAATAATTGAAAGTACTTGAAAAGAATTTAAAACGCGATTCAAGTACATTTTTCAATTCTTTTCAAGTACTTTCAATTCTTTTCAAGTACTTTCAATTCTTTTCAAATACTTTGAAGTATTTGCTAAAACTTCAATTATTTTTCAATTCCTTGTACTTGTACTTGTATTTCTACTTGAATATTCTGAAAGTACTTAGTACCGACTAATTACTTCAAGATCAAAATATAAAGTATTTAAGTACGTAATAGTCCAATTACTACTCAGTATTACCCAGGTATGATTAAAACTAACCAAACGTGCACCGGCAGCCACTCCACACCACCAACACATACTCGGTAAACTCCTTTGTCAGTTCCGGGGCCGCGAATGTCTTCATCCAGCGAAAAGTACCATCTGCGGTCAGACTTAATCCTGACATGTCTAATGTTTGCTCGGCGTATGTGTGTATCTGCGTGCCTGGTTAAAGAAGCAGACTCTTCTAGCACCAACTCTATTGCAAATGCCAGCTACCTCCTACTGACGACATGGTAACATCCACCAACAGTGTCCTCTTGCTTTTTGTTGGTCCTCCGACGTCTGCTATAATTAATCAATTGATCTATGTATAAAATTTCACTAAATTTATTACATAATGCTCAATACATATGTAATTAGTTAATTTATGGAATTAAGTTAATAAATAATACAATTGTACTTTTAATTAAAAAGCACTAATTTGTGTATTTTTGCTTTGTTATGTTCCAATTCCACACATTTCAAGGCAAACAGCTGATTTCGAAAGATTTATAGCTCTTCCTCTTCTTCTTTCAATCCAATTTAAACGCATGATACCAATTTTCGATTTCGACGGAGCGTAGAACGGGAACGTAATTGAAATCCATGATAGGGGTGTTTGTAATAATATTTACATATATTTCTTTAAACTTTTTAATTTTGCCGGCTTGAGGTCCGATGTTTTTTTTTTGTATAAAATTAAAACACAATGTTTTAATTTTTGACCAATATACTTCGGTTATGCTCGATAACCGGTGCAGTGAAATAACTCCCAAATGAAATAACTCCCATGAAATAACTCCCAATGAAATAAGTCCCAATAAAAATGAAATAATTCCCAACTTTAATAAATGAATTAACTCCCAAAGAAGGAAATAAAATAAATAACTCCCAATATTTGGCAGTTATTTCACAATGAAACCACAAGTCCCCAAAAAAATGAAATAACTCCCAAACGAAAAAAGAACGAAGTTTTTCTGTAATGAATTTAATAAAAACCAAGCAAAGGAATAGAATGTATGTAGATTTTGATGTTAAACTCTTTACTAACTATAAGATACGGTCTTAAAAGACTTGGAAAATGTTGTCATAACATTGGTATAACTAGTGGTCTTATAAAATCAATGAATTCAGGAAATATATACGGTTCAACATGTGAATTAAACGAAGACAATGACTTTGTTTTTAAACTGTGATTTAATTTCATTTTTGAATAAAACTTGAGTGATGTATGTATATCAACTATTCGTGATTATAATTTATGTTACTATTATAATTTAATTTATGTAGTTAAAAACTACATATATTTTCAAAGACTGAATTATTATTATTTTTATTGTTATTATTTTTTGCTTTATAATAATTTAGTAACTTTTATGTGAAATAAAAGCTCATTTAGCTATTTTTAAAGAAAAAAAATGTTAGCTATTTTTTCTGGCTATGAAATTTTTTTTGTAGCTATTTTTAGCAATTTTTTTGTTTCAATTTAGCTATAAGGTCTAAAAAATTCTGGCAACACTGGTGGAGATGAATGCATCGTAACGTCACAGGGCATCATAGCTATGTGGTTAGATTTCTAACAGCGGCTTTGGTGCAGACACTGCGCTATGGCTCAAAATCGAATCATTGAGGAATAAAACCCAATTATCGACTTTTGATTTTCCCAAAAAAAATAGGTACCTTTTATTACACATTACTGTAGTAAATAAAAAATAAAAAAAATAATGTCAGCTGGCTCACACTTGTTTGTCAGAAAGCTTTCAAAGTCTTGGTTCTGATTTTTGTATTCGTAAAAAAGATTTGACTCTAATTATATAAAAATCTCAAGTAGTGATAAAAAGCTAACGAATTTGAATAAAGTGTGTTTATAAAATGGAAAATAATAATGAAGGTATGTTAAATCGAGAACAATAAACTTTTTTCTAAAACAATAATAATCGTTAGTATATTTTTGAGTTTAAAAAAGCCGTGTTGTGTTTTGATTTTTGTGAGTTTTTTCTATGTTAAATAGAATATAAATAAGTTGGATCAAATAGGATCAATATAAATTATATATGTAGTTAACGCTAATAGTGTCCTCTTTAATGCAAATGTTGTTTTATCTGCGCGAGTTTGCACGCGAGGCTACAATTTCACTTTTTTCAGAGCAAAGTGTAGTCAAAAATGGCGAAATTTTCAAAGTTTGGATTGATAATCAAAAAGATTTTGTTGCGGTTTTCGATTGGGTTGTTGGAAGAATGAAAAATAGCTATGGGGTAGAAGAAATTGAATCAATAAAAAACAAGGTTAAAAATTTTTGTAGAAACGCCAATAGAAGGTGGCAGAAACACGGTCAAAGGTTTATAAAACTAAAAAAAGCCGATCGCGAGTGGTAAGAGTGCGAGGCAGATCTTCTCGAAATCGTTACTGCAAAGCTGCGAGACCGACCAAAACTCCAATATGATATGGTTTGCGATAGGCAGAAAAGAAAAATAGCGTCTACAGTGTCATTAGAACAAGGACACAATTCAAACTTATTGCTTCACGCTGCTTCAGTTTCTGCGAAACACTCAAAAAAAACAGATCTTCATTATGTTCTCAATGCAGTGAACAAATCTCCTTGTAGGCCAAGTAAGATAAAAAAATTAATTGATTCAAAGGTTGTGCATCCAATACCTTTGTCTCCTGAGGATGCTATGGCTTTTCTCTTGGAGAACAATTTTACAAAACAACAATATAACAACATTCGGCAACTTAGCAAGTCTCGTAATTGCGATATTTATCCTCACTATAATAAGTTGTTGGAATATAAGTCACAATGCCGACCGAATGGAATACAAATAATAGAAAGTACAGCAGTTGTTCCATTACAAAATTTGCTTGAACACACCGTCAAACGAATTTTGTGACTCCAAGAAGACGGTCTGCTCCAGTTTCAAGGAGATAATACACTAACATTAATTTTAAGCAGACCTGGGTAAAATCAAGTACCAGTACGACTTGTGACAAGTACATTTTAAAGGAATTGTACTGGTTCTGGTACTCGCATTCCCAAAATTTTCAAGTACAAGTAGAAGTACAAGTACAAGGAATTGAAAAATAATTGAAGTTTTAGCAAATACTTCAAAGTATTTGAAAATAATTGAAAGTACTTGAAAAGAATTGAAAAATGTACTTTAATCGATTTTTTAATTCTTTTCAAGTACTTTCAATTACTTACAATCTTGAAACCAATATTTAAAAAGAATTTCATGTTGCTTGTAGTCCATATTATGTTTATACATATTTACAAGTAAGTAAATGTAAGAGTAGTAACTTTCTTTGCTTAATTTTGACAACAAATTAAAAACATTAAAAAAAAATTTTTTAAGTTTTGAAATCATTTAAAAATATTTACAAACAAAATAATTAATTAACAAAACATGAAAAAAATAATAATAAATTGTCGTCGATCCCGGGTTCGAGCCTGCGTCGCACACGTTGTACCCCAAGACACTTACTACCTAGGCTATTACAATATTTGTTTCGGTGATGTGAAATGCCGTAGTTAAGATTTATGCATATCTGTTTCCACTACATATCAATGGTGAACTGTGTGTGATTTTCTCTTATAGATACGGAAATCAGCGAAAGTCACAAAAATTCTCTCTAATGAAAAATCTCAAATTTAGTGACTTGAGATGAGACAGACTTGCACCATATAGCTATAAAATTATAGAAAATAAGTTCTCCGAAAACCTGAAACCGAACTCGCGACACGCACCTTATAGTCCGAACGCTTATCCCCTGCGCTATTGCGACATGAACGGCGGCGCTGTCAAATGCTATACTTATGATGAGTGCAGTTTTCCCCTCAATTTCAACTCATATACCATATACCAATCGCACTTTCGTTAGAAGCAAACGCCAAAATTCGGCGATAAACTTAAAGTTAAAAGTTAGAGAATCGAGCTACAGATCAGATATGGTTGTGTCAAAAAAGCACAGGTTTTCTTTCCCTATTGTATGCATATACATATGAACACTCTGAGAATATGTAAACAAACAGAAGCAAAACAGCCGATAATTTTACACAAGTATGCTCAAAAGAAGCATTAAGAAGAAGCAGGGCTTTTACCGAAATCAGCTGTATTAATATACCTTGGCAGTGAAGTAATTTTTTACGTACACATGTTAGTATGCAAACATATGTAAATTCCAAATACTCATGCAATATTTATTTTTAAATGTGAACAATGAATTGCATTTAGTTAAATAAACATAATATGGACTACAAGCGACATGTAAAAAATATAAAAATATCGTTTATTTTTGTAATTTTTTTTCAATATTGGTTTCAAGATTGTAAATAATTGAAAGTACTTGAAAAGAATTTAAAACGCGATTCAAGTACATTTTTCAATTCTTTTCAAGTACTTTCAATTCTTTTCAAATACTTTGAAGTATTTGCTAAAACTTCAATTATTTTTCAATTCCTTGTACTTGTACTTGTATTTCTACTTGAATATTCTGAAAGTACTTAGTACCGACTAATTACTTCAAGATCAAAATATAAAGTATTTAAGTACGTAATAGTCCAATTACTACTCAGTATTACCCAGGTATGATTAAAACTAACCAAACGTGCACCGGCAGCCACTCCACACCACCAACACATACTCGGTAAACTCCTTTGTCAGTTCCGGGGCCGCGAATGTCTTCATCCAGCGAAAAGTACCATCTGCGGTCAGACTTAATCCTGACATGTCTAATGTTTGCTCGGCGTATGTGTGTATCTGCGTGCCTGGTTAAAGAAGCAGACTCTTCTAGCACCAACTCTATTGCAAATGCCAGCTACCTCCTACTGACGACATGGTAACATCCACCAACAGTGTCCTCTTGCTTTTTGTTGGTCCTCCGACGTCTGCTATAATCAATCAATTGATCTATGTATAAAATTTCACTAAATTTATTACATAATGCTCAATACATATGTAATTAGTTAATTTATGGAATTAAGTTAATAAATAATACAATTGTACTTTTAATTAAAAAGCACTAATTTGTGTATTTTTGCTTTGTTATGTTCCAATTCCACACATTTCAAGGCAAACAGCTGATTTCGAAAAATTTATAGCTCTTCCTCTTCTTCTTTCAATCCAATTTAAACGCATGATACCAATTTTCGATTTCGACGGAGCGTAGAACGGGAACGTAATTGAAATCCATGATAGGGGTGTTTGTAATAATATTTACATATATTTCTTTAAACTTTTTAATTTTGCCGGCTTGAGGTCCGATGTTTTTTTTTTGTATAAAATTAAAACACAATGTTTTAATTTTTGACCAATATACTTCGGTTATGCTCGATAACCGGTGCAGTGAAATAACTCCCAAATGAAATAACTCCCATGAAATAACTCCCAATGAAATAAGTCCCAATAAAAATGAAATAATTCCCAACTTTAATAAATGAATTAACTCCCAAAGAAGGAAATAAAATAAATAACTCCCAATATTTGGCAGTTATTTCACAATGAAACCACAAGTCCCCAAAAAAATGAAATAACTCCCAAACGAAAAAAGAACGAAGTTTTTCTGTAATGAATTTAATAAAAACCAAGCAAAGGAATAGAATGTATGTAGATTTTGATGTTAAACTCTTTACTAACTATAAGATACGGTCTTAAAAGACTTGGAAAATGTTGTCATAACATTGGTATAACTAGTGGTCTTATAAAATCAATGAATTCAGGAAATATATACGGTTCAACATGTGAATTAAACGAAGACAATGACTTTGTTTTTAAACTGTGATTTAATTTCATTTTTGAATAAAACTTGAGTGATGTATGTATATCAACTATTCGTGATTATAATTTATGTTACTATTATAATTTAATTTATGTAGTTAAAAACTACATATATTTTCAAAGACTGAATTATTATTATTTTTATTGTTATTATTTTTTGCTTTATAATAATTTAGTAACTTTTATGTGAAATAAAAGCTCATTTAGCTATTTTTAAAGAAAAAAAATGTTAGCTATTTTTTCTGGCTATGAAATTTTTTTTGTAGCTATTTTTAGCAATTTTTTTGTTTCAATTTAGCTATAAGGTCTAAAAAATTCTGGCAACACTGGTGGAGATGAATGCATCGTAACGTCACAGGGCATCATAGCTATGTGGTTAGATTTCTAACAGCGGCTTTGGTGCAGACACTGCGCTATGGCTCAAAATCGAATCATTGAGGAATAAAACCCAATTATCGACTTTTGATTTTCCCAAAAAAAATAGGTACCTTTTATTACACATTACTGTAGTAAATAAAAAATAAAAAAATAATGTCAGCTGGCTCACACTTGTTTGTCAGAAAGCTTTCAAAGTCTTGGTTCTGATTTTTGTATTCGTAAAAAAGATTTGACTCTAATTATATAAAAATCTCAAGTAGTGATAAAAAGCTAACGAATTTGAATAAAGTGTGTTTATAAAATGGAAAATAATAATGAAGGTATGTTAAATCGAGAACAATAAACTTTTTTCTAAAACAATAATAATCGTTAGTATATTTTTGAGTTTAAAAAAGCCGTGTTGTGTTTTGATTTTTGTGAGTTTTTTCTATGTTAAATAGAATATAAATAAGTTGGATCAAATAGGATCAATATAAATTATATATGTAGTTAACGCTAATAGTGTCCTCTTTAATGCAAATGTTGTTTTATCTGCGCGAGTTTGCACGCGAGGCTACAATTTCACTTTTTTCAGAGCAAAGTGTAGTCAAAAATGGCGAAATTTTCAAAGTTTGGATTGATAATCAAAAAGATTTTCAGCCCAATTCTAAACGAAAAATCCGCACGTATTTTTCCGCTTCTCCCTATTCCCTTATTCTGAACATAAAATCCGCACGTATTTGTTCGCTTCTCGCTCTTCGCCTATTCTAAACGATGTTCGAAAAAGCGGAAAGCGGTTTGGCGAGTAAAGTAGGTATCATAAATGAAAAGAAAGGGGAGAATACACAACAGTTTTTCGGGAGATATTGCACCAGCCAGTTTACAGTGAACGCTGAACAAGATGTAAGAAAATTTAACTTTTAATAATTAAAAACGACTAATACACATTAATATCGTATTGTTTTTGGATTTATAGGGCGAAAAGTATAAATAATCGGCAAATAGACACTTTAATAAGCTTTATTCAAAGGCATCTGTTAAACTCTGCGTCTTCCTTAAAGGATGTTGGCAAAATGAGGAGGAGGTAAGTTCGGCCGGACCACCAGTAGAATGTATTGTGGAATCGAAAAAGGCACCATCTTATTTATAACACATGTTTCAGATGGGCTTCTTTAGTGAAAGCGCAAACAGTTTTTAGGCTTGTTGTGTGTATGCTTTTAAAATGTCCAACAAATATTTGTATGCGGCTTTATTTATAGTTTTAAAATTTAAATACATCTGCAAAACAATTGAATCAATAAAATTCACTAAAAAGAGTTTTGTTAGCTCTTCCAATAATCCCGCAACTAAAGTGGCCTCGTATCATCACGCAACCTTCTTGTTTTAGACCTCTGTTACAATCCAGTGCTACAGAATCTTTCGTTTATACACATGCTACCATTGGAAAGGCAATACTATGCATTTTTATTCTTAATTTATCTAATTTAACAACTTTTTATTACAAGTTTTTATATTTTGCACAAAAAGTAGTACCAAAATCAAGCGTGAAAAGGCAGCACAGCTGATTTCGAAAATTCGAAATTCCTCTTCACCAATTTTTCTGTTCACTAGTGAAAGAGAGTTGGCGGAAATTTTCCTGGCGAACAAAAATTTCCGCAAGGAAAGAAATCCGTGCGGATATTTAGAATCGGGCTGTTTGTTGCGGTTTTCGATTGGGTTGTTGGAAGAATGAAAAATAGCTATGGGGTAGAAGAAATTGAATCAATAAAAAACAAGGTTAAAAATTTTTGTAGAAACGCCAATAGAAGGTGGCAGAAACACGGTCAAAGGTTTATAAAACTAAAAAAAGCCGATCGCGAGTGGTAAGAGTGCGAGGCAGATCTTCTCGAAATCGTTACTGCAAAGCTGCGAGACCGACCAAAACTCCAATATGATATGGTTTGCGATAGGCAGAAAAGAAAAATAGCGTCTACAGTGTCATTAGAACAAGGACACAATTCAAACTTATTGCTTCACGCTGCTTCAGTTTCTGCGAAACAATCAAAAAAAACAGATCTTCATTATGTTCTCAATGCTGTGAACAAATCTCCTTGTAGGCCAAGTAAGATAAAAAAATTAATTGATTCAAAGGTTGTGCATCCAATACCTTTGTCTCCTGAGGATGCTATGGCTTTTCTCTTGGAGAACAATTTTACAAAACAACAATATAACAACATTCGGCAACTTAGCAAGTCTCGTAATTGCGATATTTATCCTCACTATAATAAGTTGTTGGAATATAAGTCACAATGCCGACCGAATGGAATACAAATAATAGAAAGTACAGCAGTTGTTCCATTACAAAATTTGCTTGAACACACCGTCAAACGAATTTTGTGACTCCAAGAAGACGGTCTGCTCCAGTTTCAAGGAGATAATACACTAACATTAATTTTAAGCAGACCTGGGTAAAATCAAGTACCAGTACGACTTGTGACAAGTACATTTTAAAGGAATTGTACTGGTTCTGGTACTCGCATTCCCAAAATTTTCAAGTACAAGTAGAAGTACAAGTACAAGGAATTGAAAAATAATTGAAGTTTTAGCAAATACTTCAAAGTATTTGAAAAGAATTGAAAGTACTTGAAAAGAATTGAAAAATGTACTTTAATCGATTTTTTAATTCTTTTCAAGTACTTTCAATTACTTACAATCTTGAAACCAATATTTAAAAAGAATTTCATGTTGCTTGTAGTCCATATTATGTTTATACATATTTACAAGTAAGTAAATGTAAGAGTAGTAACTTTCTTTGCTTAATTTTGACAACAAATTAAAAACATTAAAAAAAAATTTTTTAAGTTTTGAAATCATTTAAAAATATTTACAAACAAAATAATTAATTAACAAAACATGAAAAAAATAATAATAAATTGTCGTCGATCCCGGGTTCGAGCCTGCGTCGCACACGTTGTACCCCAAGACACTTACTACCTAGGCTATTACAATATTTGTTTCGGTGATGTGAAATGCCGTAGTTAAGATTTATGCATATCTGTTTCCACTACATATCAATGGTGAACTGTGTGTGATTTTCTCTTATAGAATACGGAAATCAGCGAAAGTCACAAAAATTCTCTCTAATGAAAAATCTCAAATTTAGTGACTTGAGATGAGACAGACTTGCACCATATAGCTATAAAATTATAGAAAATAAGTTCTCCGAAAACCTGAAACCGAACTCGCGACACGCACCTTATAGTCCGAACGCTTATCCCCTGCGCTATTGCGACATGAACGGCGGCGCTGTCAAATGCTATACTTATGATGAGTGCAGTTTTCCCCTCAATTTCAACTCATATACCATATACCAATCGCACTTTCGTTAGAAGCAAACGCCAAAATTCGGCGATAAACTTAAAGTTAAAAGTTAGAGAATCGAGCTACAGATCAGATATGGTTGTGTCAAAAAAGCACAGGTTTTCTTTCCCTATTGTATGCATATACATATGAACACTCTGAGAATATGTAAACAAACAGAAGCAAAACAGCCGATAATTTTACACAAGTATGCTCAAAAGAAGCATTAAGAAGAAGCAGGGCTTTTACCGAAATCAGCTGTATTAATATACCTTGGCAGTGAAGTAATTTTTTACGTACACATGTTAGTATGCAAACATATGTAAATTCCAAATACTCATGCAATATTTATTTTTAAATGTGAACAATGAATTGCATTTAGTTAAATAAACATAATATGGACTACAAGCGACATGTAAAAAATATAAAAATATCGTTTATTTTTGTAATTTTTTTTCAATATTGGTTTCAAGATTGTAAATAATTGAAAGTACTTGAAAAGAATTTAAAACGCGATTCAAGTACATTTTTCAATTCTTTTCAAGTACTTTCAATTCTTTTCAAATACTTTGAAGTATTTGCTAAAACTTCAATTATTTTTCAATTCCTTGTACTTGTACTTGTATTTCTACTTGAATATTCTGAAAGTACTTAGTACCGACTAATTACTTCAAGATCAAAATATAAAGTATTTAAGTACGTAATAGTCCAATTACTACTCAGTATTACCCAGGTATGATTAAAACTAACCAAACGTGCACCGGCAGCCACTCCACACCACCAACACATACTCGGTAAACTCCTTTGTCAGTTCCGGGGCCGCGAATGTCTTCATCCAGCGAAAAGTACCATCTGCGGTCAGACTTAATCCTGACATGTCTAATGTTTGCTCGGCGTATGTGTGTATCTGCGTGCCTGGTTAAAGAAGCAGACTCTTCTAGCACCAACTCTATTGCAAATGCCAGCTACCTCCTACTGACGACATGGTAACATCCACCAACAGTGTCCTCTTGCTTTTTGTTGGTCCTCCGACGTCTGCTATAATCAATCAATTGATCTATGTATAAAATTTCACTAAATTTATTACATAATGCTCAATACATATGTAATTAGTTAATTTATGGAATTAAGTTAATAAATAATACAATTGTACTTTTAATTAAAAAGCACTAATTTGTGTATTTTTGCTTTGTTATGTTCCAATTCCACACATTTCAAGGCAAACAGCTGATTTCGAAAAATTTATAGCTCTTCCTCTTCTTCTTTCAATCCAATTTAAACGCATGATACCAATTTTCGATTTCGACGGAGCGTAGAACGGGAACGTAATTGAAATCCATGATAGGGGTGTTTGTAATAATATTTACATATATTTCTTTAAACTTTTTAATTTTGCCGGCTTGAGGTCCGATGTTTTTTTTTTGTATAAAATTAAAACACAATGTTTTAATTTTTGAACAATATACTTCGGTTATGCTCGATAACCGGTGCAGTGAAATAACTCCCAAATGAAATAACTCCCATGAAATAACTCCCAATGAAATAAGTCCCAATAAAAATGAAATAATTCCCAACTTTAATAAATGAATTAACTCCCAAAGAAGGAAATAAAATAAATAACTCCCAATATTTGGCAGTTATTTCACAATGAAACCACAAGTCCCCAAAAAAATGAAATAACTCCCAAACGAAAAAAGAACGAAGTTTTTCTGTAATGAATTTAATAAAAACCAAGCAAAGGAATAGAATGTATGTAGATTTTGATGTTAAACTCTTTACTAACTATAAGATACGGTCTTAAAAGACTTGGAAAATGTTGTCATAACATTGGTATAACTAGTGGTCTTATAAAATCAATGAATTCAGGAAATATATACGGTTCAACATGTGAATTAAACGAAGACAATGACTTTGTTTTTAAACTGTGATTTAATTTCATTTTTGAATAAAACTTGAGTGATGTATGTATATCAACTATTCGTGATTATAATTTATGTTACTATTATAATTTAATTTATGTAGTTAAAAACTACATATATTTTCAAAGACTGAATTATTATTATTTTTATTGTTATTATTTTTTGCTTTATAATAATTTAGTAACTTTTATGTGAAATAAAAGCTCATTTAGCTATTTTTAAAGAAAAAAAATGTTAGCTATTTTTTCTGGCTATGAAATTTTTTTTGTAGCTATTTTTAGCAATTTTTTTGTTTCAATTTAGCTATAAGGTCTAAAAAATTCTGGCAACACTGGTGGAGATGAATGCATCGTAACGTCACAGGGCATCATAGCTATGTGGTTAGATTTCTAACAGCGGCTTTGGTGCAGACACTGCGCTATGGCTCAAAATCGAATCATTGAGGAATAAAACCCAATTATCGACTTTTGATTTTCCCAAAAAAAATAGGTACCTTTTATTACACATTACTGTAGTAAATAAAAAATAAAAAAATAATGTCAGCTGGCTCACACTTGTTTGTCAGAAAGCTTTCAAAGTCTTGGTTCTGATTTTTGTATTCGTAAAAAAGATTTGACTCTAATTATATAAAAATCTCAAGTAGTGATAAAAAGCTAACGAATTTGAATAAAGTGTGTTTATAAAATGGAAAATAATAATGAAGGTATGTTAAATCGAGAACAATAAACTTTTTTCTAAAACAATAATAATCGTTAGTATATTTTTGAGTTTAAAAAAGCCGTGTTGTGTTTTGATTTTTGTGAGTTTTTTCTATGTTAAATAGAATATAAATAAGTTGGATCAAATAGGATCAATATAAATTATATATGTAGTTAACGCTAATAGTGTCCTCTTTAATGCAAATGTTGTTTTATCTGCGCGAGTTTGCACGCGAGGCTACAATTTCACTTTTTTCAGAGCAAAGTGTAGTCAAAAATGGCGAAATTTTCAAAGTTTGGATTGATAATCAAAAAGATTTTCAGCCCAATTCTAAACGAAAAATCCGCACGTATTTTTCCGCTTCTCCCTATTCCCTTATTCTGAACATAAAATCCGCACGTATTTGTTCGCTTCTCGCTCTTCGCCTATTCTAAACGATGTTCGAAAAAGCGGAAAGCGGTTTGGCGAGTAAAGTAGGTATCATAAATGAAAAGAAAGGGGAGAATACACAACAGTTTTTCGGGAGATATTGCACCAGCCAGTTTACAGTGAACGCTGAACAAGATGTAAGAAAATTTAACTTTTAATAATTAAAAACGACTAATACACATTAATATCGTATTGTTTTTGGATTTATAGGGCGAAAAGTATAAATAATCGGCAAATAGACACTTTAATAAGCTTTATTCAAAGGCATCTGTTAAACTCTGCGTCTTCCTTAAAGGATGTTGGCAAAATGAGGAGGAGGTAAGTTCGGCCGGACCACCAGTAGAATGTATTGTGGAATCGAAAAAGGCACCATCTTATTTATAACACATGTTTCAGATGGGCTTCTTTAGTGAAAGCGCAAACAGTTTTTAGGCTTGTTGTGTGTATGCTTTTAAAATGTCCAACAAATATTTGTATGCGGCTTTATTTATAGTTTTAAAATTTAAATACATCTGCAAAACAATTGAATCAATAAAATTCACTAAAAAGAGTTTTGTTAGCTCTTCCAATAATCCCGCAACTAAAGTGGCCTCGTATCATCACGCAACCTTCTTGTTTTAGACCTCTGTTACAATCCAGTGCTACAGAATCTTTCGTTTATACACATGCTACCATTGGAAAGGCAATACTATGCATTTTTATTCTTAATTTATCTAATTTAACAACTTTTTATTACAAGTTTTTATATTTTGCACAAAAAGTAGTACCAAAATCAAGCGTGAAAAGGCAGCACAGCTGATTTCGAAAATTCGAAATTCCTCTTCACCAATTTTTCTGTTCACTAGTGAAAGAGAGTTGGCGGAAATTTTCCTGGCGAACAAAAATTTCCGCAAGGAAAGAAATCCGTGCGGATATTTAGAATCGGGCTGTTTGTTGCGGTTTTCGATTGGGTTGTTGGAAGAATGAAAAATAGCTATGGGGTAGAAGAAATTGAATCAATAAAAAACAAGGTTAAAAATTTTTGTAGAAACGCCAATAGAAGGTGGCAGAAACACGGTCAAAGGTTTATAAAACTAAAAAAAGCCGATCGCGAGTGGTAAGAGTGCGAGGCAGATCTTCTCGAAATCGTTACTGCAAAGCTGCGAGACCGACCAAAACTCCAATATGATATGGTTTGCGATAGGCAGAAAAGAAAAATAGCGTCTACAGTGTCATTAGAACAAGGACACAATTCAAACTTATTGCTTCACGCTGCTTCAGTTTCTGCGAAACACTCAAAAAAAACAGATCTTCATTATGTTCTCAATGCTGTGAACAAATCTCCTTGTAGGCCAAGTAAGATAAAAAAATTAATTGATTCAAAGGTTGTGCATCCAATACCTTTGTCTCCTGAGGATGCTATGGCTTTTCTCTTGGAGAACAATTTTACAAAACAACAATATAACAACATTCGGCAACTTAGCAAGTCTCGTAATTGCGATATTTATCCTCACTATAATAAGTTGTTGGAATATAAGTCACAATGCCGACCGAATGGAATACAAATAATAGAAAGTACAGCAGTTGTTCCATTACAAAATTTGCTTGAACACACCGTCAAACGAATTTTGTGACTCCAAGAAGACGGTCTGCTCCAGTTTCAAGGAGATAATATACTAACATTAATTTTAAGCAGACCTGGGTAAAATCAAGTACCAGTACGACTTGTGACAAGTACATTTTAAAGGAATTGTACTGGTTCTGGTACTCGCATTCCCAAAATTTTCAAGTACAAGTAGAAGTACAAGTACAAGGAATTGAAAAATAATTGAAGTTTTAGCAAATACTTCAAAGTATTTGAAAAGAATTGAAAGTACTTGAAAAGAATTGAAAAATGTACTTTAATCGATTTTTTAATTCTTTTCAAGTACTTTCAATTACTTACAATCTTGAAACCAATATTTAAAAAGAATTTCATGTTGCTTGTAGTCCATATTATGTTTATACATATTTACAAGTAAGTAAATGTAAGAGTAGTAACTTTCTTTGCTTAATTTTGACAACAAATTAAAAACATTAAAAAAAAATTTTTTAAGTTTGAAATCATTTAAAAATGTTTACAAACAAAATAATTAATTAACAAAACATGAAAAAAATAATAATAAATTGTCGTCGATCCCGGGTTCGAGCCTGCGTCGCACACGTTGTACCCCAAGACACTTACTACCTAGGCTATTACAATATTTGTTTCGGTGATGTGAAATGCCGTAGTTAAGATTTATGCATATCTGTTTCCACTACATATCAATGGTGAACTGTGTGTGATTTTCTCTTATAGAATACGGAAATCAGCGAAAGTCACAAAAATTCTCTCTAATGAAAAATCTCAAATTTAGTGACTTGAGATGAGACAGACTTGCACCATATAGCTATAAAATTATAGAAAATAAGTTCTCCGAAAACCTGAAACCGAACTCGCGACACGCACCTTATAGTCCGAACGCTTATCCCCTGCGCTATTGCGACATGAACGGCGGCGCTGTCAAATGCTATACTTAAGATGAGTGCAGTTTTCCCCTCAATTTCAACTCATATACCATATACCAATCGCACTTTCGTTAGAAGCAAACGCCAAAATTCGGCGATAAACTTAAAGTTAAAAGTTAGAGAATCGAGCTACAGATCAGATATGGTTGTGTCAAAAAAGCACAGGATTTCTTTCCCTATTGTATGCATATACATATGAACACTCTGAGAATATGTAAACAAACAGAAGCAAAACAGCCGATAATTTTACACAAGTATGCTCAAAAGAAGCATTAAGAAGAAGCAGGGCTTTTACCGAAATCAGCTGTATTAATATACCTTGGCAGTGAAGTAATTTTTTACGTACACATGTTAGTATGCAAACATATGTAAATTCCAAATACTCATGCAATATTTATTTTTAAATGTGAACAATGAATTGCATTTAGTTAAATAAACATAATATGGACTACAAGCGACATGTAAAAAATATAAAAATATCGTTTATTTTTGTAATTTTTTTTCAATATTGGTTTCAAGATTGTAAATAATTGAAAGTACTTGAAAAGAATTTAAAACGCGATTCAAGTACATTTTTCAATTCTTTTCAAGTACTTTCAATTCTTTTCAAATACTTTGAAGTATTTGCTAAAACTTCAATTATTTTTCAATTCCTTGTACTTGTACTTGTATTTCTACTTGAATATTCTGAAAGTACTTAGTACCGACTAATTACTTCAAGATCAAAATATAAAGTATTTAAGTACGTAATAGTCCAATTACTACTCAGTATTACCCAGGTATGATTAAAACTAACCAAACGTGCACCGGCAGCCACTCCACACCACCAACACATACTCGGTAAACTCCTTTGTCAGTTCCGGGGCCGCGAATGTCTTCATCCAGCGAAAAGTACCATCTGCGGTCAGACTTAATCCTGACATGTCTAATGTTTGCTCGGCGTATGTGTGTATCTGCGTGCCTGGTTAAAGAAGCAGACTCTTCTAGCACCAACTCTATTGCAAATGCCAGCTACCTCCTACTGACGACATGGTAACATCCACCAACAGTGTCCTCTTGCTTTTTGTTGGTCCTCCGACGTCTGCTATAATCAAACAATTGATCTATGTATAAAATTTCACTAAATTTATTACATAATGCTCAATACATATGTAATTAGTTAATTTATGGAATTAAGTTAATAAATAATACAATTGTACTTTTAATTAAAAAGCACTAATTTGTGTATTTTTGCTTTGTTATGTTCCAATTCCACACATTTCAAGGCAAACAGCTGATTTCGAAAGATTTATAGCTCTTCCTCTTCTTCTTTCAATCCAATTTAAACGCATGATACCAATTTTCGATTTCGACGGAGCGTAGAACGGGAACGTAATTGAAATCCATGATAGGGGTGTTTGTAATAATATTTACATATATTTCTTTAAACTTTTTAATTTTGCCGGCTTGAGGTCCGATGTTTTTTTTTTTGTATAAAATTAAAACACAATGTTTTAATTTTTGACCAATATACTTCGGTTATGCCCATGACATAACTCCCAATGAAATAAGTCCCAATAAAAATGAAATAATTCCCAACTTTAATAAATGAATTAACTCCCAAAGAAGGAAATAAAATAAATAACTCCCAATATTTGGCAGTTATTTCACAATGAAACCACAAGTCCCCAAAAAAATGAAATAACTCCCAAACGAAAAAAGAACGAAGTTTTTCTGTAATGAATTTAATAAAAACCAAGCAAAGGAATAGAATGTATGTAGATTTTGATGTTAAACTCTTTACTAACTATAAGATACGGTCTTAAAAGACTTGGAAAATGTTGTCATAACATTGGTATAACTAGTGGTCTTATAAAATCAATGAATTCAGGAAATATATACGGTTCAACATGTGAATTAAACGAAGACAATGACTTTGTTTTTAAACTGTGATTTAATTTCATTTTTGAATAAAACTTGAGTGATGTATGTATATCAACTATTCGTGACTATAATTTATGTTACTATTATAATTTAATTTATGTAGTTAAAAACTACATATATTTTCAAAGACTGAATTATTATTATTTTTATTGTTATTATTTTTTGCTTTATAATAATTTAGTAACTTTTATGTGAAATAAAAGCTCATTTAGCTATTTTTAAAGAAAAAAAATGTTAGCTATTTTTTCTGGCTATGAAATTTTTTTTGTAGCTATTTTTAGCAATTTTTTTGTTTCAATTTAGCTATAAGGTCTAAAAAATTCTGGCAACACTGGTGGAGATGAATGCATCGTAACGTCACAGGGCATCATAGCTATGTGGTTAGATTTCTAACAGCGGCTTTGGTGCAGACACTGCGCTATGGCTCAAAATCGAATCATTGAGGAATAAAACCCAATTATCGACTTTTGATTTTCCCAAAGAAAATAGGTACCTTTTATTACACATTACTGTAGTAAATAAAAAATAAAAAAATAATGTCAGCTGGCTCACACTTGTTTGTCAGAAAGCTTTCAAAGTCTTGGTTCTGATTTTTGTATTCGTAAAAAAGATTTGACTCTAATTATATAAAAATCTCAAGTAGTGATAAAAAGCTAACGAATTTGAATAAAGTGTGTTTATAAAATGGAAAATAATAATGAAGGTATGTTAAATCGAGAACAATAAACTTTTTTCTAAAACAATAATAATCGTTAGTATATTTTTGAGTTTAAAAAAGCCGTGTTGTGTTTTGATTTTTGTGAGTTTTTTCTATGTTAAATAGAATATAAATAAGTTGGATCAAATAGGATCAATATAAATTATATATGTAGTTAACGCTAATAGTGTCCTCTTTAATGCAAATGTTGTTTTATCTGCGCGAGTTTGCACGCGAGGCTACAATTTCACTTTTTTCAGAGCAAAGTGTAGTCAAAAATGGCGAAATTTTCAAAGTTTGGATTGATAATCAAAAAGATTTTGTTGCGGTTTTCGATTGGGTTGTTGGAAGAATGAAAAATAGCTATGGGGTAGAAGAAATTGAATCAATAAAAAACAAGGTTAAAAATTTTTGTAGAAACGCCAATAGAAGTTGGCAGAAACACGGTCAAAGGTTTATAAAACTAAAAAAAGCCGATCGCGAGTGGTAAGAGTGCGAGGCAGATCTTCTCGAAATCGTTACTGCAAAGCTGCGAGACCGACCAAAACTCCAATATGATATGGTTTGCGATAGGCAGAAAAGAAAAATAGCGTCTACAGTGTCATTAGAACAAGGACACAATTCAAACTTATTGCTTCACGCTGCTTCAGTTTCTGCGAAACACTCAAAAGAAACAGATCTTCATTATGTTCTCAATGCAGTGAACAAATCTCCTTGTAGGCCAAGTAAGATAAAAATTTAATTGATTCAAAGGTTGTGCATCCAATACCTTTGTCTCCTGAGGATGCTATGGCTTTTCTCTTGGTGAACAATTTTACAAAACAACAATATAACAACATTCGGCAACTTAGCAAGTCTCGTAATTGCGATATTTATCCTCACTATAATAAGTTGTTGGAATATAAGTCACAATGCCGACCGAATGGAATACAAATAATAGAAAGTACAGCAGTTGTTCCATTACAAAATTTGCTTGAACACACCGTCAAACGAATTTTGTGACTCCAAGAAGACGGTCTGCTCCAGTTTCAAGGAGATAATACACTAACATTAATTTTAAGCTATGGTTTTGATGGCTTAAGTGAACATAGCCAACTTAAGCAAAAGTTTTATGAAAATACCCCAGAGTCATTTGACCAATCGTTGTTTGTGACGTCAGTAATTCCCTTAAAATTAGTAACGCAGTCTGGAAAGATTATTTGGTGGAATTCTACTCCACAATCTATAAAATTTTGCAGACCACTTAAAATTCAATTTGTCAAAGAAACAAAAGAGCACATTTTAAATGAAAAAAAGAGATTAGATCTCGTAATATCTAACCTCAAATCTTTAAAATACAATACGTCAAGTGATACAAGATTTGATATAAACTATAGCCTTAGCATGACTCTTATCGATGGAAAAGTTTTAAACGTTTTAACTGATACGAAATCTACCCAAGTTTGTGCAATATGCGGTGCTGGACCAAAAATTTTTAAATCAGTTAAGGACTTGAAATCTCCATCTTTTGAACCTAGATCGGATAGTTTGCAGTACGGCATAAGTCCATTGCATGCATGGATTCGTTGCTTTGAATTTATCCTTCATCTTTCTTACAAACTTGATCTAAAAATATGGCAAGTAAGAAGCACAGAACATAAAGAGCAAAGAGAAAAAAAGAAGCGGGAAATTCAAAAACATTTCTGGGACGAAATGGGTCTACATGTCGACAAACCCAAGACAAACGGATGTTGTAATTCCAACGACGGTAACACAGCGAGAAGGGCATTCTCAAACGCAGAATTGCTTGCTTCAATTAAAAAAATAGATTTACGATTTTTAAAACGCTTACACATAATACTCGTAGCAATATCGTGTGAATACGAAGTAAATACCCAGCTATTTCAGAACTACTGTGAGGAAACAGCAAGATTGTATTTTCAGCTTTACGATTGGAATCCGATGACACCAACACTTCATAAACTCTTCGCAAATATTGGAGTTTGCGATACTGCCACTTGGTGTTTTAGGCGAAAATGCGTCGGAAGCGCGCAACAAAATTTATAAAAGTGATCGTATCGGACATGCCAGGAAAGATTCAAGGGTGCACAATATGGATGATATTTTCGGCAGAGCTATGGACTCTTCTGATCCACTATTATCCTCTTTACGGAAAAACAATAAAACCAAACAGAAATTGTCTCTGCCACCTGCTCACACCGCTCTGCTGGCAAGAATAGGTTCAACAAAAATGGGCACAAAAACTGTGAATGAGGTCTTGTCTGGGACCACCCTAGATGTCGAACTGCGTTTTCAGTAAAATCGGGGCTGCTCGTTTTCGCGAAATATTCCACTTTAACCCTTTAGGACCTTCAAAAATATACATTTGACCAAAAAATCTTTTCAAAAATAGCTTTTGTATGTTTGATCGTGTAGGTGGTTTCTATTACTCACATAAATTGACAAAAGTCACACTTTTTAAAAAAAAGTGCAAAACTACTATTAAATAAAATTAATTATTCGTTTTTAGGGCACTAGTTACAGCACCCTGTTTTTGTAATGCAAAAAAAAAACAAAAATACTGATTATGATTTTTTTTTAAGCGGAACACGAATCCGTGGTCCAAAAATTTCCATCATGTCCCGTTTCTGAGAAAAAATGTTTTTAGACCTCAAAATTAGTATAATTTGAACAGGCCCCCTGTGCTCTGGGTGCTCTTATAAGATTTGAATATCGGCTCATATATAAACCAAGTTTTAGGAAACATTATCTAAGATAAGAAAAAATTGTAGTATGTCGCAATTATTTTATACAGATTTTCAAAGTTGGCCGAAATCACAAAATCATGTTTTTGGCACATTTTTGAAAAATTATATAAATTGGCCCCGATCTGCCACAAACTTTTTACATATCAGAAAATATTGCATGGTTTCTAGTCTGTCAATGGTAAGAAAATCTTTTTATTACCACTTACCATGAAAATAATATCTTCATTTATTACCACCTCGCTTCCGTAAAATATTTATTTTTGCTTTCATCAATTTCTATACAAAATGTATGCTGATACTGAAAATATTACATAGAAATTTTGTATAAAAGTAACGGAAACGAGGTGGTAATAAATGAAGATATTATTTTCATGGTAAGTGGTAATAAAAAGATTTTCTTACCATTGACAGACTAGAAACCATGCAATATTTTCTGATATGTAAAAAGTTTGTGGCAGATCGGGGCCAATTTATATAATTTTTCAAAAATGTGCCAAAAACATGATTTTGTGATTTCGGCCAACTTTGAAAATCTGTATAAAATAATTGCGACATACTACAATTTTTTCTTATCTTAGATAATGTTTCCTAAAACTTGGTTTATATATGAGCCGATATTCAAATCTTATAAGAGCACCCAGAGCACAGGGGGCCTGTTCAAATTATACTAATTTTGAGGTCTAAAAACATTTTTTCTCAGAAACGGGACATGATGGAAATTTTTGGACCACGGATTCGTGTTCCGCTTAAAAAAAAATCATAATCAGTATTTTTGTTTTTTTTTTTGCATTACAAAAACAGGGTGCTGTAACTAGTGCCCTAAAAACGAATAATTAATTTTATTTAATAGTAGTTTTGCACTTTTTTTTTTAAAGTGTGACTTTTGTCAATTTATGTGAGTAATAGAAACCACCTACACGAGCAAACATACAAAAGCTATTTTTGAAAAGATTTTTTGGTCAAATGTATATTTTTGAAGGTCCTAAAGGGTTAAAGTGGGATATTTCGCGAAAACGAGCAGCCCCGATTTTACTGAGAACGCAGTTCGACATCTAGGGTGGTCCCAGACAAGACCTCATTCACAGTTTTTGTGCCCATTTTTGTTGAACCTATTCTTGCCAGCAGAGCGGTGTGTGCTGTAGACTCCCTTTTAAAAATGCCTGACATCTCTAATGAATGTGAATTACCTTCCACCTCAAAAGCGGCACTAAGCGAGACTCACTACGAATTTGAGGAGGACCTTAATTATTCATTCGAACTTGAAACTGATCACTCTTTTGATAATTGTAACGGTAAGATTTTAAAAACCCATTTGAAATAAACAAACTTTAAAGTAACTTCAATTCAGATGGAGATGTTCCTGAAGGAGAGTCGCACTTTTAGGTTTTGATTTTGTGTTTTTTCGAGTTCAATAAATGATGTTTATATCGAAATATATAAAAAACTATCCTGTTTGAAATTCAATTTAAATTTATAGTTTCCACTTTGTATGGCAGCAGTAGTGAAAAATGGGCGTAGCCCGCCCATTTTTGCCACAAGGCTTTATTTTCATCTATAAATACCCCATGCAAAATTTTAGACCGATATCTTAACCCAAACTATTTTATTCCTCAAAAAATCAATTTTGAACCATAGTGCACTGGTTCATATCCCAGTGTCCGAAAAGGCATCTGATGATAAGTGGGGACACTTTGAAATATGTAATCCGTCAAGTTATGACGCTGAATCCAAATCGGCATTCCGTTTTTTAAGATTGATTTAAGATTTCAAGATTATCGGTAATTTTGTGTTTTTTTTATAGGTATCACTTTATTCAAAAAATCGTTTGGCATATTTTACAAAAGCGACGAACGGAAGCAATAGCTTGTTCGAAAGGAAATTGAAATACGCTTCTAACGACGTATACTATGTAGGGAAAGGTCAAACCTTCAATAGCTGGCCAAAGTCGAAATTTGGTCGAATTCTTACGATTTTTGAAAAAATTTTGATTTTAAAAATGGTTTATTTGGTTTTTGGGGGATTTTTTTTGTAACCTTCCTTGGTATCGTCTTTCAATTTTGGCTAGATCTTAATGTAACCGCCTCGTTCGTCGCTCGTATTAGCCAAGTTTTCGGGAAAGAAATCGAGATGGGAATGCAGAAAATGCATCTTTAGAGACATCCGAGCTCCAATCTTTCGATAATTTTCCAACATATCGCCAATAATTTCCTCAAAACTAGGGGATTTGTGATTACCAAGAAAGTGGTGAACGATATTTTGAAAAGATGCCCACGCGGCTGCTTCATCGGGCGTTAAACATTTTGTAAATTCTTTATCAGCCATTAGTTTTCTAATATCAGGTCCCACAAATATTCCTTCTTTGATTTTTGCATATGATGACAATTTAGGAAACAACTTGACGAGGGACTGAAAAGCCGGTCCTTCACGGTTTAGTGCTTTGACGAAGTTCTTTATAAGGCCAAGTTTAATGTGAAGAGGTGGCAGGAAAATGTCTTGTGGATTTACTAGTGGTTCAGCGGAGACGTTTTGCTGTCCAGGCTCATATTGAGTACGACTTTTCCATTCTTTTCTCACATAATGATGTTCACAAGCATAAGAAACAACAAAATTTGGTGAATCCAGATTGCATCCCAGTTAAGATGCCAATAACCTGTTTAAATAATATAAAAAGTAAGTGTTTTCGATTTAATTGGAATTAATGTTTATACCTTTAGATCACCACATATTTTCCATTTATGGTCATTGTATTTGATGAAGCACAGGATCTTCCGCATTGTGGAAAAAAGCAGCTTTTAGGCTGTATTTGGAACCATCGATGAATAAACGCCATTCATTTCATTAAATAAACCATTAATATCGTTACAGAAACTTATGTTGTGTTCTTTTTTGAAGAACGGTCGAAGTGTCTCATTTCTGTTTCTGTATACAGTAACTTGTGTTCGAGAGTCTATATTTTCCCATTGCTACAGCCGTGATGCTAGCAACTCTGCTTTTTGTTTGGACCAACTCAAGTCACGAATCAAATCGCTTAGTTCATCTTGCGAAATTAAATGTGGCCCTTCCATGACAAAGTCGCTTTCACTGCTCGGGAGTGATGGTGTAAAGTTTCCAGGACGTTTGCACTTATACTTCGATAAACTGGCAATGGATCATTAGCAGTACGTGGAACTGGCTTGGATACTGATGATACATCAGGACAGTTATATTTTGCTAAATTTTTTGCATTTATACCCGTAACTTTCATCAAACAAAAGTAGCAATCATCTTCATGGTTTTTAGGTTCTCTCCAGAGCGCTGGCTTTGAAAAGGAAAAGTACTCACGTTCTCCCAGCTTTGTTTTGCATGCGTTACAAATAAATTTCGGTCTCCAAGACTTATGAGTGTCTGCTACTCTGAAACCAAAGTAGTGCAGATACGCATCTTTGAGCGCATTTGTTATTATTTTGCCACTTTTTTTAATCATATAACTACCACAAACATAACAAAAACACTTTGGATCAACTTTGCAAAGTACCGGAAAAACCGCCGGTTGTTATAGAAATAAGATTTTAAGTTGATTTATTAGATTCAATAAAGTGAATAATAAAGAAGAACAAAGTGTTTCGCTTTAACTTTCGAATAATCCTGTCTGCCCCAGTTTACTACTCACTAGTAAACATAACTCGCACGAATAATGTAATAGATAGCTAGTTCTATTTATTAGTAATAATCGCAATACAGATTTTAGAGCTAGGTAACTTCACAGTAGTTTACTGTACAACACTTGAAAGTAAACAGATCAACCGGCCTTGCTTAGTCACTGCCTTATATAGTCCAACAGGGTGCTACGCTACGCACCTAGAAGTTTCTACGTTATTACCTTCTCGTGTTCTGGAAGGGTCGGTGTTAGGTATTGGCATCTCTTCTCTATATCGCATTCGTAAATACTAGCGCTGTCTCTCTTCCTCTTGCTTGTGTGCATATACCTGTACGAATGTTAGCCTTCGCTATCGCTGTTGTGTTGAAATAGTGGTGGGAGTATTAATTAATTAGGGATGGTATATGCTTCGAGTATTCGCCACAATATTATTTACCGTACACTTAGGCACCTATTATATAAAAATTCAATCTTCGTCTGTGATCGAAAGAGCTGATCGAACTAGTTTTCATTTGGTAATACCACAGCCATTCGACAAGAACTGGCGTCAAAGCGAATTTCGATGTTTTTATCTGTTCATAATAACATATTTCTGTCAGCTGTTATTAAGTAAAATAAAATAAACAGACCAAAACAAATCAAGTGCGGTATTATTTATCTATTTTTATGAAGACAAACCAAAAAGTTGTATATATTTAAAGACAAGAAATGAAATACACAATGACTACGACGGAAATGTGGTTCGATAGTTCATCAGATCAAGAGGAGAGCTTACTGGAACTAGCCAGAAGTAGAAAACGTGTGAGGGATGCTCCAATCCTTTGGAAATGAATACAGCTGCGTACGTATATCTTAAAAAAAGTTAGTCGGTTTGTAAAAATAAAATTTTTTTATAGATGTTTTAGAGAACACTATTTGTCCAAGATGGATAAAATTCCATTACGATGACGATAAACTGCAAGGAGCAAAATCGTATTTCTTCAACATAAGCAGAATCCCAGGGATTATCGGCTATGTCGATAGCACACATATTAAAATTGTTGCTCCCAAAAAGGAGTTGCAGCATTTGTATTACAATAGAAAGGGTTTCTTTAGCATTAATGCAATGGTTGTAAGTATACCAATGCTATATAATTTGTATTTTGTAATAATATTTACATATATTTCTTTAAACTTTTTAATTTTGCCGGCTTGAGGTCCGATGTTTTTTTTTTTGCATAAAATTAAAACACAATGTGCAGTGAAATAACTCCCAAATGAAATAACTCCCATGAAATAAGTCCCAATAAAAATGAAATAATTCCCAACTTTAATAAATGAATTAACTCCCAAAGAAGAAAATAAAATAAATAACTCCCAATATTTGGCAGTTATTTCACAATGAAACCACAAGTCCCCAAAAAAATGAAATAACTCCCAAACGAAAAAAGTCCCAAAAAAATTAAATAACTCCCAAATGAAATAAGTCCCAAAAAAATGAAATAAATCCCAAATCAAAATTTGAAATGATATATTTTTACAAAATAATAATGGTATTCATATAATCGTGGAAGTTTACGAAGTGTGTATTTTTATAAGTTTACACACCCCGTTATATGAACGCACCTGTAAATAGCCTCGTAAAGTTGTCAGTCAGCGATGGTTAGATGTGTTCACTAAACGCAAAATAAGTAATAACTTTACAAAAAAAACATATAAAATTATAGAAATTGTTCAAATTTATTTTATTTTACCTCTTCCATATTTTTATTTTTCTTTTGGCGGCTGACAGCTGATTCAATGAGCTTGAGCATTGAGTTTACGAGCATTTACGCACCGAAATCAGTTGATAAATTTACGAAGTTTGCGTAAACTTCTTTCCATACAAATTTTGACAGTTTATTTACGCAGTTCGTAAATTTACGCGTTTATGAGCTTTACACGCTGTATACACGATTACATGAATACCATTAATCAGTTACAATGAAATTTGAAAAATACAGGAAATTAATATGTACATAGATATGTGAATGTAACAATTACATGAAAACCTGAATAGTGTTGTCGACCTTTTGACGGCAAATCGGACAGTTAAAGTTTTCTAGTCCTTCAGAAATACTCTTAGCTGGCAGCATTATTTTTAAATGTTTGCACGGCATCAATAGTACATTGGGCTCAACCTCCAAACAAAGTACGCACCCAAAAAGCGAATTAATGTCAGTGACATTAAGACGCATGACCAAAAACGAATTAAAGTCAGTGCCGTTAATTCGTATAACATTGAGGCATTTGGGTTTGAGAATCGACGAAGTAGCGCCGCAGGCGAAAATTTGACTTAGGTCAGATCCCCAATTCGGGGCGTGATCTGTAATGTAGCTGGCTGTTGGGGCAAGGCACAGGTGCAAGTGGCATGGTGGCAATCCCGCTAGCTCGTCGGATGGGGTAGGTTTTTGCTCACCTGCCTTACCTTCAGCTACATAGACAAAAAGGAGGTTCATGCCTGGTGAAAGAGAGAAAAGAAAAAGGTCTGTCCATGTCAGGTGGAGTCATCCCGCCCCTCTCATTCCCCGAAGGTGAACGACCTTGGACTCCACTTTGACTCCGCTCACCGAGTGGAGTCCCCTTAGCCTGACACAGGTATGTCGTCCGTTATCGTCCCATCTCCCTAACCAGTCCTGTCAGTCAAAGTCGCCTCGCATTCACGTCCCCTGTAATGCACAAGTGCAACACCCACACCAATTGCTTCACCCTAGCCAGACATAATGTGAATATTTCACCCCATATAACTCAAGGAAAACCAAACGACGGCGCGAAAATTATAAGGCAATTAAATTTCACATGTAATTTCACAATCTTAGTTTATTTAAAAATATTAAAAATAGTAGGAAAGGAATAACGAAAAAAATTAATTCAGAATAAAATAAGACTTACGCACCTAGTTTTAAGTCCAAGGGATTTAATAATATTTCTTAGAAATAAGTTTACAAATAAATAATTCAGTTAGAAAACTTCCGCTTTGAAAACCAAAAAAAAGAAGATTAGAAAAGAAGGGAATGGGACCCGAACCGAACTTAATGTAATAGCAATTTCATCAAGCCAGCATAAATAATTCAAAAGTTCAAAAAAAAAAAAAAATAAATAAGGAAACTCAATAAAAAACGTCAACACGATATACACCAATGCTAGTTTTTAAAGTGTGGCTTATCGGACGGCCACTGTGCGCTTTCCACTTGCTAGAACTATATATACGTATGTAAACAAATGTAATACAATATATGTTCGGTAAATATACCTTATGCACTCACCAAACTTTCCTGTGACAGAGGCGCCTGCGTCGCGGAGAGAGGGTTGCTGGAATAGAAAGTTACATACATACATACATAAAGATTGCAATAATGGAAAGGCATTCCACTACTCATGCGTGGGTAGGATAAGTAAACAACTTTTGGCTGGACGTCATTCGGATGCGCGGCTGCCGTCCGAATCAACGCAAAACGCACTTGTCCACAAAAAACTCACATGCATGCCCTTGCCCAATAAAATTTAGCATTAATATAAACCAAAGAAAAAAATAACAATAACCACGGCAATTTACTTAAGAGAAAGATAAAAAAACTAAGCTAGACCGGGTAATTTTGGAAGGAAAAAAAAATGATGCGAACGGTGAGAGTGAGGTGAAAACAAAAGAAAATGTACGTTAATAAGTGTGTAAACAAATCGGAACTAAGTGGGTTATGACAAAAAAAATATTAAACTTAGCAGCGAAGGTAAAAGAAAAGAACTAAGGAAAAAAAAAATATGTGAGAGTTCCACCGAATAAAAACAAAAGAAACCACGAAAATCGGTAACTAGCGAGATTAAAAAAAACGAGAATTAGGCTGAAGAAATGAAAGGAACAAAGAAATAAATAATAGATGCGGAATTGGAGCTAAAGGAAATTATAAAATAAGAAAATATAGGAAAGGAGAAGATTATTCAAGACAAAGGGCAACGACTTAGTGCATAATACTGAGATAATGAGGTAATATTTGGTAAACTACTTAAAAAAAGGCTTGGAAAAATTATACTAAAAAAACACAATTTTCCTCGGGATATTAAGAAAACAATTAGAATTATTAAATTTAAATTTGAATAAAAAAAAAAACAGGAACTGAATGATCGGCCGCTTTCTCTCCTCCCTCTCCTTGTTCTTCCAAATGTTTTAGCTGGTGATGGTTGATAGCTGTGGCAGGAACGTTTAGGACACTTTGTTGTCTTCGAACGCGGAGTCCAGCGCAACAATATGTTCCCCTTTTACCCCTTTGAATCGTATGTGTGTGTTAATATCCAGTTTGTAATGCATTCATTTGTTGTTTTTTTTTTTTTTGTTTTGTTTTTTCGTAACGCTCAGCCTATGGGTGGCAGTTTGAAACCTCTTCCACTGTCTATCTAGCAGTTTCCTAAAGGGGCAAGAGAAATGACTTTAGGGTCTAGACTATTTGAGGAACGCAAGGGAAAAGGGTATGTGAACGTGTTTTTTTTTTTGTAGGTAAAGGCTTGCCTATATTATATATGTATACTATATTGGTATTCGCCTATTTATATGCTAGCACGGATTTACAAAAAGTGTTAGAGTTTAAATACTCTCACGGTTCAAACTCTTATTCAAAATTTATGAAACCTTATAAACCACATTTTAATCTTACAAAAAAAATCCACAAATTTAGTAGAGAACTACTAATATTAATAATTTTGTACAAACATGTTCACTTTCTTTTATTTTTTTTTTTTTTTTTGCCAATTGGTCTAGTGGACTCACCTAAACGCTAGAAGCTGGACAGGATTGATATGGTGCCTTCAGGGACCGGTACTTTTGCTGACCGTTATTGCGGTGCAAAAAAAAACTCTCTACCTTTTACACCAAAAGACTTTTATTTTCTTAATTTCACACGCGTAAAAGGGTTCCGCACTCACTAGACTCCACTTAACATTTGAAACCTCCTCTAAGTTCGTTTGGCGATCGTACCCCATCAGCGGAAAAGTTCCGCTTTTCCAATCTCACTCAACGACGAAGGACACTCACACACCTATCCAGATTTGGCGGGACACGACAGATATACTTTCACGACCAAAATTTCACTCACTCTAACAGATACATATTCACACATTTAAATACATGTATTTGGCTTTACTCACGTTACTAACACACAAGTGGGTGATATTAGACCATAGATACAGTAGTGTTCGGACTTAGGTAATGTTGCACTAACACAGGCTGCCGCTACAGGCTCGGATGCCGCCGATGTTGCATGCAACATGGAGCGTGTCCGTAAAAAGATTCAAAGCGCAGTCTGGCTTGTTCCCCCTTGTTGTGCCCAACGTGTGGCTTCGACCCACGACCTAAAGCCGGGCTATCCCTTACTTATACTTTATTGAGATTAAGGTAGCGCGTTCTTATGGGCACTCCTGATTATTTCGTATACTGACTACTAAAATCTATACCACAGGTTAGTACTATCATGGCATGCAGGTTAAACTTAACGCTATATCACAGGTAAGTATTATCATGGCATGCAGGTTAAACTTAACGCTATATCACAGGTAAGTATTTAAGCCTAAATCACAGTTTGCGGGTTAATAAAAGGGGTGTCAATATGTAAAAAGGTGGATTAGTCAATACATGGGCAAATAAATAAATAAATAATTACAAAAAAAAAAATAAAAAAAATAAATACATAGATAAATACTAAAAATAAATAATGAATAAATACGAATATAATTACCGATATATAAATAACTGTCAACATGGTTATGTTCCGTCAACTCAGGACTTTACTAACAATTATGCAACCATTATACGTTAACTACATGCAACATACCCAAACAACATGCAACACAGATTTATGCAACAAAAATATCTTTAGCGTGGTATACGCCAATTTTCTTTCCACTGGTATCGCCGAGTTCGTACATCGAATTTCCAATCGCTTTTAAAACTACACATTTAACATGCCTTGGGGCAAGTTTAGCGTTGTAGTTTTCAATCTTCGAACTCTGCTTAAAATTTCGGCGGTATACCACTTGTCCAGTTTGGAATTTCACATCTCTGCTTCGCGTATTATAAAACTTCTTGTTCCGCTCATGTGCTAACTTAAGCTGCTTCATTATAGAATCCCTAATGCTCTGTAGCTTATCGGCTCTAGTATCTATTTCTACATCTGCATCTTTAACTGCCCCCAACTTGCGGCATATTGCATATGATGCCCCATGTTGCATCATGGGCATGGCAAACGTGGCATAGTATGGGGAGCAGTTTATTGATGAGTGTATAGCACTGCGCAGGGCAAAAGCTGCATCACTTATACACTTATCCCAGTTCTTTTGGTTATCTTTAATGAAAGACCTCACTATCTGCAAAACAGAGCGATTAACCCTCTCCGCTGCATTTCCCTGAGGGGAGTAAAAAGCGGTTCTTATATGGTTAACTCCATACCTATCTAAAAATTTACTAAACATGTCGGAAACAAATTGTTTACCATTGTCCGAATGAACGTATTCAGGAACCCCAAAGATGTGAAAAACCTCTTTTTCTAAAAATTTACAAACATCTACAGACGTGGCTTTACGCATAGGTTTTAAAAACACAAACTTGGAAAAATGGTCAAGACACACAAACACATAAACATTACCATCACTAGTACGTGGGTATGGACCCATAAAGTCGATAAACAGACGTTGGAAAGGTCTTTCGGTTACGTGTTGCTTTCCCATGGGCGGTTTATTAAATACATTTTGGACTTTGTTTCCCTTGCAGACTTCGCATTCTTTCAGGAAGTTTTGTACGTCGGTTACCATACCAGGCCAATAGTATTTTTCGCGTATTCGGGCTAAGGTTTTATGGATGCCCCCGTGTCCGGCCGAAGGGGAGCTGTGGGAGGATTCCACCAACCCCGCGCGCAACTCCGACGGTACCCAGAGTTTCCAGGCTTGGTCCTGCTGAAGCTCGTCCCCCCGGTCAAACTGAGTCCGTTTATAAACGTAACCGTCCGACATGCACAGTTCTGGAAGTTTATCTTGGTTGTCGGTCACTGTTTTCCGAAGTTCGTCATACTCTTCAGTTTTAAAGTAGTCCGAGTCTAAGTCAACGTCCATTAGTCTGTCTGATAGCTGCATTTCCTCCATGTGCGCTCGCGACAGCGTATCGGGTACAACATTGAGTGTTCCTTTTCTGTGCTCGATTTGAAAGTCGTACGCCTGAAGTTTCAAACTCCACCGCGCGAGTCTTCCAGAGAGGTCTTTTTGGTTCATCAACCATTTGAGACTCGCGTGGTCAGTTATGATGGTGAAGGGTAAACCTTCGACGTACGGCCTAAATCGTTTCACACTTATCACCGCAGCGTAGCACTCCAGCTCAGTGATACTATAATTACGCTGCGCTTTATTCAACTTGGCGGAAATGTAAGCTATTGGTCTTTCGTTGTTCTCGTCGTCTAACTGGAAGAGTACCCCGCCCACTCCGTCGGTTGAAGCATCGCACTGGATGTAAAAGCGTCTGTCAAAGTCAGGGTGTACCAGTACGGGAGCGGAAATCAAACTCTCCTTTAGTCGTTCAAACGAACTCCTTGCTTCGTCTGTCATAGTAAATTTCTTTATTTTTTCTTTAGTGAGACAGTCGTGCAGCGGTGCTGCAATGGTTGCGTAGTCTTGGATAAAACGTCGGTACCAGCCTGACATCCCTAGGAACCGTCGGAGCTGTTTTGGCGTTTTTGGTTCGGGGAAATCCCTCACAGCCGCAACCTTGTTCGCATCGGTTCGGATGCACCCATCGCCCACTACGTAACCTAGGTACCTAACTTCCTTGAAACAAAACTTGCTTTTCTCGACATTAATCGTAAGGTTAGCTTCACGTAAACACTTAGCGACCTTTTCCAACAACACTAGATGAGACGAGAAATCTACGGAACACACTAACAAATCATCTAAATAAACAAAAACACTATCACGTAAAGAAGCGGGTATAACCTTGTCCATTAATCTACACATTCTTTGTGCTGCATTACACAGTCCAAACGGCATGACTGTGTAATGATAAAGGGGACGCCCTGGCACTGTAAACGCTGTTTTCTCTCGGGATTTCTTTTCGAGTGGTATTTGCCAGAAGGCATCTTTTAGGTCGATGGCCGAAATGAACCTCGTGTTTTGGAGTCGGCTGAGAATCCCATCGATGTTCGGAAGCGGATAAGCGTCCTTAATAGTTCGCTCATTCACTTTCCTCGCATCGAGACAGAGACGCTTCTTTTCACCCTTTATCACCAGCGACACGGGAGAGCTCCAACTGCTATTGCTCTCCTCAATCACCCCTAGACCCAACATGCGGTCTAGCTCAGCAAAAACATGTTTTTGGATCGCTGGTGATATTGGATAGTGTCTCTGTTTCACTGGGAGGTTCTCATTCGAAACCTCAATCACGTGTTCCTCCACATTGGTTTTCCCCAACCCCAAGACAGCGAAAGATGGGTACTGCGCCTTGACCCCTTCTAAGGCAACACTTTGCTCTTTAGTGAGGACATGTTGCACTGCATCAAACGACAAGTCGCCTTCGGCAGGCCCCAATTCTGCAACGGCAGAGTGAGCCGAACGCACCATCGTTCCTCGACTTACAACATCCAGGTCGAAAGCCTGCCAAAAGTCTACCCCTAAATAAACTTCTTGTTGGAGGCCTGGCACGATTAAAAATTCCAAATTTTTAACTTCTTCTTCCCATAGAACTGACAGAGTGATAGCACCTACTACCGGCGTTTCACCGCCGTTTGCCGTTCGAATGTTTTGGTTAGACAACTTTATGATGCTATCCTCTCTGCCTTCTACCAACTGCTCGAAATTTTTCCCTAGACAATTCGCGCCAGCCCCCGAATCTAATAAAGCTAGAACCTCTTTTTCTCCAATCTTGGTTTTCGCGAAGAAACGGTTGTCTCCCTTGAGAGTCACAATAGTGGACACTATCTTGTGGTGTATCCTCCTCATGATTCTCCTTTTTTCTCGCATTCTTTTTATTTTATTAAAATTTCGACTATTATTTATTGACATTTCCTCCGTAAATATCCTACGTCTAGCTTCTTCGTACTCCATTTTCCTCTGGTGTAGACTTTTTGGTTCGACCTTCTTCCCTTCTGCTGTACCTATCACCCCGCTCTCCCTCTTTAAAATCTGGTAGCCGGGTTGGACTCCGGGTAGTCTGTCCCCTGGCGAGAGCTCCCGGCAATCTCCGCCAGTTGCGAGTTTCCCTTCCCAGTTTTATAAACACAAAAAGACATATCACCTCCACAAGCAAAACACACCATGTTATGGAACGAAGACTTACAATAATTCTCCTTTTTCAATTCGGACGGGTTTTTAACAAAAAAGTCAACGGGCATTCCACACGAAAAACATAACATGAGATGGAAAGGGGACGGACAGAATGAACCGTTGGTGGGTTTGAGGTTAAGGTTTGGCTTCGGCTGCGAATTCCCTTGCACTGTGGACGCCTGCTGCTGGAATGGTGCTTTCCGCTGGACCGGATTGCTGATTGCGTCTACGGGAGCCTGGTTTGCTTCCTCATCCCCAGGTATCGCTTCGGGATAGCTGATCTCACTAACCGCCTTGGCCCTACTCTTATTTTCTTTAATGAGCCGCTCAGCTCGCCTACATTCAGCCTTAAGTCCAGCCAACGTGTCGATTTTCGATGCGAACGTCAAGTTCGCTAGATAGGGTTTCAGGTTCCCCCTAATTATCCCTACTAACTCCTTCTCGGGTATACTCTTCCGTAGACGAAAAGTCAAATCGTGGACCTCACCGTAGAAGTCGTCGAACCCTTCTTGTGGCTGCTGTTTGCGCTCCATGATTTCCCGTATGATTTCGTAATCGGACTCTGCTGTCTTGAAGTGGACTAGCAGCTCCGATTTGAGTTCAACGTAACCGAAGTCAGGTTCATCCGCATGGTCTTCCAGCACCTGCCAGTACCACTTCAAGGCAGAGCCCGTTACGAGGCAATGGAAATCGGTGAAGAGCTGGAAGTGGGATATATTGTGTTGTTGCCTCAACTTCTCAATTCTGAAAATGAAGCTCTCCACCGTAATTCCTTTGTTGGTACCGTCAAACTTCACATGCCACTTTTCCAGGTCCAACTTCTTCCATTTCGGTGTGCCCTGGGTGTTTCTCGATGAACCCGGACCCACGAACGTAGCATTTGTATCGACACGCTGGCTGGCTGCTTCATTCCCATTATCTCTCTCAGGAGTTGATGACTGAGCAGGTCGGTTCCCTAACCCGTGCGCCGAGGTTTCCATCAAAGCGACTCGGCTACTGAGGTTTGAGATGTTATCGCGAATATTACGGACCTCGTCCATGTACTGCACCATCACCTCATTTTGTTGCGCCATCATCTCCATCATATGGCTCAGCTGATTTATGTTGATGGCCGTTGAGGCCGGTCCGCCTTGCCGCTGTTTCGCACCCTCAGCATCTTGGCTCTTTGATGGCTCCTTGCGCTTAGGAATGGCCCCGGGGCCTGCTCCGCCAACAGCTCCCCCAACAGCTTCAGCCTGCTCCGAATCGGACATATTAAAGAGGTCGTCAATTTTTCTAGAAAAACTACTCCCACCCTCGGAAAACGAAAATGTATTGGTTACCCTAATAGTAGACGGACGGACTGATTGGACTATCTGCTCTTCCGTTGACCTGAAAACCCGCGAAGCGCACCTGTGAAGAAGGTCCGTTGGTAAGCAATCGGGATGAGGTATGCCCGTATCGATTTGGGTAAAAATAGATCCGACGACCTCGTCCCGTAATGCCCTGGTGATACTCCTTGTCACTATCCTATCCGTATTCAACCCCAATCCGCCAACAACTTCTTCCCGTGCCTCCTCTCTCTCCATACAAGAGATACCTGCTCACGCTAAACAAATGGTTCCCGTCACCAAACGTCGTCAGGACCGAAAGAGGTTATAGTGGTTAAGGGTCACAGGATACGAACAACGAAAGAAGGCCAGAGGTTTATTCATAAATCCAAAAAAAAAATTCAAAACAAATCCAAAACGAGCTGGCGAATGGACTTTTATCTAAGACTAAAACTAAAAAGAATGAAAATTTCAAAATTCAAAAGTCGAGTGGAAAGATACCAACTGCGAACACTTACAAAAAAATTATCAATACAATGAAAAAAAAAGGAGTGGTATTGAACCGAAAAAGAAGGTAAAGAGAAAAAGCAAATAACGGTTAAACTATGCAGCTCGGTTCGACTAAGCTAAACTTAATCCACAGTCTGAACTCAAGTTCAAAAAAAAAAACTCGTAAAGAAACTTTAATAATATTTAATATAAACTAGTAGAATGCGTAATAAAAACCCAAAACCGTCACCAAAAAAAAAATCCAAAAATATATATAAAAAAAAATATAAAAAGGCAAAATTCAATAGGTGAAGAAAAAAAAGAAAAATATGGTAAATTCAATCTTATTTTCGAAAAAAAAGCAAAAAAAAAATTCGTTAGAGAAACAATTCAATATCAGTGGATTAAGGAAAATTCAGATAAAAAGGAGGGATTTATAAAACTCCAAGACAAAAAATTCAGAATAGCAAACAAAAATAAAAAAGATAATAATAAGTCTGCTAGATAAGGGTGTAGAAAAACTTGTCCACTGAGTTTGAATACCTTAATCCAATATCTCTAATAGCAACAACTGAAATAAACCTAAACAAATCCAATCTGAAATTTTTCGACTTGCAGAAATAAATGTATTCTTAACTAAGAAATATATAAAAAAAAACCCAAGCGCGAGTAAATTTAAGTACCCGAGGTGAAAAAGAATCAAAGAAATATAGTATTAATAAAAGTAAAAGTTTTTTTTTTTTTTTTTTTTTTTTTTTTTTTTTTTTTTTTTTGAATAACTATAGGGCTAAGTTTAACTAAGGTTTTTAATTATCTCCATTCAAGAATTCAGTATTAAACCCAAAGCTCTATTCATAACCGAAAAAAAATATATAGCCTAAGGGTTAAATGTAATAGTTGAAAAAAAAAAAGTAGAATAAAAGGTTATATATAATTAAATAATAATGTGTGCATGTACCTATAAAAAATGTTATATACGTGTATTATTGAAATAAACGTGGCGATGAAATTATAATAGTAATTATAACGGTGTGAGTATATGTATATGTATAAAAAAAGCAAGTTATAGCAAATTTATTTATTATTCTAGTTTTGCAATTGCTTGAGTTTCCTTTAAATTATTAAAACACTATCTGTGTTTGGTGTGTGTTGGTGTCGCACCTCGCAAGGTCATAATGGATGTGAGTGGTCCGTTTGTCACTAGTCTAGGTCCTAGTCAGCTAATGTCTCCCAAATTCGTCCGTTTACGCAGTGTGGCACAACAAGCCTATAAGCTCTGGCCTCAAGCTTGGTTACCACACTGCCAACAACTCCTCCGTGTAGGCTGGCTGTAAACCTCACGTGCACGCGGTGCTGGACTACGTGCACGGTAGCTTAAACAGTCACCTACACGCTACAACATCTACTTGTCAATATATTAGTCTTACCGCAGAATACCACTTATGCAAGCGTTGTAGCTCTCATAGGGAACTGCTACGGCAAGACGAGTATCCCCCCTTATTTTTGTTGTAGCGGCACATATCGCGTCGGACTGATCCAAGCGATGTTGCCCCTACAACTGTCATCAGTCCAGTCAGAGAAGGAATTCGAAAATCGAAATAAAGGAAAAAAAAAGGAAAGTGTAGACCGAAATTATAAAAAGGAACGTTATTGAAAAACAAAAATAAGAAGTTATGTAAAAGCAAAGAGGTCTTTCAAAAACAGGAAAGCAGAAAGAAAGAAAATGTATTATAGCAAAAGAAAAAAAATTATTTAATGAATGAAGACTAAAACAGAATGGAAATGAAACGGAAATCGAGATAAAAATTCCAAAATATTTAAAATTAAAAATTGAAAATAAAGAAAAATCGAAAATTGGGCTATGCGTTGGGCGCCATTGTAATGTAGCTGGCTGTTGGGGCAAGGCACAGGTGCAAGTGGCATGGTGGCAATCCCGCTAGCTCGTCGGATGGGGTAGGTTTTTGCTCACCTGCCTTACCTTCAGCTACATAGACAAAAAGGAGGTTCATGCCTGGTGAAAGAGAGAAAAGAAAAAGGTCTGTCCATGTCAGGTGGAGTCATCCCGCCCCTCTCATTCCCCGAAGGTGAACGACCTTGGACTCCACTTTGACTCCGCTCACCGAGTGGAGTCCCCTTAGCCTGACACAGGTATGTCGTCCGTTATCGTCCCATCTCCCTAACCAGTCCTGTCAGTCAAAGTCGCCTCGCATTCACGTCCCCTGTAATGCACAAGTGCAACACCCACACCAATTGCTTCACCCTAGCCAGACATAATGTGAATATTTCACCCCATATAACTCAAGGAAAACCAAACGACGGCGCGAAAATTATAAGGCAATTAAATTTCACATGTAATTTCACAATCTTAGTTTATTTAAAAATATTAAAAATAGTAGGAAAGGAATAACGAAAAAAATTAATTCAGAATAAAATAAGACTTACGCACCTAGTTTTAAGTCCAAGGGATTTAATAATATTTCTTAGAAATAAGTTTACAAATAAATAATTCAGTTAGAAAACTTCCGCTTTGAAAACCAAAAAAAAGAAGATTAGAAAAGAAGGGAATGGGACCCGAACCGAACTTAATGTAATAGCAATTTCATCAAGCCAGCATAAATAATTCAAAAGTTCAAAAAAAAAAAAAATAAATAAGGAAACTCAATAAAAAACGTCAACACGATATACACCAATGCTAGTTTTTAAAGTGTGGCTTATCGGACGGCCACTGTGCGCTTTCCACTTGCTAGAACTATATATACGTATGTAAACAAATGTAATACAATATATGTTGGGTAAATATACCTTATGCACTCACCAAACTTTCCTGTGACAGAGGCGCCTGCGTCGCGGAGAGAGGGTTGCTGGAATAGAAAGTTACATACATACATACATAAAGATTGCAATAATGGAAAGGCATTCCACTACTCATGCGTGGGTAGGATAAGTAAACAACTTTTGGCTGGACGTCATTCGGATGCGCGGCTGCCGTCCGAATCAACGCAAAACGCACTTGTCCACAAAAAACTCACATGCATGCCCTTGCCCAATAAAATTTAGCATTAATATAAACCAAAGAAAAAAATAACAATAACCACGGCAATTTACTTAAGAGAAAGATAAAAAAACTAAGCTAGACCGGGTAATTTTGGAAGGAAAAAAAAAATGATGCGAACGGTGAGAGTGAGGTGAAAACAAAAGAAAATGTACGTTAATAAGTGTGTAAACAAATCGGAACTAAGTGGGTTATGACAAAAAAAATATTAAACTTAGCAGCGAAGGTAAAAGAAAAGAACTAAGGAAAAAAAAAAATATGTGAGAGTTCCACCGAATAAAAACAAAAGAAACCACGAAAATCGGTAACTAGCGAGATTAAAAAAAACGAGAATTAGGCTGAAGAAATGAAAGGAACAAAGAAATAAATAATAGATGCGGAATTGGAGCTAAAGGAAATTATAAAATAAGAAAATATAGGAAAGGAGAAGATTATTCAAGACAAAGGGCAACGACTTAGTGCATAATACTGAGATAATGAGGTAATATTTGGTAAACTACTTAAAAAAAGGCTTGGAAAAATTATACTAAAAAAACACAATTTTCCTCGGGATATTAAGAAAACAATTAGAATTATTAAATTTAAATTTGAATAAAAAAAAAAACAGGAACTGAATGATCGGCCGCTTTCTCTCCTCCCTCTCCTTGTTCTTCCAAATGTTTTAGCTGGTGATGGTTGATAGCTGTGGCAGGAACGTTTAGGACACTTTGTTGTCTTCGAACGCGGAGTCCAGCGCAACAATATGTTCCCCTTTTACCCCTTTGAATCGTATGTGTGTGTTAATATCCAGTTTGTAATGCATTCATTTGTTGTTTTTTTTTTTTTTTGTTTTGTTTTTTCGTAACGCTCAGCCTATGGGTGGCAGTTTGAAACCTCTTCCACTGTCTATCTAGCAGTTTCCTAAAGGGGCAAGAGAAATGACTTTAGGGTCTAGACTATTTGAGGAACGCAAGGGAAAAGGGTATGTGAACGTGTTTTTTTTTTTGTAGGTAAAGGCTTGCCTATATTATATATGTATACTATATTGGTATTCGCCTATTTATATGCAAGCACGGATTTACAAAAAGTGTTAGAGTTTAAATACTCTCACGGTTCAAACTCTTATTCAAAATTTATGAAACCTTATAAACCACATTTTAATCTTACAAAAAAAATCCACAAATTTAGTAGAGAACTACTAATATTAATAATTTTGTACAAACATGTTCACTTTCTTTTATTTTTTTTTTTTTTTTTGCCAATTGGTCTAGTGGACTCACCTAAACGCTAGAAGCTGGACAGGATTGATATGGTGCCTTCAGGGACCGGTACTTTTGCTGACCGTTATTGCGGTGCAAAAAAAAACTCTCTACCTTTTACACCAAAAGACTTTTATTTTCTTAATTTCACACGCGTAAAAGGGTTCCGCACTCACTAGACTCCACTTAACATTTGAAACCTCCTCTAAGTTCGTTTGGCGATCGTACCCCATCAGCGGAAAAGTTCCGCTTTTCCAATCTCACTCAACGACGAAGGACACTCACACACCTATCCAGATTTGGCGGGACACGACAGATATACTTTCACGACCAAAATTTCACTCACTCTAACAGATACATATTCACACATTTAAATACATGTATTTGGCTTTACTCACGTTACTAACACACAAGTGGGTGATATTAGACCATAGATACAGTAGTGTTCGGACTTAGGTAATGTTGCACTAACACAGGCTGCCGCTACAGATCCATGGTATATATGTGCAGAACTCCTTTCCCCATTGGCGGCCTTCTGCCGCGCTTCAAAAAATAACCCTGGGCTACGCCATTCCAACTCCGGGTGTGTGCCATAGCCGTGGCTACCGGTGATATCTTTCCGCGTGCCACGTTTCCCACTTTTTCACTTTTTGGGCTCAGCCTAATGTGCCATTACAACAACCACATGAAAATGACAGAAAATTGTGAACTTGAACTGCAAATAAGTTTTGAACGGTTGAAAAAAATCTCATTTCAGATTCTAAATCTAGACGTGGGTAATCGTTTACGTGGGGTACCGAGCGCTAATACACAACCAAAAATGTTGAGATATGTATCAGGAGACGCGCTTTGGTCCCAGGAGTATGAATATAACTCCGCTGAACCAATATTTTTAGTAGTTTGCGAGATATTTGCAGTTAAAGTCATTTTCATGTGGTTGTTGTAATTACATTACCCTGTGAGAAAAGAGTGGCACGCGGAAGGACATCACCGTGGCGGTAGCCACGGCTATGGCAACCACCCGGAGTTGGAATGGCGTAGCCCAGGGTTATTTTTTGAAGCGCGGCCGAAGGCCGCCAATGCGGAAAGGAGTTCTGCACATAAATACCCTTGATCACGCCCCGAATTGGGGATCTGACCTAAGCCAATCTCAGATTCTTTTTTTAAATCCCAGATTCATGATATAATGATCATAAGTCGAAGTTAATAATGAAAAATGAAAATTTGGAATATAAAAAAAATGTAGTTAGTTCGCTTTCTTAATGCGAATTAATGTCAATGACGTTAGTTCGCTAAAAATATTCCCAACAAAAATGAAATAACTCCCAATGTCTGGATTACAAGCAATGAAGTAAGTCCCAAAAAAATAAATAACTCCCAATTTCCAAATATTATGAAATAACTCCCAAAGATATTTTATTGGGGATTATTTCATTTGGGAGTTATTTCATTATGAAATAATTCCCAGCTAAAATTATGAAATAAGTCCCAATGAATTGGGAGCTATTTCATAATGAAATAAGTCCCAACTTGCATGGAAAATATTTGGGAGTTATTTCATTTTTTTGTTGGGAGTTATTTCATTTGGGAGTTATTTCACTGCACCTCGATAACCGTCCTCAGGGTTCACTACAAAACAACCATAAATAGCACAAAACAATATACACCCCTATCATGGATTTCAATTACGTTCCCGTTCTACGCTCCGCCGAAATCGAAAATTGGTATCATGCGTTTAAATTGGATTGAAAGAAGAAGAGTAAGAGCTATAAATCTTTCGAAATCAGCTGTTTGCCTTGAAATGTGTGGAATTGGAACATAACAAAGCAAAAATACAAATTAGTGCTTTTGAATTTAAAGTACAATTGTATTATTTATTAACTAATTTACATAAATTAACTAATTACATATGTATTGAGCATTATGTAATAAATTTAGTGAAATTTTATACATAGATCAATTGATTGATTATAGCAGACGTCGGAGGACCAACAAAAAGCAAGAGGACACTGTTGGTGGATGTTACCATGTCGTCAGTAGGAGGTAGCTGGCATTTGCAATAGAGTTGGTGCTAGAAGAGTCTGCTTCTTCAACCAGGCACGCAGATACACACATACGCCGAGCAAACATTAGACATGTCAGGATTAAGTCTAACCGCAGATGGTACTTTTCGCTGGATGAAGACATTGGCGGCCCCGGAACTGACAAAGGAGTTCACCGAGTATGTGTTGGTGGTGTGGAGTGGCTGCCTGTGCACGTTTGGTTAGTTTTAATGGTGTTACTAAAATTGTTAGATTGGTGTTTTGAATGTTAGTCCAATTTTTGGTAATTTTTTACAACCGGTGCCGAGTGCTAATGCGCGTCCAAAAATATTGAAAATATTAGATCTCCGGAGTCGGATTCACATTCCGGGCATCGAAACGCGTCTTTTGATACCCCTTCCCACAATTTGGACAAATATTAGCACTCGACACAGGTCGCAAACAATTACCCTGCAAACATATCAAAAAAATTCATTAGAGCACAAAAACAAAATATAGAGAGCGTTTTACAACTTTTATATACGAGTTTTACTTATATTTTAAGAGTTTTAACAAAAAATAGCGGAAATTAATCTAATATTGTTTTGCAAAATAAAAAACAAGCAGTTATCCGTCAACAAAATTGCAACTGAGAAAAACGGAAACGGAACGCATGATACCAAAGTTGCCAAGCGGAGAAAATTTCGATCCAAGTCGAAATGCATGATAGGGGTGATAATTTACAATAAACAATAATTACTTAAAATATTATTACATACATTTTTCACACGTCTTCCCTGCTCTACGTGGAGTTGTTAACTATTTTTGTTTGTTATTAAATGTCTGTATGAGAGCGCGCAGTTTGCTACGTCCGTTTTAAAATTCATTCGTATGTTAGTCGGTGTGTTTAATATATGGAGCATTTCCAGTGTAAATCTTTTTCCGTACTGTTGTTCTTGTTGCAGTTTCTGTTTGGTCAAAGCTCCGGCAGTGGTGGCTGCTTGCACAGTGGGTCATGAGTGCGGTTTTTTGATTATTTATATTCAGTTGGTTACAATATTTAAAATCTGATTTATGTTGTGCTAGTCGAGTTTTTAATTTTGATTTTGTTGTTCCAACATAAACTTTGCTGCATGATTCCTTGTCATTTCCATTACAAGGGATTTTATATGTATATGATGTTACTTTTTTCCATTGTTGGTATTTTCGACTTCGTTCGGTTAAATATATTTTTCATAGAGCTCATGGGCTTGTGTGCTATTTTTACCTCTTCTTTATTATAAAGATTCGACGATACTAGGCGCTCCGGTAGCTTCGGTACATAAGTCACCGACTTAAATATCTTCTGGTTTTCAGTTTTTTGTTGACTACACTGAGTTGTACATCTTTTAACCAGGGTTTTTATAACGTTGTCAGGAAAATCATTGTATTTTAGTAATGCCATTATTTCAGTCTTTATCTCATTGTGGAAGTGTCGTCAGATATTTTCAACATTCTTCTTATACAGCCCATTGCTGTATTTATGATGAATGTTTTCGGGTGTTTTGAATAAAAATTGATTATTCGTCCGGATGATATAGGTTTCTTATACCACTTCAACTTCATTTGATTTCCTTGTCGAATTATAATCGAATCCAGATAAGGCAGTTTTCCGTCGTCCTCGAGTTCAATAGTAAATTTGATATTTTTGTCAAATGAATTAAGTGCGTCAAGTGTTCTTTGTACCTCGTTCACATTCATTATGGCGAAAAGATCGTCCACGTATTTCGTTAATAATCTTGGTTTTAGAGCTAATTTGTTCATTGTATTGTCCAAAAGTTCTTCCATTACTATATCAGCAATTATTGGAGATGGCGGCGATCCCATGGGTAATCCTTTCAACTGTGTGTATGTTGTGTCATTGTATTTAAAATATATATTTTCTTCAATGCAAAACTTTAATATTTCAATAAACATTTTCTTTGGTATTCTTGTATATTTTTCTATTTTTGTCCATTTTCTTATTACTATGTCAAGTGCTAGTTGAGTTGGAATACTAGGGAATAGTGAGACCACGTCAAAAGATATCATCGTTTCCTCTTTACAAATATAGGAATTGTTTATCTTTTCTTTAAAGTCTTGCGTATTTTTGGTATTATCACCCCTATTCTGCATTTCGACTTGGATCGAAAATTTCTCCGCTTGGCAACTTTCGGTTCAACTTCGAAACTTCCAATTCTGCTAATTCTGCACTTCGATCGTAGCTCCGTTTTTCTACGTTGGAATTTTGTTGGCGGATAACTGCTTGTTTTTTATTTTTTACGATTAATTTCCGCGAATTTTTGTTGAAATTCTTAAAATTTAAGTAAAACGCGTATGTAAAAGTTGTAAAACGCTCGCTATATTTTATTTTTGTGCTCCGCCTACGGAGATCTAATATCAATGGACGCGCATTGACATCGGCACCGGTTGTAAACAATTACAAATTGAACTAGCATTCAAAACACCAAACAATATTACTAACGAAATTAAAACTTAGGTAATGGCTTTGACTTTGCCATTATATCCAAACATGCACCGGCGGCCACCGCACCCACTCATACTCTGTAAACTTCTTTGTCAGTTCCGATGCGGCCAATGTCTTCCTACAGCGAAAAGTACAACCTGCGGTCAGACTTAACCCTGTAACATGTCTAATCTTTGCTCGACGTATGGTGTGGCCCCACGATGCGACGCCAACCATCTGTGTACCTGGTCGACAAAGCGCACTCTCCTAGCACTAGCTCTATGGAAAATACCAGCTACCTATTGACGATGTGGTAACATCCACCAACAGTGTCCTCTTGCTTTTTGTTGGTCCTTCGTTGTCTGCTACAATCAGTCAATTGATCTATAAAATTTCACTCAATTTATTCAATAATGCTCAAACATATGCAATTAAGTTTATAAATCATAATAAAGCTTTACTTTTATTTCAAAAGTAGTAATTTGTGTAATTTAAATTGCTTTGTTAAGTTTCAATTTCACACATTCCAAGGGAAACAGCTGACTTCGAAAAACGTATAGATCTTCCTCTTTTTCTTTCGATCCAAGTGTAACTCAGAATGCATATTTACGATCCAAGCGGAGCGTAGAGCGGGAACGTAATTGTAATGCAGAATAGGGGTGTATATACAGAAGTGGCCGTCACATTTTTCAAAATATCTGCGACGTACTTGCAGAGCATATGTGATGGTGATCCCGTGGCTGAACAGATCGGTCTAAGTGGTATTCCTTCCTTGTGGATTTTTGGTAGTCCGTATATCCGTGGTGGTAATGCCGTTGTGGTAGTGAGTTTACTCCTGTATCTCTTTGAAATCAATTCCATTTTAAATAGTTTATCCACGATACTGTTGTTTTTGGTTTGTAGTTTTGAGGTAGGGTCTTGTCTTTGAACTCTGTACGTCGTTAAGTCATTTAAGATCTCACTCATTTTATTGTTGTAGTCATTAAGTTCCATTGCCACGGACTTGTTTCCCTTGTCAGATGTTAAAATTTTTATATTTTTATTTTTGCTTAGAAATTTCCGTGTCCGCTCCACTGTATCTAATATTGCACGATCTATTGTACTTTGCTTGTTGTTTGTTGTATAATTGTTTATCAATATTGCTAATTTTGTTCGCGCTTCTTCTTGTTCCTCTTTTGTTTTGAGTGTTTGTATTAAATTCTCACCATCCGCAATATACTGGAATAGTGGACCCTTCGCTAATAAAGCTTTTATATCAGCTGGAAATTCTACTTTCGTTTTGTTTACAAACAACTCATTGCTTTTATTGTTTTTACCAAGACTTCATTTTGTTTATTTCGGAGCTTTTCATGTTTTGTTTCTTGTTTATTTTTCAATGTTGTTGTAAGCTTGTTCAAGACATTATCCTCTCTTCTCATGAAATCTTCAAAATCCTCCTCGCTCATTCTCTTCTTTAGTTTTGTTCTTATATTTTCCACCTGCTCTTGTTGTCTTTTTAATATGTTATGTTTTTGCTTTATCAGTAGGCTAACTATTTTCGTATGGTAGAAATATGTAAATCTGTCTAAAGTTCTGTCAATATCTATGTGTGTGTCCCGGTCATATGTAAATAATTTATTACATCCTGTCGAACTTTTTATAAATTTCGGAATTAGTTTTGATTTTCTACACTTTAAAAGAGACTTAATACTAGATCTAATTTTTAATAGTTTTTTTGATATTATTTGATACTTATTTATTAGTGCTCTAGAGTGTTCATAGTTTTTCCTTATTTCTGCATATCCCATTTTTGCTGCGCTTTTATTAATAATAAAATTGGCACTGTGATGTAGACTGGAAGATTTGATAATTTAAGTGTAAAGTTTTAATGTTAAAAATATATAATCATGTACAATGTGGAATTGTTTTATCGCAGACGAAGAAGCCTAATTATCGTTAAAGGTTACAATGAGCTTATAAAGTATTATATTTCTTTACAGTGAATTTATTTTTTACTTTTTAGTTAATTTATTAAACAATAATAATAGCTTATTTAAAAAAAAAAAAAAATTTTCTTTAATTTTGTTTTTTACTTTTTAGATAAGTTTATTAAACAATAATAAAAGCTTATTTTTAAAAAAGTTTTTTTTTCTATAATTTTATTCCTGCAATTATTCACATTTTCCCGAGTTCTGGGTTTGGTTGTTATTACCCAATGTCTTGAAGGTGATGCACGAAATTCCACTTATACACATTATCGAAGTCATGAGTAATAGGCTAAACAGAATCAGTTCGTCAATATGTTAGATACTTTAGATACGTCGAAATTTAGAGCAAATGCTATTTTGCTAAACAGAATCAGTTCGTCAATATGTTAGATACTTTAAATACGTCGAAATTTAGAGCAAATTCTATTTTGCCGTATCCGTCTACTCTGTTGTTACGCATACAAACACCAGCAGTCTATTTAGCTTTGAAGCGGCGTCACAATCAATGTTTGACGGGTAAGTTGAACGTTTGCATTTAAGTAGAGAACGACACATCGCGCATCACGAACGACATCTGTCATACGAAAGTTGTCAGCTTTCAACTTTGTATGCATGAAAAGCATAAGAAGAAGCATTTTACATTTAGCTCTTATATACAGGCCGATTTGAAACAATTTCTCACTTTGGATTCTCTCACTCTCATATATGTAATTTGTGAGCAAAAATGTATGAAAGTCTGAAACGGTTCGCATCGGTTCACTAGTGAAAATAATTTAGAATTGGCATGATAGTTGATTGTGCCGCTGTTCCTGTGACGCATAAGTTTGCGTTAAATGCATGTACATGCGGAACTTGGTTGTGACGCGACCGGTATGCATTGGGTAATTTTCTAGATTTATTCTAAACCATTTTCACTAGTGAGCCGGTTCAAACCGTTTCACGATTTTCATACATTTTTGCTCAAAACTCTAAACGACTAAACTCAAGAAAGGTCGATTTGGGATTTTGTAAATAAAACAACCTGTACTATGGTGAAAATTTGAAAACCCCAGCTCAACGGGAAGTTAGTACAATATCGAAAACAAAATTTCTGGAAATGAAATTTTTCAAATATCACTACCCGGGCGCCACCTATCGGAATTATTTTTTTGTTATTTTGCGTTGGTGTAAAAAACTAAACGTGGATGAAAATTTTATCCTACCTTAACGGGAAGTTCGTTTAAAAATAAATTAAACGACACCGAAAACGGACTTTCGAATTTCTTAAATAGAGCGACTCCCTAGCGGGTACCATTTTTTAAACATATGGAAATTAATAAAGTACCACACACGTTAAATATCAGCCAAATCTGTCCATAATTAGGATTTTTACTATTTATAACCGCGATCTCAGCTCCACCTAGCGGAATTTTTTTAAGGAAATATTTCTTTTCATGGTAGTAATACATGTTCCGAATTTTAGCCAAATCGGACCATAAATGCGATTTTGTTCATAGTATTGCATTGTCATCGGGGTTATATATCGGTGCAGACTTTCGGACACCGGGAAGTGTATCCAATTTAACTTGCATTACAGACAACCGTCAACTAAAACTAAATAAAAGCTTATAAAAATCGTGTTACATTTTTCTGAGTGTAGTGATGCAAGTGTCCCACTTAGTCAATCTTCGCCATACGTTCCAACGACGGTATATGGTGCTGCGGTTATGGCATCAATGCAGTTGGAAGCAGAGCGACGTATACATTGGGGTGCAGTAACTGATGGTATGCTACCGACATATCATGGTAGTTAAGTTTTATACCCAGAAAAATCGGAACATAATCATATGGTCAATCGGCTGACGCAATCAGTTGTCAGGATACTACTTCTACTACTACGAATATGACACCGACGCCAATAAGAATCGCCGCCACTTTGGCATTCGTTTACCTGTCAGACGATGTGACGAATGCGACTGTTCCTGGCCGTTATTTGAATTTTAACAAACGAACACATGCATGTACATAGCCTAGGAATCAATATGTGAAAAATGTAGTTTTATGCTCGGGCATGCGAATAATGCAATACGGGAAAGCAACATAATAATAAATGAGTGTACATTGCCACGTTTATAGAACTTTTTTGGATCCGTTTTCACACTAAAGTGTGCTAACGAAACGTATGTGTGTAAAAATAAAAAACGTATAATAAACTTACACATTTTCCTATACCTTTTATATTTAGTTTTCGTACATTTTAGCATGGGTTTTCTGTACGTTTTTGATATACTTTTTCGATCGATTTTAGGATTCTTGTTAGCACATATTTTCGGATCCATTTCTCCAAGCCAGTGGCGTATCCAGGGGTTTGCCAAGGGGGGATAAGACATTTTTTTCGGGAATTTAAAAGTGAGACACATCCACTAGTTTTTAACTTTGACTGAATTAATTTTTACTTTATTTCACTTTAGTTGAACTTTTTTTTTGGAATTTACTTTATTGGATTGTTTTGAGGTGAAGCTGAGTCTTCTTTCCGTAACACTCAATCTTTCAAAGACTTCGTCTAGTATTATTGGTACATCACGCTGAACTGCCAACATTGTTAAACCATTCAACCGCTCCTTAAATAGTAAGGAAACAAATCAGAATATTTATCAAAATGAAGCATATATTAATATTTAAAATACCTGTCCAATAGAATTGCGAAGATAAGTTTTTAAAGCTTGAAGTGCGTCAAGTGCAGTTTTTGGTGAAAGGTACTGCCGTTTTAAAATTGTCCTCCATAAATTCCTTTCTGCCACAATATTTTTACTTTCAACGTATGGCTCATAAAACTGACCAAGTTTGAATATTAATGTGTCATTTACTTCACTCTGGTTTGCTGATAAAATGGAAGCAAACCCTGTGAAGATTGTTCTATGATGATTGAATCGAGTATTTATTTCCATTATCATATGATCAATAAATGGGTAAAAAAACATGCACCTTAAAATAGTCAGGTAAGTTAACTATTTGAGGAGCCTGGCCAGATTTTAGTCGGTTCTTTTTGATTTCTAGGCCTGTTTTATTTGCTCCATACAATTACTGAATAAGTTTTTAAAGAAAGTTTCTCCGAGCGAATACGTAGCAGCTCTGTCACTAAGTTGACGCCAAGTCTACGACGCGCCAAATCTATGTTTATTTGTTGTAGTTTATTACACAAAGGCAGACAGTAGAAAAATATTTCCCCTATACATATTATTGCATCAGTTGAAGAGGCGTCGTTCCAATCACCTATGTCATCCAACGCCGAATATACAAATGGAAATAAAGAAATGAAGTATGATTCAGCTTCATATTTCGAAGTCCATCTAGTAACGCTTAACCGTTTAAGGCTTGTTACGCTTGGTGCTAAATCTGCGGCTTCTATGCAGTTTAATAAAGATGCACTGAACCAAAAAAACGCTAAAAACCACGTTAACATTTTTTGTTTACAATTCTCAACTGAAATCAAAAAATGTTAATTTTATCATTTCGACTATATTATTTATACATGACCGTTATGTTTTATTGATATGATACTCATGTGTAATTAACATGATATTTGTGTAATACTCACGTAGAGCAACGTTGAAACAACATTTTAGAAATGTTAATTGGAAATGATACTTACGTGAAAGTAACGTTAAGTCTACATTTAAAAACTGTTGAATTGAAATAAAAATCACATCATATTGAAATTATTTTTAGTATATTTATTATTATATTTCAATTCAATAAAATTAATTTTTTTTAATAAATAGGCACTTGTTTACATATTATTTAATGAATAAACAGGAACTAAACATGTTTATTGGCGGCCACAGTGGTTGGAGGTAGTGTTGCCGGCCTACCACACCGAAGGTCCGGGTTCGATCCCTGGTACAGGTTACATCAAAAAGTGGTTTGAAAAAGTTTTTCTCAAAACAGGGTCGCCCCTCGTCAGTGGTTTGGCAAACTCTCCGAGTGTATTTCTGCCATGAAAGGCTTCTCAGCAAAACTTCATCTGCTTTGTAGATGCCGTTCGGAGTCGGCGAAAAACCGTAGGTCCCGCCAATTTGTAGGAAAAATTTCAAAGCGGCACACCACAAATTGGAAGAGAAGCTCGGCGCAAATATCTCCTAGGAGGTCGATGATATAACTATTGTATATCGCGCCATATATATATATATATAATATTTTTATTTGTTATGACAATATTAATAGGGCAGATTGTAAAATATTCAACATTTTTTAATTCAATAACATTCTTTATACAAAGAACTTTGTACGATTGATAGCGCTCTAAGAATCCAATAATTTCGTGTTTATAGACTAGAAAGTAAGTCTCACTATTGACACTGATAACATTTTTTTTTATTTCATAAAGTTCAACGACTTCTTCAGTAGTTTTTGTTAAAAAATAGCCCTTTTTATACGTCGTCCCCTTAAAGTTGGCTGATTTGGCTTTAATATTATTTGTGAACATTGATTCAAAAGTTTGAAAGTGCACGATAAATTTAAAATAAGTAACACGCTTTCCATAAATTTCTGCTAAGTATCTTGATGTGGGTTGCAATCCAGCATTTAGCAGTATAATCAAAGTGCAATCTTTGGAATCTGCATACGTATGTACATTAAGCTGTTCGTTATTTAAATTTTGTTGCAATTGTATTTCGCCGGGCGGAATATGATGCGTTATGCTGTAAAAATAGCTATCCAAAATTTCACTCGAATTGGATAACTCCTAGAACTCGCGCGTTGCATTTGGAAATTTTAAAAACCATATGCACTCAGGTTGCAGCAGATCATATAAAAAACTTGACAGCCGTAAACTTGGTTCACATTCATTACGTGAAAAAACTTGAAAATTACGATTCTAAAGACAGAAATTTAAAAAAAGACATAGGTTTTGAGAATTCGCGAAGTTATCGTTTCTTACAAAGTGAGAAAAATTTTGATAAAATAAAATAATTTTCGTTATTTCTTTATAAAAACATGTACAAATATATGTATTAAGTAAAACCAATATAAAGCGGTCAAAAACGGCCAAAAGGCAATGTGGGACTTTTAGTTTTTCGTGTTATTAGCTAAAATATATAATAACCAAAGCAACTGTTCGTAAAATTTTATATCAATTGCTTAATTATTAAGGTCACAATTTCAATCTGATTAAGAGCGTTTCATTTTAAATATACAGGTCGGGTGTATATTGCCTAAAATAGTAAATATTTAACGTTCCTCTTCTTTTTCTTATTCACACTGTTCATTACTATAAAAAAAGAAAAGGACGATTTAAAGAAGTCCTAATATAGAAATCTTAGCGTATTTTATTGATTAAAATTATAATTTTTTATGAGGCGTGCTCCCTGTCGTTTGCCTCTACTCCTACGTACCACCTCCTATCACAAACGCTCAACATAAAATATATTCTACATTTAACATACTTTACGATGACGTTGCCGGTTTTTGCTCGTTTTTGCTATTTTTTTTTTTAAACTGGCGCTACTCCCGTCTGAGCAGTTTTGGTATTTCCCTGAAATACATTATTACCGTGAGTTTGTCAAAAATTGATCGTAAACTTTTAGTTTACCGAATTGCAGTAATAAATAAATTAATATCAAGTACTGATTTTATTGAACACAGCTTTTTTAACATATTTTTTTAAATATTCGTAATTTTGTTACTTTTTATAAAAGGGAAATTCTTCAGCAGTTAGATAATTTAAAAGATATCAAATATGACAAGGTCGTCAATATCATTACGAGTACTAAAAGTATGCAAACATGTCCTGTCTGCCATGCCACACCCAAATTATTTAACGATCTTTCGAATAAGCTAAAAATCTTAAGTTAGCAAAAAACAAAACAAAAAAATACAAAAATAAAAATTGTTTTACTCAAAATTTAAAAAAATAAAGCATAAAAAAATGTTTGACACAAAATTTAAAAAAATTAAAATCAAAAGATTAAGAATTAAAAATAATATTTAAAAAAACTACGACAACAAAATGAAAAATCTAAGGCTAGCAATTTGTATGCTATTTCGATAAGATTTTGAATTATGGCCACATTTGAACCCTTCCTGGCCCACGGTGGATCGCCTTGATTTTCTGCCATCGGTTGATTATTGACATAGGCGCTCCATCGACTTCCGGCTACGCGATAGCGAGTATAGGACCACCAATCAAAAAGTGTCCAGGGGTCCGTGGTTCAGTGCTTTCGGGGTTGTCTGACAGCGGACTAATTGGTCTCGAGTTCGGATATGCTTCTATCTTCGCCAGAAGGGTTGGCAATTCTTCCATCGTGCATCGTATTTGAGTGGCAACCTTCCGGAAGTGGGCCTGGAAACTCCTGCTTCCCATAATTCTCCCATATGGGCGGATACTGATGGTATGAAATGCCATGTGATTTCCTGGTGGGCCTATGATGACATGGTGTACCGAGCAGCGTCGGCGATGAAATTCCGAAAGTCCTGCCGTAAAGTTTTTGTTTCGATAGGTAGAACACCTATCGAACGATGTTTATATTTGTTGTGAGTTTACTCAGGCAGAATCGCCTTGAGTGTGTTCTATAAAAAAGGAGTATCTTAGGTAGAAGCACCTTAAGATTCTTCTTCTTCTTTAAATGGCCATCTAACCGCCTGAGCGATTTTGACCGTCCAACATAGCTCGCCAGTCATTTCTTCTTTGCGCCAACTGGCGCCAATTGGAGACCCCACGAGATCGCAGGTCGGTCTCCACTTGGTCCTTCCATCGGAGTGGTGGTCTTCCTCTTCCTCTGCTTCCACCGGCGGGTGCCGATAAGTATACCTTCTGGGCTGGAGCGTCTTCGTTCATTCGCACGACGTGGCCTAGCCAGCGAAGCCGCTGTGTTTTAATGCGCTGTACTATGTCGACGTCTGCGTAAAGCTCATACAACTCATCATTAAATCTTCTTCGGTACTCGCCGTCGCCAACGCGTAGAGGCCCATAAATCTTTCGCAGAACTTTTCTCTCGAATACTCCCAATGCAGCCTCGTCAGATGTTGTTAGTGTCCACGCCTCTGCACCATATAGCAGGACGGGAGCGATGAGTGACTTGTAGAGTGTGATTTTCGTGCGTCGAGAGAGGACTTTACTTTTCAATTGCCTACTCAGTCCAAAGTAGCATTTATTTGCAAGAGCAATTCTTCGTTGGATTTCTAGGCTGGCATTATTGTTGGAGTTTATGCTGGATCCAAGGTAAACGAAGTCCTTCACTATTTCGAACTTTTTGGTGCCAGCAGTGGCGTGGGTGCCAAGGCGCGAATGCGCTGACTCTTTGCTTGATGACAGCATGTACTTCGTTTTGCCTTCGTTCACCACCAAACCCATTTTTTCCGCTTCTTTTTCTAGTTTGGAGTACGCAGAGGTTACGGCACGGTTGTTAAGGCCGATAATGTCAATGTCGTCAGCATATGCTAACAGTTGCACGCTTTTATAGAATATTGTTCCAGCGCGGTTGAGTTCTGCAGATTGTATTATTTTCTCCAACATCAAATTAAAGAAATCGCACGATAGGGGGTCACCTTGTCTGAAACCTCGTTTAGTTTCAAACGGCTCGGAGAGGTCCTTCCCAATTCTGACTGAGCTGGTGGTGTTGCTCAATGTCATTTTGCAAAGCCGTATAAGTTTTGCGGGGAAACCAAATTCAGACATAGCGGCATATAGGCAGCTCCTTTTCGTGCTATCGAAAGCGGCTTTAAAATCAACAAAGAGGTGGTGTGTGTCGATTCTTTTCTCACGGGTTTTCTCCAGGATTTGACGTATTGTAAAAATCTGGTCGATGGTAGATTTTCCAGGTCTGAAGCCACACTGATAAGGTCCAATCAGTCTGTTCACGTCAGGCTTCAATCGTTCGCACAATACGCTTGACAAGACCTTATATGCGATATTCAAAAGGCTGATTCCGCGGTAGTTGGTGCAGTTTGCAGGATCACCTTAAGATTGGTTATATAAAAAAAGAGTATCTTAGGTAGAAGCACCTTAAGATTGCATGCATCAAACAAATTGAATTCGTTTTGCATAATGTTCTTTATTTTACTACGGCTTTTATACAATAAAAAAATGCTTACACTAGCAATAATAAATATCTTAAGCTATAACTATAAGGAAAAAGTGCATGATTGACAATAAGTGGAGTAAATTAATGATGATTTGTGCTTATATTGCGTATTTTGGTTTATTGTGTAATTTTGTTTACGTATGGAAATATGTAGGTCAGTATTTTTTATTCTTGTTTATTTATTATATTATTAATGTTTAGGTTGCACGATGTGTGCGTGTGTTTGAACTTAAATATATATATATGTATTAACATTCTCCGCCGCGTTGAGTGGTTAGCCAAAACTTGACTTCAAACTTCTGAGATATGTATCCGTGGCAGTGGCTGCGGGGACGTTGGCGATATGTCGTATTTTTGCATTTGTTTTTAATCCGTTCGATTAGGAGACATATGGTTATGCATAATGACACTAGCAATGCCGCTATGGTTATGTATGACTGGTGAAGCGAAGAGTGCCCTTCTTTGGTGGGAAGATATTTGATGTCTTGGAGTCGTTTTTGAATGCTGGTGATTTGTTCTAATTGCGACTCGAAATCTATATTTGGGTGTAGAAGTTGCTTGACATTGTTGGGGTTTCCCATGGTAGTTAGATTCCCAAATGAAGCATAGGATGTATGTAAGGAGGTGACGCTGGTTTCGTGTCCATGAATAGTTAGATACCTTCCTTTGATGATACAACTTGGTTCAATAGCCAGAATGCCAGATGCGTTGATATGCACATTAATAATATCGTTGCCGCAAACTGCAGTCATTTCCATAGGTTTGGTTGTTGAGTATACCCACCGGTTATTAGTGTTCATACCCAGCAAGCAGAGATGCGTACGTTTTACAGAGAGAACATTTCTATGTAGGTTTTCACATCCGAAAAACATCAGCTTACCGTCGTATCGGGCTGATTTGCTACCATGTTGTAGGATTTTATCATATTTGACATAAAGAAGTGAAATCTGGCAACCATATTTACAATGTCTGAAGAAAAGTAAAAATTTTTGTTTTATTTTGAAGTATAAATTTTTTTAAAAAATCTTATATGTTCAGTTCACTCTTTAATTATCTTACGTGGTCCTTGGCGCTTGTTAATTGTAAGTACTTAAGATTTGGTGAAGTCGAAAAAAATGTATTACATGAAATTTGAAATTTTGCAGGTCAATTCCATCTTCGAAGTAGCGGTGCATGTTTAACGAAGTTCGCAGCAATATCGGTCCGGTACTCCCCTGCGGTACATGGCCGATTGTCACGGGAGCGATTTCGTATGACCAGTACCACCGTCTAGTTCATATCACCCCTTCTTTAGTAATGTAAATCGGTAATGAGATTTGGAAGCCGTTAAATCCGTAGATCAACCATCAACATGCACTTCATTATGACCTGCACGATTACCTCGAGAATATTCTGAGCCCCTAAACCGTGGCGCGTCGAGCTGGCTTGATTTGCATCTCCCATATGACAAATCCGCGTATCATTAACTTAAGTTATTAATTATAATAAGTGTATCCTTTTATGTCAAATACCTAAATATAAGACTTAAAAACATGATTGTATTGATGTGCATAGAACAAATGAAATTTGGTATGAAATCCCTTGCAAAAATGGATTCAGAAAGGCTTGGAGAAATGGTTCCGAAAATATGTGCTAACATTAATCCGAAAACCGATCAAAAAAGTATCTCAAAAACGTTTAGAAAACACATGCTAAGACGTACGATAATTAAGTATAAAACGCATAGAAAAATGTGTCAGTTTGTTATACGTTTTTTGTATTTTTACACAAATACGTTTGGTTCGCCCACTTTAGTGGGAAAACAGATCCAGAAAAGTACTGTAAACGCAATATGAAAACGGATGTAAAATAAGTTTTTTATCAGCAATTCCTTCCATTTTCGGATACATTTATGGATTTTTTGCTGGCTGAGTAGCAATAATGGATATGTTGCCTTGAACTTGACTGAAATTGCAGTTTGGCGATGTTCTATTATTGAAGAGGGCAACTTCACAGGAGTAGCTGTCAGATTCTCGGGCGAACCAAACTTGTAGGGACGGACAGAGATACAGATCGTTCATGATTGTGATGCACTTATTGAAATGGAGGCTATTCAACACCACATATGCATCTCGGTGGTCATTTACAGCCAAATACTCAATGTTCGTTTGTATGACGATCGTCGTGTTTCCTGCCTGCGTAGGAATGGGAATGACCTTATACAGTTCAAAACGTTCATGGTTGACTAAAGGTATATCAGCGATGAAAATGATTTTTCCATTTGTTACTGCACCCTTTAGTTCCATAACCTTGTATAACTCTACTAAGTCCTCGTCGTCAACTGGTAGGGTGCGTCCAGTGGGAAGGTGTCCCTTGATTCTGATGATTTCTGACCTTAACTGCCTTGGAGTGAGAATAAGTGGGCTTACATTTCCGTGGTTGGTGTGGGTGAGGGCAGCTACTAGGTCAGTTTCGATTCGTTGCAAGTCTGGAGCGAGCTTATTGAGTTGAATTGCTAAAGACATGATGTGTTGTCCTTGTCTTAACTTCGAATTTTCATCTTCAATAGAATTTAAGTCACTGTATATTCTTTGCTTAAGTTGCGACAAGCGTGTTTTTGTATTGATTTCGCTCTCCCTGAGGACGTTGATTGTAGAATCAATCACGGAGATTTGATTTTTGACCAGAACCTGTACGAAGTTTTCATTTTCCTTAACGTGGGTTATAATTTGAGACATATGCTCTGCGTAATCTGAATCCAAGACCCCAAAAAGAGCATGAGCCACATTGCCAATTATGTTTATGGCTCCTCTTCGCCTTCGTTTCATCGATAAAAGGTCAGATTCCTGAATTAGATTGTCTCAGGTATGTCGAAGTTGTTGTGACATAGAGTCACAAGACTCGCTGGCTACTGATCGGTTGCAGGGCCTTGCCAGTGATGTTATTCCGTCTTCCAGAACCTTGTTTCTTTCCCAGAGGGGTGCGAGATCGTAATATATGATAAACCTCCAAGTATCTGTCACCAGCTTTGTTGATCCTATACCTTCGAGATACAGCCCGGGGTTGCTTGGGAATTCCATAATCTTGATGGGAGAGGCTAATATCAGAGGCAGCAATAGGAGTGAGATAAGAACTGTACTGAACAGTCCTTGCGAGCTATATGAGACAATCTTTCTTTTTCGTTGGCTTGTGCTGTTGTCGTCCTTCGATGAATGTTGTCTTTTTTGTGCTGGAGCTGGGTTGGACTCATCATATTCAGCGCACTCGAGTTGGGTATCGTTGAGTAACGGTGCAAGTCTGTGTATAGGCAGTTTTAATGTTGCTCTCGCTGTTTTTACATCGCATACCCGAACAAGTCCATCGTCTCCCTTGTAAATCCATGTAATTCTGCCCAACGGCCATTGTAATACTGGAATGTTATCTTCTTTGAGAATAACAAGCATGCCTTCATTCACGTTGGGTGAGGCCGATTTCCACTTTCCTCTTTGCTGTAACTCCTGTAGGTAGTTTTGTGTCCATTCCTTCCAAAAGTTATGTTTAATTTCTGAGGTTAATTTCCACCTACCGCCCAGGGACATTTTTGTTGGTTTAGCATTGACATCCACAGCTGATGTTAGTGGTTCTCCTACCAAAAAGTGACCTGCAGTGAGCGCGTTGAAATCATCACAACTAGGCGAGAGTGGGACTAGTGGTCTGGAATTTAAAATGGCTTCTATTTCCACAATGACTGTTTCTAACTCTTCATACGTTAGCGATGCGGCTGACACACTTCTTACTAAATGATGTTTGGCGGATTTGACGGCTGCTTCCCAAAGTCCCCCGAAGTGGGGAGCTCTTGGTGGGATGAATTTGAAATGGATTGATTTATCACTGCATACTCGGATTATTTTTTCTTGGGCTGATTGAGAGTAGATAGACTCCTTTAGCTCAGCCAGCTTTTTGCTTGTCCCAACAAAATTCGTGGCGTTGTCAGTATATAATGTTTGACAATGTCCTCTCCTGCTAATAAACCGTCTTAGTGCTCCTATAAAGGCCTCTGTTGATAAATTCGAAGCAACCTCCATGTGGATGGCCTTTGTAACAAAACAGCAAAAGACACCAAAGTAGTCCACTCCAGCTGTTATGAACGGTCGTGCTGGTGTCACCCTGGAAGCGGGTAGATTTCCCATTAGTTGCTTGAAGAGGATTGGCCTTGCTTTGGTGCACCGTATGCATTTGTGTACGATGCTTCGTGCAACTGACCTTCCGTTTGTGATCCAGAAGTTTGTTCTTGTTGCGGCTAGCAAAGCCTGTGGGCCGCAATGACGGTTTTCTCCGTGAATCATGGTGACTAGAAGTTTTACTATGTCGTGATTGTGAGGAAGTATGGCAGGATGTTGTGTTTTGAATGGTAGCGTGGATTGCTGAAGACGGCCACCTACTCGCATTATATGGTGTTCGTCTAAGAATGGGTTAAGTGAGGCCAATGGGCTAGCTTTGTTAACAGCTGTATTGTTCGAGAGTTTTTCGAGTTCTTCCTCAAATTCATTTGCTTGAATCATCCTCATTATCACTATTAATGCATTTTCCATTTCGAATGCATTGAGTGCCTTATTGGTTGGCCTGAGTTGCTTGGCTATTTTGGTGTTTTCTGGGAACCTTAGGATATACCCAATTATTCGTTGAAGTGTTTTGAAATAGTTTCGGTGGTTTATTTGGCCTATTATCTCTATCCAATTTGATTTCCTTGATGATACAGTCAGGACACGTTTTGTCATCTTACGTTCCTCGTCACCTGTGGAATTCGGGTTTCGTGACCATGGTTTTGGCCAATCTCCAGAGAGGAATAGTGGGCCATAAAACCATATCGAGTGGTGTGCTAAAGTTTCTGGAGGTATTCCCCTGGATATTGCGTCCGCTGGATTTTCTTTGGCACTGACGTGATGCCATTGCTCTGGCAAGCTTAGGCACTGAATTTTGGCTATTCTGTTTGCCACAAAGGTATTGAATGATCCTGATGGTGAATTTATCCAGGCTAGGACAATTTGGGAGTCTGTCCAACAGAAATTCTCGCGCCACTCTTGCCTTAGAACAGATCAACCTGGTTGTATGGTACTATCGGTATATGTTGACCGAATGTAGATTGCAGCTCCGTAGGCATGTTCTGATGCATCGACAAAGGTGTGAATTTCAATTGATGTTGTTCTTTTATGGTTGAACACAAAACAGTCGACCTTGATCTCTATGCTTGATCGGAAGTCATTCCATTGCCTTTGAAGATGTGCGGGTAATTCGTCATCCCATGTGAGTGGTAGTTGCCATAATTCTTGTAAAAATATTTTTGCCTTTACTACCACTGGACCAAAAAGCCCTAGTGGACGAAGATTTTTGCGAGTTCTGAGCTTACTACTCTTTTGGTAATTCCCTTTGCAGGAGATGATACCCTTTGTGCTCGTCCGCACAATTGATCGGACCTTGGTAGCCAGATAAGCCCAAGAGTTTTTATTATACAAGTTTCGGACTCTTCAAGGTTTAGATTAATCTCCTGGTCTTCTGGTGGAATTCCACTTAGCAATGCGGATGGTTTGAGCACCACTTTCGTAGTTTGAAACCAGCCCCCTTCAGAATTGAGTCAACTTGCTGCTGTGACTCTATCGCGTTGTTTAGGGTGTCTGCCCCACTGATGCAATCATCAACGTAGAAATCATCGTGTAGTACTGCGGCTCCAAGCGGATACTTTATAGTGTTTTGGTTGGCTAGGTACTGCAGGCATTTTGTTGCTAAGTATGGTCTGAGGAGGTTTCATACGTTACTGTTTTCAAGCGATAACATTTTATATCTTGGTCCTTGTGGAATCTCCAAAGGATCAGCTGGAATGGTTGATCCGCATCGTCGACTAGGATTTGTCGATACATTTTTTCGATATCTGCCGTGCAGACATACTTATGCATTCGGAAGCGTAGCAAAATGGAGAATAGCTCGCTCTGAACAGTCGGACCGGCGTGAAGAATATCGTTAATTGACGAGCCACTAGATGTTTTGGCTGATGCATCGAAGACAACCCGTAGTTTCGTAGTTGAACTTTCAGAACACAATAGTGCGGTAATACGTAGTGGCAGTCTGGAATGTTTTTCTCCAGGATTTCTTCCATATGGCCAAGGGACTCGTATTCCAGCATAAACTTGTTGTACTCTTGTCTAAGGTGAGAATTGTTCTCCAAACGTCTTTCTAGTGCCAAAAAACGATTAAATGCCATTGACCTTGAGTTTCCGAGGACTGATGGATTCTCGGAAAACGGTAGACGAACGATGAATCGTCCTTCCTTATTTCTTTTTACGTTATGGACTGATGGATTCCCGGAAAACGGTAGACGAACGATGAATCGTCCTTCCTTATTTCTTTTTACGTTATGGGTAAAGTGGCTCTCACATCGTTTATCAGCCAGAGACATAGATCGCGTTGAAGTATCTTTTTTTTGTTGTTGGTTTTGCGGTCTTTCTTGTTTTTACATATTTGTAAGTTTTGCAAGCTCCAGACACAGAGAAACAATAATTCGTAATGAATTTTAATTGTCAGTTTTTTGGGAAAAATTGATAATTGGAGAAAAATTACAAAGAAAATCAACAGCGATGGATAGGATTACATGTTTCAGAGTTTCCAAGCTCATCATCGGATCCCTTTTCGTTTGTATCGTCAAGCTTCCAAAATTTTTCAATTAATTCATTGGTTGTTTGATCTTCAGAGGTTAGGACTGCACACGTAGCACTGTTGCTATTGTATTCCTGAAGTTTTCCTGTAACGATCCATCCGAGTCTCGTTCGTTGTAGCGTTGGAAGTTCATTGCTGAGTTTAATTTGCTGGGCGCACATGAGTTGATGATAAAACTCTGCCCCAATCAGTAGATCAATTTTGGCTGTTGCGTTGAAGTATGGATCAGCCAGTTGAATTCCATCTGGAATTTCCCATCCTGATGTCTCGAATGACGTTGTAGGTTGTGGGGATACAATATACGGAAGCACAAAGGCTTCAATCCTTGTTGAATATCCGCCTGTCATTGACGTGAGTTCGAGGCTTATGCGTCTTGATACATTTCGAATTTTGCGGCCTATCCCTTCAATGCAAAGTGATGATGGGGAAGCATTCAAAGAAAGCTTATTGAGCACTTTCTCTGTTATTAAATTTACTTGCGATCCAGAATCCAGTAGGGCTCGGAAAACGCCCACCGGTCCATTGCTTCCAGTCAATTGTACTCTTGCTGTTGCTAGTAGTATATAATGATTGTCGGACATCTGCTGGTTTGCTGATGCTACGATTGGACTGTTTGAGGCTTTATTACTCTTTATTTGAGAGGGATCCTGTTTTTGTATCTTCTGAGTGATCTGGGGCTCAGTCGCACTTGTTGGCGGCTTATCTCTTGCTAGTTCCAAATGTAGCAATGTGTTGTGCTTCTTTGTGCACTTTGAGCAAGAACGTGATGTACATTCCCTGCTCCGATGATCTGGTTTAAAGCAGTTGACGCACAACTTCTTCTTCTGAGTCCACTGTAGCCTTTCAGCCGGTGCCATTTTGAGGAACTTCGCACAGTAATACATGGCATGTTCTCCTGATCCGCACACTTTACAGCCTGTTGTCGAAGCGATTGCCGATGTCTTTGCCCTGTCCCTTCCTGGGCCAGTTTCTATGGCCTTTCCACGAGTTTCCAGACAGTAGATTGTTCAGCAATGAGGTTACAATGAGCCTTTTATTGTCGTATCTATTTATCAGCAGGTTCCATGCGGTTTCATAGTTTGCCGTTGAGATCGGCAAATGCTTAATGAGATTCTTTGGTTCATCTGACAAATGAGTGGTTAGATAGAACATTTTTTGGACTTCGCTCATTGGTGCATTGTGCATTAGTTGCACATAGAGGTCCTTGAAGGCTACCCAATGTAGGTAGCTACCATTGAACCTTGGAATTTGGATTTTTGGTAGTCGTACCAAGTGCTGCTCATTTGCGTTCGTAGCCGGCGTGATATTTGGGTTGATAGAAGCAGTGCGCTGCTGCAGGTTAGAGAGGGCATTGTGTGCTTGAGCCTCTAATTCGTAAAACGCATCTTGAGTGTATCCGTCGATGTCTTCACTAGTGGTCGAGTGCCACAATAACTCGTTGTTAGTGGACATATCGTTCATGTATTTGGTTATGAGCGATGCCTTAGCCTGGTAATATGGCTCAGGATGTCCTTCTCAAAATTTTCCTTAAACTCGTCGATATTTCGGCTTAAGGCTCGCATTAATGCCTTTTGGTTTCGAATTAACTTATTAATCGATGCATCATGTGGCTCCTGCTCGTTGACTTTGCCTGCTGGGTTTTCGTTGAGTGCCCCGTCATGATACTTCCGATGAATTTCTGTCGCCTTCAACAGCTTCAACATTTCTGATTCAAAAAATTTCCTGTGTTCCAACGTCGTGTTCGAAATGTGCAGATATAGATGCGTAAAGTATTGGTGGGTCAGTGGTAGCTCAGAGAGACATCTTATCTTATTATCAGTGCTCTCAAACTACAACCACGAATCTTCAAGGCGTTGGAAACGTTCCTCATAGTACTTGTGATTCTTCCTTGAGCTGGAATCTTTCTTGACATTGCGGATTAGGGTTTCAATCTCAGTCGCCAAACTCTGCTGGTACGCGACATACTCCTTGAAAGTGGCCATGGTGCTGGTCAAAGATTAGGAACGATAGGGATTGTATGGACTATGTTGTATAGACCAATGGGTTGATTGGTGGTGTGATCCTGTGCCTTGTTACAGGATCAATTTGTTTGGTAGCTTCACGGCAATGTACTGTTGCCGGCGAGTGTATGTTTTAGTGACGTCCTTGATGCAGGGTCACAAGTTTACCACTACGATGTGAGTGATTGAATTGACGAAAATGGCTCGTCTGGTGTGATTCTTGATGCAGGGCCACAAAATAACCACTATGAGGTGGTTGATTGACGACAATGATTCGTCCTTAGATGTTGCGTCTTCTAGTGTGATCCTGGTCCTTGTTGCCAGATCACGTCGGGGTCACCAAAAATGTTTCTATAGGTAGAACACCTATCGAACGATGTTTATATTTGTTGTGAGTTTACTCAGGCAGAATCGCCTTGAGAGAGTATCTTAGGTGAATTCGTTTCTCCATAATGTTCTTTATTTTACTACGGCTTTTATACAATAAAAAAATGTTTACACTGGCAATAATATCTTAAGCTATAACCATATATATAATACTTCTATATTGCTAGTATCGTATCTTCCCAATATGCTGAAAGCGTGTCAATCATTATTACACGAGACACTTTTAATGCAAGTTATGCGCATGCGCGAGTTTTATTAGTGTTAGTGCATTGAAGCAGCGCGGCGAAAAAAACTTATGGAAGGGGTAGACAGGGGTCACTGACTTCTTTACACAAATTGTACTTTATAGTAGCGTATAAAACCACAGTTGGGTAAATTAAATATGAAAAGGCCAATATATTGAATCTAAAGCGTAATGTATTTATTATTTGAGCTTATAGGGTTTCTATGACTACGGATCGTCCATAACATGGTTAGAAAATGCATAATTTAAATTTTGAAAAATTGTGAGAGCGAAGCTGACTTTTGTACATTAAATTAGTGCAAGTAATAATAAGGAAAAGCAAATAAATTCAATCTTTGAAATATCCACATATTTCATCGACCCCCTTTATTCAAAAACATTTACGACGCCAATGAGATTATGTCTTCTTCTCTCATTGTATGTATGTCTGTACTGTAATGTTTGACACGCTTCACATTTCTTTACTAGCAATATAGAAGTATTATATACATATATGGCTATAACTATAAGGAAAAAGTGCATGATTGACAATAAGTGAAGTAAATTAATGATTGGTAATAATTATTGAATTTGTGCTTATATTGCGTGTTTTGGTTTATTGTGTAATTTTGTTTACGTATGGAAATACTAGCAGGGTACCCGGCGTTGCCCGGGATGTAAGTAGTTAGGGGGCCTTTCAAAATCAATAATACACTTTAAGATTTCATATTTATATAATACTAGCAGGGTACCCGGCGTTGCTCGGGATGTAAGTAGTTAGGGGGCCTTTCAAAATCAATAATACACTTTAAGATTTCATATTTATATAATACTAGCAGGGTACCCGGCGTTGCTCGGGATGTAAGTAGTTAGGGGGCCTTTCAAAATCAAAAATACACTTTAAGATTTCATATTTATATAATACTAGCAGGGTACCCGGCGTTGCTCGGGATGTAAGTAGTTAGGGGGCCTTTCAAAATCAATAATACACTTCAAGATTTCATATTTATATAATACTAGCAGACCCGGCAGACGTTGTTCTGCCTGACCAGTGACTTCCCTAGAAATACATTTTCAAATAACTTTTAACATTCCATTTATTGCAATGCTTTAGGATATACAATGTTTCTGGCTTTAAAGTCTTTGTTATAAACAAATAAATTTTTTAGATATCCAACTCAAAAAACGGATCTTTCGAACTCAATGGGTATGACAAAAACCATTATGCGCTGCTGAGCAGATGTATAGTTAGTACAGTACTATCTCGATAATCCGGACACGCGGTAGTCCGGTCACATCTATAATCCGGACAACACTATAATTCGGACAGTTTAACATTTTTTACTCTATAATCCGGACATTTTTCAAATTTGCTTCGCAATACATACATATGTATTTTAATTTTTAGTTTGCTTCGTGAGTTTTTCGTAAAATAGCGGTACTTTAACAACAATATATGTACATATGTATACGGAATGCAACAGCATAAATCACGCTTTGTGTTTATTCTTTAGTGACAAACTGAATTGAGTGAACATTATTATTATGAGCAGTGGAAAATTTAAAAAAATGGCTCATAAAACCCTTACTCTTCAGAAAAAATTTGAAATTTTAGATCTCCTTGATAAAGGAAAATCATTAGGATGGTTTGAAAAAGAATATGGTGCCATGTTGACGCTTCGGCTATGGTATTTTAGTTTTAAGACGATTTAAAGAAACTGCAGATAAAATGTTGCTGGCGAGCTCGCAGCAGACCAAAATTAATAATTTTTTTGAAATAGTACGTACAAAAATAAAAAAAATGTTTGATTATGTACAGATGTACATATTATTACATATGTAAGAATGATTGTACTTTGTTTAATAAAGCAATTTATGTACATAAATATATCTGAATTGCGTTATGTTCATTTCAATAAAGCAAGCTAAAATTAGTTGAAAAAAAAATCATCTATAATCCGGGCACCCCCATAATCCGGACGACCCCTAACATTAAGGGTGTCCGGATTATGGAGCTAGTACTGTACTTATTTAATTATATCCTATATCTACCTATAATACTCTGGATATGTATGAACGGCAATAACAAACAAAAAAAATTAAGTGCTTTGATTAAGATTTAAGAACGTTAAAATGTCACTAAAGCAAATACATTCAGGGATATAACGAATTGAAATATCACTTAGCTTGTGGTCTGGGAACTGCCCACTTTTCCAAAGAATTTACAAATGTAGCCTATGTATGTCGTACCCAACGAAGATTTTAACGTATTGGAAAAGTTTAAAACAGATCAACCATAAACTTTGGACATTATTGAAGTACAAACAAAGCACTGAATACAAAAAATGTGGGCGTGGGACCGCCCACATTTCCCAAATTATATAATTCTCGACCAAGGGACACACATATCCAAAAATCATTAGTTTAGACCAAAAATATTCAAAGTTGTGATGATTTAAATTTTATATAGCCTGGGGGCGTGGTACAACAATCTTCTGAACCAATCTGGAAATTTAGAGAAGATCGACCATAAACTTTGAACTTATTGAAGTACAAACAAACCACAAAAAATGTGGGCGTGGCTCCGCCCACTTTTCCAAAATTACATAAATCTTGACCAAAGTACACACATATCCAGAAATCATTAATTTAGACCAAATATGTTCAGAACTATGAAGAATTTAAATTTTATATAGCCTGGGGGCGTGGCACCGCCTACTTTTCCAAAAATTGATATAGCCAATCGTACACAACAACTTTCTTAACCAATCTTGGAAGTTTAAGAGAGATCGACCATAAACTTTGGACATTATTGAAGTACAAACAAAACACAAAAAATGTGGGCGTGGCACCGCCCACTTTTCCAAAATTATATACATCTTGACTAAAGGACACACATATCCAAAAATCTTTAATTTAGACCCAATATGTTCAGAGTTATGAAGAATTTATATTTTATATAGCCTGGGGGCGTGGCACTGGCCACTTTTCCAAAAATTGATATAGAATGAATCTTACACAACAATTTTCTTAACCAATCTTGAAAGTTTAAAAGAGATCGACCATAAATTTTGGACATTATTGAAGTACAAACAAAACACAAAAAATGGGGGCGTGGCACCGCCCACTTTTCGAAAAATGTATAAATCTTGACCAAAGGACACACATATCTAAAAATCATTAATTTAGACCAAATATGTTCATAGTTAGGACGATTTGAAATTTTATATAGGCTGTGGGCGTGGCACCGCCCACTTTTCCAAAAATGTATACAACCTAAATCCTACACAACAATCTTCTAAATCAAAGTGGAGAGTTTAAAAGAGATCGACCATAAACTTTGGATATTATTGAATTACAAACAAAACACAAAAAATGGGGGCGTGGCACCGCCCACTTTTCGAAAAATGTATAAATCTTGACCAAAGGACACACATATCTAAAAATCATTAATTTAGACCAAATATGTTCATAGTTAGGACGATTTGAAATCGTATATAGCCTGTGGGCGTGGCACCGCCCACTCTTCCAAAAATTTATACAACCTAAATCCTACACAATAATCTTCTAAATCAAAGTGGAGAGTTTAAAAGAGATCGGCCATAAACTTTGGATATTATTGAATTACAAACAAAACACAAAAAATGGGGGCGTGGCACCTCCCACTTTTCGAAAAATGTATAAATCTTGACCAAAGGACACACATATCTAAAAATCATTAATTTAGACCAAATATGTTCATAGTTAGGACGATTTGAAATTTTATATAGGCTGTGGGCGTGGCACCGCCCACTTTTCCAAAAATGTATACAACCTAAATCCTACACAACAATCTTCTAAATCAAAGTGGAGAGTTTAAAAGAGATCGACCATAAACTTTGGATACTATTGAATTACAAACAAAACACAAAAAATGGGGGCGTGGCACCGCCCACTTTTCGAAAAATGTATAAATCTTGACCAAAGGACACACATATCTAAAAATCATTAATTTAGACCAAATATGTTCATAGTTAGGACGATTTGAAATTTTATATAGGCTGTGGGCGTGGCACCGCCCACTTTTCCAAAAATGTATACAACCTAAATCCTACACAACAATCTTCTAAATCAAAGTGGAGAGTTTAAAAGAGATCGACCATAAACTTTGGATACTATTGAATTACAAACAAAACACAAAAAATGGGGGCGTGGCACCGCCCACTTTTCGAAAATTGTATAAATCTTGACCAAAGGACACACATATCCAAAAATCATTAATTAAGACCAAATATGTTCATAGTTATGACGATTTGAAATTCATAGCTATGACAATTTGAATTTTTATATAGCCTGAGGGCGTGGCACCGCCCACTTTTCCAAAAATATATATAGCCTATGCTTTAACTCGTGATCCCAAGAATATACTGTGAAAATTTCATAAAAATCGGTTGAGTACTTTGGACGCCTATAAAGGACACACAGACACACAGACACACAGACACACAGACACACATTCATTTTTATTTATAAGACTAGCAGGGTACCCGGCGTTGCTCGGGATGTAAGTAGTTAGGGGGCCTTTCAAAATCAATAATACACTTCAAGATTTCATATTTATATAATACTAGCAGACCCGGCAGACGTTGTTCTGCCTGACCAGTGTCTTCCCTAGAAATACATTTTCAACTATTTTTCTATTAATTTTTAACATTCCATTTATTGCAGTGCTTTAGTATATGCAATGCTTCCGGTTTTAACGTATTTGGTATAAACAAATAAATTTGTTGGATGTCCAACTCAAAAAACGAATCTTTTGAACTCAATGGCTATGACACAAACCATTATGCGCTGCTGAGCAGATGTGTAGTTAGTATTTATTTAATTATATCCTATATCTACCACTTAACGCCACTATTATGATTTTATGGAAATCCTATAATACTCTGGATATGTATAAACGGCAATAACAAACAAAAAAATTAAGTGCTTTGATTAAGATTTAAGAACGTTAAAATGTCACTAAAGCAAATACATTCAGGGATATAACGAATTGAAATATTACTTAGCTGTGGTCTTAGAACTGACCACTTTTCCAAAAAATTTACAAATGTATGTATGTCGTACCCCACGAAGATTTTCACGTATTGGACAAAAAAAAACAGATCAACCATAAACTTTGGACATTATGGAAGTACAAACAAAGTACTGAATACAAAAAATGTGGGCGTGGCACCGCCCACTTTTCCAAAATTACATAAATCTTGAAAATCCGGAAATATTTCCCAAAATTTTCCCTCACACAAACCTTCTCTTATGCTATGTTTCCACCAAACCAAACACCGTGTTTAAAAGGGTTTGGGCTATGTAGAAATGTCAAGTTTTCCACTGATAGTTTGCCGGAAAATGGGTTTACACCCACTAAACAATTTATTATGATCGTCGTTCCGATTTAGTGGGTGTAAACCCATTTTCCGGTAAACTCTCAGTAGAAAAACTTGACATTTCTACATAACCATTTCTACATAACCCAAACCCTTTTAAACACGGTGTTTGGTTTGGTGGAAACACCTCGTTACCAATTACGAAGAACTGAAAAAAAACTTGAGTCAAATCTGTTCAGCCGTTCTCATTTTTTTCCTATCATTTTTGAATTGATTAATATGAAATAAGAAATTAATAATATAATTATGTGATAATACTTACATGTACATATGTATATATTTTAATTAAATATTTTTGAACAATGAAGCAATTGTATAAAATACGAATAACGGGGTTTCACAAAATGCGTTCACTACAAAATATGTACATATGTATATGGATTTGATTTTAACTTATCCCTCAGCAACACGAAAACGTACATATGTATGTACATATGAATGTTAATTTTGTTTTTATTTAAAGCGTCATACATACATACATACATATGTATGTATGTACGAAGCGAAGTACCGCTACCGAGCGCTCGCTTAACTTAAATCGATTCATTTGGTTGACAGCGAACAAACACACAAACAGCTTTTTTTAGAAAAGGTGCTCCTATTGTTTAAACAATTTTGGTTAAATAATATATGAATCAACTATTTTTTTTGATGCAGAACGAAAGTAAATATTTCAAAGTTTAACTTCAAGTAAGTTTCATTCTAATCGGTGGATCCGTTTATGATTTGTGGCTGTGTAAACAAAAAAATTTATGGTTTTTTACCGATTTCCACTCCCCCTTGAGATATAAGGTATCCTATCTTTCAAGTTGGATCAAACTGTAGATGCTGTGCAAATTTCATTAAAATCGGTTGAGTAGTTTAGGAGCTCACCCTGATTGAACATGTGACACGTGATTTTTATATATTAAGATTATTGCCTACTGATGAATATACCAAATTCGAATATTTTGAAAATTTTGAAAAAGAGTATTGAAAACCGGTTTTCAAAAATTTTCTTTTGCGGTATTCGTTGGTAACGTTAGGGGGCCTTCCAAGAATTCAATTTTGACAAATTGTGCCAGGATGAATGCAAATTCAAATGTTGATTTGATACAATATTGTAGGGTAATATTAAGGTTTTTCTGCAATCGCATTTTGACCAATAACTCAGTCGTCGATAAATTTATCGAAATATATCGAAGTCCAAATGAAACCTGGGGCCATCCTATATCTATATATATGCGAAATATCATAAGTATAGGTCAAGTATACTCAGAATTGTATGGGGGAAAAAATATCAAAAAGTAATGGTCCCTAGAAGCGTCCGAACACCCAAAATTAATAAAAAAAATAGCTTATAACTCCTTCCAGACTATAATCTGTATGCGTTCCTAACTTCATCAAAATCCGTCTTGCCATTCTCACGTGATTGAGTAACAGAAGCAAACGTCTGGACATCCAAACATCGCTACATTCACATTTATAATATTAGTATGATTATTGCCTACTGAAGAATTTACCAAATTTTGAAAAAGAATATTGAAAACTGGTTTTCAAAAATGTTCTTTTGAGGTATTCGTTTGGTAACGTTAGGGGGCCTTTCAAGAATTCAATTTTGACAAATTGTGCCAGGATGAATTCAACTTCAAATGTTGATTTGATACAATATTGTAGGGTAATATTAAGGTTTATCTGCAATCGCATTTTTACCGATAACTCAGTTATCGATCAATTCACCGAAACCTATCGAAGTCCAAATTAAACCTGGATCTATCCCCTTTCGTTTGATACCCATATTGTAATGTAATATAGAGGTTTTCGGGCAATCGCATTTTGACCGATGACTCAGTTATCGATGAATTTATCGAAATATATTGAAGTACAAATGAAACCTGGGGCCTTCCCCTTTATTGTAGGGCAATTTTAAGCTTTTTGTGCAATAACATTTTCACCGATAACTCAGTTATCGATAAATTTATCGAAACCTATCGAAGTCCATATGAAACCTGGGGCCATCCCCTTTCGTTTGATACTCATATTGTAAGGTAATATTAAGGTTTTCGGGCAATCGAATTTTGACCGATAACTTAGTTAATGGTCCCTAGAAGCAAGGGTGGGCATCAGCTTAGCACCTGCTAAGTGACCATATACGTATACGAAAAGCGAGCGCACAGCGACTTCTTCGTCAAAATCAACGACAACCACATTTAGTTTGATTTCAACACTCGTACGGTAAGGGTGTGTCGCACGGCGAAGCACTCAGTTTTAGTACAGAGGATGATCGAACAGTACGTACATATGAATGTTAAGCTTTTTAGCAAGGGTGGGCATCAGCTTAGCACCTGCTAAGTGACCATATACGTATACGAAAAGCGAGCGCACAGCGACTTCTTCGTCAAAATCAACGACAACCACGTTTAGTTTGATTTCAACACTCGTACGGTGAGGGTGTGTCGCACGGCGAAGCACTCAGTTTTAGTACAGAGGATGATCGAACAGTACGCACATATGAATGTTAAGTTAATAATTTTTGCTTCAATTTCAAATACATAAATTTTGAAATATCTGTTATACGTCGCGTTATTGTGCGACGTGATAAGGGTATATCACCAACATGTTTGGCTAGCTCAGCCCCTTTTTCTCCAAAACCTTCTAAAATGTCTACAAACAGGTCTTTAATAAAAGCACCATCTTCGAGTGGCTTTCCTTTTTTAGCTAAAGCCAAACTAACTTTTAAAGAAGCTATCAATTTAGCATTTTTAAAATTATCTCCTACTTCATCAATATAAGAGCTTTGCATAAACTCGAGCTTATATTCGAAAAACTTTATCGTTTTTTCATCAACACTTAGGGTATTTACTTCTCTGTGTTGTGAAGCGAAATGCCTACTTAAGCCTTGCTTGCTGACGTAATTCAATACTTTTCCGCAAATCAAGCATTGTGGCTTACTTATAGCGTTTAAAACAAAAAAAAACTCCATTTCCCATTCGACCTTAAACATCTTCGTAAACATGTACGTATTTTACGATCGCCCACTGTCTGACGTTGTTGTTGTTAGTCTGATAGCAACTGCGCGTGGTACGTGTTACCTTCGCAAGCGCTAAAATCAAACTGAATTAATAATTCAATTTGCTTTCGTGGTCGATGCGTGATCGTGCTTACTAACACACTCGCATTTCAGCAAACGAGTCTATGTGGTCGTGCCCACCCCTGTTTTTAGGTTGGGTTGGAAGTTGAGTTGAAGACTCAGTATTTTAGTAACTACATAAACGTGCCAACATTTCAAAGCTGCATTCTGCATCAAGAGCTTAAGTTTCAAGGTGGGCCAAGCCCAGAAAGTTTCGTGTATTTTCTCTTAGAATTAAGGGAAAAATTTAATTTTTTGTCACTGAAACTCAGGATTTTATAAATCATTTACGGGTTCAAATTTTGTATTAAGTATTGCATTCTTGTGTGACGTTTACATTGGAATTAAATGTTTACTCCAAGAAACAAGCCATTTATTTTTGACTATACCGCAGCTTTAGATGTGTTACTGACTTCAGATACAAAAAAGATCTGTCAATATTTCCAATCCTTTAAAGATGTCAAAAATGTTATGAGCAAAGATTTCATGATTTAAATAAAACTAAACCCTTAATAAATTTTGTTAAAAATGAAGTTGTCAGATGAGCTCGAAATGTTTCATATTGACTTCACACTGATGATCACTTGGAGGAGCTCATTTTAATTTTTCATCAGCACTCAGGGTATTTACTTCTCGTTCTTGTGAAGGGAAATGCCTACTTAAGCTTTGCTTGCTGACGTAATTCAATACTTTTCCGCAAATCAAGCATTGCGGCTTACTTGTAGCGTTTAAAACAAAAAAAACTCCATTTGCCATTCGACCTTAAACATGTACGTATTGTACGATCGTCCACTGTCTGACGTTGTTGTTGTTAGTCTGATAGCAACTGCGCATGGTACGTGTTACCTTTGCAACCGCTAAAATCAAACTGAATTAATAATTCAATTTGCTTCCGAGGTCGATGCGTGATCGTGCTTACTAACACACTCGCATTTCTGCAAACGTGTCTATGTGGTCGTGCCCACCCCTGCTAGAAGCGTCCAAACCCCCAAAACTAATAAAAGAAATAGCCTATAACTCCTTCCAGACTATAACCTGTATGCGTTCCTAACTTCATCAAAATCCGTCTTGCCATTCTTACGTGATTGAGTAACAGAAGCAAACGTCTGGACATCCAAACATCGCTACATTCACATTTATAATATTAGTATGATTATTGCCTACTGAAGAATTTACCAAACTTTGAAAAAGAATATTGAAAACTGGTTTTCAAAAATTTTCTTTTGAGGTATTCGTTGGTAACGTTAGGGGGCCTTTCAAGAATTCAATTTTGACAAATTGAGCCAGGATGAATTCAACTTCAAATGTTGATTTGATACAATATTGTAGGGTAATATTAAGGTTTTTCTGCAATCGCAGTTTTACCGATAACTCAGTTATAGATAAATTTATCGAAATATGTCGAAGTACAAATGAAACCTGGAGCTATCCTCTTTCGTTCGATACCCATATTGTAATGTAATATAGAGGTTTTCGGGCAGTCGCATTTTGACCGATAACTCAGTTATCGATCAATTTAGCGAAATATACCCAAGTACAAAGGAAACCTGGGACCTACCCCTTTCGTTTGATACCCATATTGTAGGTCAAGTTTAAGGTTTTTGGGCAATCACATTTTCACCGATAACTCAGATATCGATCAATTTATCGAAGCCTATCGTAGTCCAAATGAAACCTGCTGCCTTTTCCTTTCGTTTTATTCCCATATTATAGAGTAATGTTAAGAGTTTTGGGCAATCACCGATAACTCAGTTATCGATAAATTTATCGAAATATATCGAAGTCCAAATGAAACCTGGAGCTTTTTTCTTTCGATTGATACCCATATTGTAGGGTAATATAGAAGTTTTCGGGCAATCGCATTTTGACCGATAACTCAGTTATCGATCAATTTATCGAAACCTACCGAAGTCCAAATGAAACCTGGAGCTATCCCCTTTCGTTTGATACCCATATTGCCGGGTAATATTAAGGTTTTCGGGCAATCGAATTTTGACCGATAATTTAGTTATCGATCAATTTATCGAAATATATCAAAGCTAAATTGAATCCTGGGGCCTTCCCCTTTCGTTTTATACCCATATTGTAGGTCAAGTTTAAGGTTTTTGGGCAATCACATTTTCACCGATAACTCAGTTATCGATCAATTTATCGAAACCTATCGTAGTTCAAATGAAACCTGCTGCCTTCTCCTTCCGTTTTATACCCATATTATAGGGTAATGTTAAGTTTTTTGGGAAATCACCGATAACTCAGTTATCGATAAACTTATCGAAATATATCGAAGTCCAAATGAAACCTGGAGCTATCTCCTTTCGTTTGATACCCATATTGTAGGGTAATATAGAGCTTTTCGGGCAATCGCATTTTGACCGATGACTCAGTTATCGATCAATTTATCGAAATATATTGAAGTACAAATGAAACCTGGGGCTTTCCCCTTTCATTTGATACCCATATTGTAGGGCAATTTTAAGGTTTTTGTGCAATAACATTTTCACCGATAACTCAGTTATCGATAAATTTATCGAAATATATCGAAGTCCAAATGAAACCTGGAGCTATGTTCTTTCGTTTGATACCCATATTGTAGAGTAATATAGAAGTTTTCGGGCAATCCCATTTTGACCGATAACTCAGTTATCGATAAATTTTCCGAAACCTATCGAAGTCCAAATGAAACCTGGAGCCATCCCCTTTCGTCTGATACCCATATTGCCGGGTAATATTAAGGTTTTCGGGCAATCGAATTTTGACCGATAATTTAGTTATCGATCAATTTATCGAAATATATCAAAGCTAAATTGAAACCTGGGGCCTTCCCCTTTCGTTTGATACCCATATTGTAGGTCAAGTTTAAGGTTTTTGGGCAATCACATTTTCACCGATAACTCAGTTATCGATCAATTTATCGAATCCTATCGTAGTCCAAATGAAACCTGCTGCCTTCTCCTTCCGTTTTATACCCATATTATAGGGTAATGTAAAGTTTTTTGGGCAATCACCGATAACTCAGTTATCGATAAACTTATCGAAATATATCGAAGTCCAAATGAGACCTGGGGCCATCCCCTTTCGTTTGATACCCATATTGTAGGGTAATATAGAGGTTTTCGTGCAATCGCATTTTGACCGAACTCAGTTATCGATCAATTTAGCGAAATATATTGAAGTACAAATGAAACCTGGGGCCTTCCCCTTTCGTTTGATACCCATATTGTAGGGCAATTTTAAGGTTTTTGTGCAATAACATTTTCACCGATAACTCAATTATCGATACATTTATCGAAACCTATCGAAGTCCAAATGAAACCTGGAGCTATCCCCTTTCGTTTGATACCCATATTGCAGGGTAATATTAAGGTTTTCGGGCAATCGAATTTTGACCGATAACTGAGTTATCGATCAATTTATCGAAATATATCGAAGCTAAAATGAAACCTGGGGCCTTCCCCTTTCGTTTGATACCAAATTGAACGATCTTTCTATACCTATATGCGAAATATCATAAGTATATGTTCAATATACTTAGAGTTATATGGAATAAAAAAAATTTCGAAGAGAAACGGTCGCTAGCAGGGTCGGAACCCCCAAAATTAACAAAAAAAAAATAGCCTATAGCTCCTTCCAGACTATAACCTGTAGGCGTGCCAAATTTCAACAAAATCCGTCTAGCCATTCTCACGTTTTTAGGGAACAAAAGCAAACGTTTGGACATCCAAACATCCAAACATCGCTACATTCACATTTATAATATTAGTAGGATTATTGCCTACTGAAAAATTTACCAAATTCGAATATTTTGAAACCTTTGAAAAAAGAGTATTGAAAACCGGTTTTCAAAAATTTTCTTTTGCGGTATTCGTTGGTAACGTTAGGGGGCCTTTCAAGACTTCAATTTGGCAAATTGTGCCAAATTCAAATGTTGATTTGATACAATATTGTAGGGTAATATTAAGGTTTTTCTGCAATCGCATTTTGACCAATAACTCAGTTGTCGATAAATTTATCGAAATATATCGAAGTCCAAATGAAACCTGGGGCCATCCTATACCTACATATATGCGAAATATCATAAGTATAGGTCAAGTATACTCAGAATTGTGTGGGGGAAAAAATATCAAAAAGTAATGGTCCCTAGAAGCGTCCGAACCCCCAAAATTAATAAAAACAAATAGCCTATAACTCCTTCCAGACTAACCTGTATGCGTTCCTAACTTCATCAAAATCCGTCTTGCCATTCTCACGTGATTGAGTAACAGAAGCAAACGTCTGGACATCCAAACATCGCTACATTCACATTTATAATATTAGTATGATTATTGCCTACTGAAGTATTTACCAAATTTTGAGAAAGAATATTCAAAACTGGTTTTCAAAAATGTTCTTTGGAGGTATTCGTTGGTAACGTTAGGGGGCCTTTCAAGAATTCAATTTTGACAAATTGTGCCAGGATGAATTCAACTTAAAATGTTGATTTGATACAATATTGTAGGGTAATATTAAGGTTTTTCTGCAATCGCAGTTTTACTGATAACTCAGTTATATATAAATTTATAGAAATATGTCGAAGTACAAATGAAACCTGGCGCCTTCCCCTTTCGTTTGATACCCATATTGTAGGGCAAGTTTAAGGTTTCTGGGCAATCACATTTTCACCGATAACTCAGTTATCGATCAATTTACCGAAACCTATCGAAGTCCAAATGAAACCTGCGGCCTTCTCCTTTCGTTTTATACCCATATTCTAGAGTAATGTTAAGTTTTTTGGGCAATCACCGATAACTCAGTTATCGATAAATTTATCGAAATAGATCGAAGTCCAAATGAAACCTGGGGCCTTCCCCTTTCTTTTGATACCCATATTGTAGGGCAATTTTAAGGTTTTTGTGCAATAACATTTTCACCGATAACTCAGTTATCGATAAATTTATCGAAATATATCGAAGTCCAAATGAAACCTGGAGCTATCTTCTTTCGATTGATACCCATATTGTAGGGTAATGTAGAAGTTTTCGGGCAATCGCATTTTGACCCATAACTCAGTTATCGATAAATTTATCGAAACCTACCGAAGTCCAAATGAAACCTGGAGCTATCCCCTTTCGTTTGATACCCATATTGCCGGGTAATATTAAGGTTTTCGGGCAATCGAATTTTGACCGATAATTTAGTTATCGATCAATTTATCGAAATATATCAAAGCTAAATTGAAACCTGGGGCCTTTCCCTTTCGTTTGATACCCATATTGTAGGCCAAGTTTAAGGTTTTTGGGCAATCACATTTTCACCGATAACTCAGTTATCGATCAATTTATCGAATCCTATCGTAGTCCAAATGAAACCTGCTGCCTTCTCCTTCCGTTTTATACCCATATTATAGGGTAATGTAAAGTTTTTTGGGCAATCACCGATAACTCAGTTATCGATAAACTTATCGAAATATATCGAAGTCCAAATGAGACCTGGAGCTATCTCCTTTCGTTTGATACCCATATTGTAGGGTAATATAGAGGTTTTCGGGCAATCGCATTTTGACCGAACTCAGTTATCGATCAATTTATCGAAATATATTGAAGTACAAATGAAACCTGGGGCCTTCCCCTTTCGCTTGATACCCATATTGTAGGGCAATTTTAAGGTTTTTGTGCAATAACATTTTCACCGATAACTCAATTATCGATACATTTATCGAAACCTATCGAAGTCCAAATGAAACCTGGGGCCTTCCCCTTTCGTGTAATACCCATATTGTACGATCTTTCTATACCTATATGCGAAATATCATAAGGTTCAATATACTTAGAGTTATATGGAATAAAAAAAATTTCGAAAAGAAACGGTCCCTAGTAGGGTCGGAACCCCCAAAATTAAAAAAAAAATAGCCTATAGCTCCTTCCAGACTATAACCTGTAGGCGTGCCAAAATTCAACAAAATCCGTCTAGCCATTCTCACGTTTTTAGGGAACAAAAGCAAACGTCTGGACATCCAAACATCCAAACATCGCTACATTCACATTTATAATATTAGTAGGATTATTGCCTACTGAAGAATATACCAAATTCGAATATTTTGAAAATTTTGAAAAAGAGTATTGAAAACCGGTTTTCAAAAATTTTCTTTTGCGGTATTCGTTGGTAACGTTAGGGGGCCTTCCAAGAATTCAATTTTGACAAATTGTGCCAGGATGAATGCAAATTCAAATGTTGATTTGATACAATATTGTAGGGTAATATTAAGGTTTTTCTGCAATCGCATTTTGACCAATAACTCAGTCGTCGATAAATTTATCGAAATATATCGAAGTCCAAATGAAACCTGGGGCCATCCTATACCTACATATATGCGAAATATCATAAGTATAGGTCAAGTATACTCAGAATTGTAGGGGGGAAAAAAATATCAAAAAGTAATGGTCCCTAGAAGCGTCCGAACCCCCAAAATTAATAAAAAAAATAGCCTATAACTCCTTCCAGACTATAATCTGTATGCGTTCCTAACTTCATCAGAATCCGTCTTGCCATTCTCACGTGTTTGAGTAACAGAAGCAAACGTCTGGACATCCAAACATCGCTACATTCACATTTATAATATTAGTATGATTATTGCCTACTGAAGAATTTACCAAATTTTGAAAAAGAATATTGAAAACTGGTTTTCAAAAATGTTCTTTTGAGGTATTCGTTGGTAACGTTAGGGGGCCTTTCAAGACTTCAATTTGGCAAATTGTGAAAAATTCAAATGTTGATTTGATACAATATTGTAAAGTAATATTAAGGTTTTTCTGCGATCGCATTTTGACCAATAACTCAGTTATCGATCAATTTATCGAAATATACCCAAGTACAACGGAAACCTGGGGCCTACCCCTTTCGTTTTATACCCATATTGTAGGTCAAGTTTAAGGTTTTTGGGCAATCACATTTTCACCGATAACTCAGTTATCGATCAATTTATCGAAACCTATCGTAGTCCAAATGAAACCTGCTGCCTTTTCCTTTCGTTTTATACCCATATTATAGAGTAATGTTAAGTTTTTTGGGCAATCACCGATAACTCAGTTATCGATAAATTTATCGAAATATATCGAAGTCCAAATGAAACCTGGAGCTATCTCCTTTCGTTTGATACCCATATTGTAGGGTAATATAGAGGTTTTCGGGTAATCGCATTTTGACCGATGCCTCAGTTATCGATCAATTTATCGAAATATATCGAAGTCCAAATGAAACCTGGAGCTATCTCCTTTCGTTTTATACCCATATTATAGAGTAATGTTAAGTTTTTTGGGCAATCACCGATAACTCAGTTATCGATAAATCTATCGAAATATATCGAAGTCCAAATGAAACCTGGAGCTATCTTCTTTCGATTGATACCCATATTGTAGGGTAATATAGAAGTTTTCGGGCAATCGCATTTTGACCGATAACTCAGTTATCGATCAATTTATCGAAACCTACCGAAGTCCAAATGAAACCTGGAGCCTTTCGAATGATACCCATATTTCCGGGTAATATTAAGGTTTTCGGGCAATCGAACTTTGACCGATAATTTAGTTATCGGTAAACTTATCGAAATATATCGAAGTCCAATTGAAACCTGGAGCTATCTCCTTTCGTTTGATACCCATATTGTAGGGTAATATAGAGGTTTTCGGGCAATCGCATTTTGACCGATGACTCAGTTATCGATCAATTTATCAAAATATATTGAAGTACAAATGAAACCTGGGGCCTTCCCCTTTCATTTGATACCCATATTGTAGGGCAATTTTAAGGTTTTTGTGCAATAACATTTTCACTGATAGCTCAGTTATCGGTAAACTTATCGAAATATATCGAAGTCCAAATGAAACCTGGAGCTATCTCCTTTCGTTTGATACCCATATTGTAGGGTAATATAGAGGTTTTCGGGCAATCGCATTTTGACCGATGACTCAGTTATCGATCAATTTATCAAAATATATTGAAGTACAAATGAAACCTGGGGCCTTCCCCTTTCATTTGATACCCATATTGTAGGGCAATTTTAAGGTTTTTGTGCAATAACATTTTCACCGATAGCTCAGTTATCGATAAACTTATCGAAATATATCGAAGTCCAAATGAGACCTGGAGCTATCTCCTTTCGTTTGATACCCATATTTCCCATATTGTAGGGTAATATAGAGGTTTTCGGGCAATCGCATTTTGACCGAACTCAGTTATCGATCAATTTATCGAAATATATTGAAGTACAAATGAAACCTGGGGCCTTCCCCTTTCGTTTGATACCCATATTGTAGGGCAATTTTAAGGTTTTTGTGCAATAACATTTTCACCGATAACTCAATTATCGATACATTTATCGAAACCTATCGAAGTCCAAATGAAACCTGGAGCTATCCCCTTTCGTTTGATACCCATATTGCAGGGTAATATTAAGGTTTTCGGGCAATCGAATTTTGACCGATGACATAGTTATCGACCAATTTATCAAAATATATTGAAGTACAAATGAAACCTGGGGCCTTCCCCTTTCATTTGATACCCATATTGTACGATCTTTCTATACCTATATGAGAAATATCATAAGTATAGGTTCAATATACTTAGAGTTATATGGAATAAAAAAAATTTCGAAAAGGTTCAATATACTTAGAGTTATATGGAATAAAAAAAATTTCGAAAAGAAACGGTCCCTAGCAGGGTCGGAACCCCCAAAATTAAAAAAAAAAATAGCCTATAGCTCCTTGCAGACTATAACCTGTAGGCGTGCCAAATTTCAATAAAATCCGTCTAGCCATTCTCACGTTTTTAGGGAACAAAAGCAAACGTCTGGACAACCAAACATCCAAACATCGCTACATTCACATTTATAATATTAGTAGGATTATTGCCTAGTGAAGAATATACTAAATTCGAATATTTTGAAAATTTTGAAAAAGAGTATTGAAAACCGGTTTTCAAAAATTTTCTTTTGCGGTATTCGTTGGTAACGTTAGGGGGCCTTTCAAGAATTAAATTTTGACAAATTGTGCCAGGATGAATTCAACTTCAAATGTTGATTTGATACAATATTGTAGGGTAATATTAATGTTTATCTGCAATCGCATTTTTACCGATAACTCAGTTATAGATAAATTTATCGAAATATTTCGAAGTACAAAGGAAACCTGGGGCCTTCCCCTTTCGTTTGATACCCATATTGTAGGGCAAGTTTAAGGTTTTTGGGCAATCACATTTTCACCGATAACTCAGTTATAGATAAATTTATCGAAATATTTCGAAGTACAAAGAAAACCTGGGGCCATCCCCTTTCGTTTGATACTAATATTGTAAGGTAATATTAAGGTTTTCGGGCAATCGAATTTTGACCGATAACTTAGTTAATGGTCCCTAGAAGCGTCCAAATCCCCAAAATTAATAAAAAAATAGCCTATAACTCCTTCCAGACTATAACCTGTATGCGTTCCTAACTTCATCAAAATCCGTCTTGCCATTCTCACGTGATTGAGTAACAGAAGCAAACGTCTGGACATCCAAACATCGATACATTCACATTTATAATATTACATAGTATGATTATTGCCTACTGAAGAATTTACCAAACTTTGAAAAAGAATATTGAAAACTGGTTTTCAAAAATGTTCTTTTGAGATATTCGTTGGTAACGTTAGGGGGCCTTTCAAGAATTCAATTTTGACAAATTGTGCCAGGATGAACTTGTGACGGACTTTTCCTTGGTTGCTGGAGTACGCTCAGTCCGTCCAGGGTTCTGAAATTAGAAATTCCCTAAAGGTCCTCTCAATTGATAAAACCCTGTTATTTGTTTTCAATTCAAAATGTGTTATTTATTTGTGGGATTTTATCCTCTTTTCGCAAATCTACAATCTTAATTTTACTTGGGTACTAATCCTTCTTTTCTTATTGAATATGGCTAGCTATAATAAAGGCGGCTGAGGTGAAAACCCCTGCTTGGCCCGACCGTCAGCGGAGGTGAAAACCACCACTGAATATAGAAACTTGCAATCGTGAGGTGAAAACCCCAGGTTTACATTCGCTGAGGTGAGAACCCCAACTACTATTCCTAGCTGCTGTCGCAAAACGACTTCCCTATTGCATAAAAATCATCGCCCTTTTATACAAATTTTGCGGGCGGCAAACCGCAAAATTACAATAATAATTCTTAAAACTAAATCTTAACCTAACGGCGCATCTTCCACTGAGTTTATACATTAGTATTTGGTATTTGCATATTTCCCATATATTTCATGAATTCTAGCTGTTTTTGCAGCGGTGCCGCTTCCACTCGGAACGCCCCATTGCCTGTGGTCAGCTGCTTTCTCGCACTCCATCGATCAGCTGGGCATTCCCTCAACATTAATATTATTTGCATAAATATGTATGTTCATATGCTGGTTATTTTTCTGCAATCCCATTTGTACCTGCCGTCAATGCTAGTAATGCATTTTCCTTCTCCTCTTTATGCTATGTCCGCTAACATTGGCTTGCCAAAACATGTATGCGTGCGCGCGGGTGTAGCAAATCACCGCTGCTTAAGTTGGTTGGCCGACCCTTTTACTTATTGGAATGCTCGTGGTTGTTTTTGTTTGTGCACTACATATTTTCTATTGCCGGGCGTAGTTAGGTTGGTGGCCTCTTAGCGTCGCTGTTGATACTCTGTAAAACGTGCATTAGGGTGTGCCTAATATTGTAAAAAGTAGAAGATGAATATATTCGGAAATATGTATGTACATATGTACATGGGTATATATGGTATATGTTTTGGGCAAACGCAGGCGTGCTTGCGGGGTAAAAGGGCGTATGTGCGAAAATGTCAAATTTCGGCATACTTCATATAGCTGAATATATATAAAGTATACATATGTAGTTCATGTGTAAAACAGCCTATGTCGGCGATTTTGCAGCATGGCGTATGTGCAAAATGTGAAAACTTGATATTCCTTGCGAAAACATGTACGTTACTTTTGTGCACAACGGCATATGTGCAAAAGTATAAAATCCATTTTTATTAATAATTCATTAAAAGTATAGGTATATGTGTATATATGTATATGTATATGTATGTAAATGTTGTGAGGTCTCCAGAGCCTCAGGATCGGGGTCCTCACACTCTCCCTTCACCTGCCGCAACGAGGCTTACCGTAACGAGGCCCGTCCTCGTGATGCGGACTCGGAACGCTTGGCCGTCTATGTCCCGACGGAACGTCCTCCTGCGGTCCTGCCCTTGTTGTAGGTGCGCCTCTATGTCCCGGACTAGCGCTTCCGGGAGTGGCTCCGTGCCGGACTGATTATCCCACGCTCCTTGGGTGGCGCTTACAGCCTCACCCAACCATCGTTCGATATCGCTGGCTATGCCGCCAGCCTCGTGTGTCAGCTCGCCGCTGGCCGTCAGGCTGAGCACGTCGCTTCCGCTGGCAGGTGCGTCGCCTTCGGCTGGTACGTCGCAGACCTGTTCGTATTTTGTTGCGCGCGGGGCCCTCTCTTCTCGTCTCCGTAATACAGCCGCATGCGCAGGTTGACTCGTCGGGTGTAGTCGACGTAGCCTCTGCCGTACTGCTCATCGTCTTCTTGCCGGATGGACAGTTCGCCTCGCCGCCGGTTGTTACCCTCCTCTTCGGCCTCGCTCTCCGACGATATTGAAATCGGTGTGGACTCCCGCACCATCGGCCCGCTCCGGTACTCATCGTCGCCACTGGGGCTCGGGCTGCGGATCCCGTCGTCGTCTTCGCCCTCGCTTTCGATATGGCCGAATGGCTCTGTACAGGCGCTGTCGTTGCCGCTCTCGCGCTCGCTTTCGCTTTCGCTCTCACTACCGTCCTCGCTCTCACTGGTGACGAGGTTAGTCACCGCCTCCTCTGGTTGTGGCTGTTGGGTCGATCGCCGAATTTTAAGGCGGAGTGAGCCATCTGCTGCCTTTTCGCTGGTGTAGCGCTCCATGTCACTTGTATCCATATTGGTTTACTATTTGATTATCCTGGGCATTGCGGCCGGTATTTATACTAGTTTTTCGTGACGCGATCAACGGTGGTTTTCCTAGGCAGAACTCAGCTGTGGAGCTTTTGCTGTTTGGCTATTCTATTGTTATTGTGTATTTTGCTTCTTTGGTTGATGGTAACAGGACATTTCCAATAACTTGCATCCTTTCGTAACGTCTTTGCCGCTGCGTGCGCTTATTGGTTTAGTATGTCAGGTGATCGTTGCTGCTGCTGCGCGTGTGTGCGACGTTACCACGGTATGGTGTTGCTAAATTTCTTTGAATATTTTGTCCGATTATTGGATATATATATTTTATGGCGAATGTTGATGATACATGAAATGATTGTGTAAAATTGGTTCATATTACCACCGTGATCCGTTATCCGTCTAAAACCTTTGTACTTCGGGAACTACGTGGTACGCTATTTCCTTGCGCCTAGCTCTCGTACGTGTGCCGTGATTATCATTCGCCTCGATAGGTGTTCTCGGATTCCCCTCTCTCGTCGTGAAGCTGAAAGTTACAGAATATTCTGTTATGTTATTGTGGTTTTTGTTGGCCATGTTGTTGGCGAAATCCGCTGCCATCTGCATTCCTATCTCCATGCTTGATGCTTGACCCTGTATTTCTTCGACGATCGTTCGTTCGTTTTCCGGTGGGGATTTAATCTTCGGGCTATTGTTCGTTAAACCTTCTAAGGTTAACACTCCGCATTTCTCTGGTGTGTTACGGTCCCTCTGCTGTCGTGCTCTTAGCATTTGCATTGCTACTTTGGATGTCGTTGGTTGGTCTGGCTCGTGTGATGTACTTTGTTCTCTGGATTCTTCGGCGTTCGTTGTCTCTAAAAACCGTACTCTTCGTTGGCGCGTGCTTTCTTCGTCATTGCTAGTGGGCTTTGACCCACGTGTTTCAATCTGTCTAGCACCCTGCTCCTCGGTTGCCTCTCTCTGTACCTTGGCCTCGTAATAAGCCTTCAGTTCACTTACGTGTGCTGTTCTTCTTTTTCCCTTGTGTACCTTGTCCAGCTCTACTATTACCGGTGATACAAAATTCATCACTCGGTGTGGGCCACTGTATTTGGGTGCTAGTTTTGCCGCAAAATTGTCTATTGCTTTGGACAATTGATGCTCTTTCACCAATACCAGGTCGCCTATAGCCGGTTGCCATTGCCTCCTGCGCAAGTTATAGTACCTCGCCTGCTCCGTCGATGCGCTCTGTTGTTTACGCCGTACACCTCCTTCATCCTTGATGCCTTTTCGCTTAAAACAATCTTCTCCTCGCCCGTACCAAACGTCTGTTCGTCGTAGAGGGAGCCCGGAATCCTCGGCTCTCTACCTTGTACTACATACGCGGGACTATACCCTGTTGATTCGCATACACTTGTGTTTAACGCCAACGAAATCTCTGCTAAAAACTCATCCCAATTTCTCTGGTCCTTGCCGGTAAACTGTGATATCATTCTCTTCACGTTTCTATTTGCTCTCTCTGTCGGGTTTTCCTGCGGAGTATATGGTGCCGTCAGCTGGTGTTTTATGCCAAGCTCCTGCAAAAACCGCTTGAAACTTCTACTAATGAACTGCGCCCCGTTGTCGGTTATTAACACCTTTGGCGCTCCAAACCTCGCTAAAATCCTTTCTCTTAGACCTTTGATTAAGTTGTCTGTTGTTGCTTTTCGCATAGCCACAACTTCTACCCACTTCGAAAATCTGTCTACAAAAACTAGCGCCATTGTGTTGCCATGCTTCGAGCGCGGGAGTGGTCCTACAAAATCCGCGCATACTGTTGCCCATGGTTCCCCCGGGATTCTTGTCAGCATCTTACCAGCCGCTTGTTGTTGGCTTGGTTTATAGATTTGGCATTCGTGACACTTCTTAACGTACTTCCTAACGTCCCTGAACATGCCTGGCCAATAATACCGTGTCATTGCCCGTGCGATCGTCTTACGGATTCCCATGTGTCCTGCGCTTGGTGTGTCGTGGATTTCGGCTAGTACTCTTTTCCGCTGTGGTGTGGGTACGCACAACTTCCATGGAACGTGATCTTCTCCATCCATTTGACCAACTATTCGTCTATACAGCTTTCCCTCTTGGATCACGTAATCTGGGAACTTCTCGCGAGTCTTCGTTATTTCTGCTACATTTGCGGAATACCAATTGCAGCTGCTGTCTTCTGGTGGCGCGGTCATGCTTCCAAGTTGTTCTTCCAGCGGTTGGCGTGATAGTGCGTCTGCCACGACGTTCAACTTTCCCTTCCTATATTGCACGTCAAACGAATACTGTTGTAATTCTAACGCCCATCTAGCAATTCGTCCTGATGGACTTTCGATTGCGTTGAGCCACTTCAGCGCTAAATGGTCTGTGATTACGGTAAAGTTATATCCTTCTAGGTATGGCCTCATTTTCCTTATTGCCCAAACTATTGCCAAACATTCCTTTTCGGTTGGTGAATAATTGATTTCCGCCTTATTTAGTCTTCGGCTCGCATAAGCTATCACCCGCTCTTCGTCGTCCAACCCTTGTGTTAAGACAGCACCGAGGCCAAAATCGCTTGCATCTGTTTGTAATCTAAATCTCTGGGTGAAATCTGGACAGGCTAAGACGGGTGCTTGTATAAGCGCATTCCTCAATGCATCAAACGTTACCTGCTGCTCTTCGGCCCATTTCCATTTACAACCCTTCTTCAACATGGAGGTTAACGGATTTGCCACTTTGGAGAAGTCGGGGACGAATCTTCTATACCAGGACACTATACCTAGGAAGCGCCGTAATTCTTTCACATTATTGGGGGGTGTAAGCTCTTTTATAGCGGCTACTTTGTCTGGGTCTGTGTGAATTCCCTCTTCGCTAACTACATGGCCTAAGTACTTCAGACTTTTCTTGAAGAATTCGCACTTCTCAGGGTTTATCTTAAGGTTGGCTTGCCTGAGGCGCCGAAAAACTTCCCTGAGGTGCCCTACGTGGTCTTCTAGAGTTTCACTCGTTATAATAATGTCGTCCAGATAGGCGAACGCATGTGGCTCCAACTCTGGACCTATAACGCGATCGAGCGCTCTTTGAAAAGTTGCTGGGGCAGAGTGTAGCCCGAATGGCATCACTTTCCACTGATATAGCCCTCGCCCAGGTATCGTAAATGCGGTGTACTGTTTACTACCTTCCTCCATGGGGATCTGCCAATAGCCGTTCTTCAAATCTAGGCTGCTTATAAATCGTGCGCTTCTAAGTCTATCTAGAATATGTTGTATACGCGGTAGTGGGTATGCGTCTGGGACTGATCGGGAGTGAAGCTGCCTGTAATCGACACAAAGTCGCCATTTGCCATTCTTCTTCTTTGCTAGGACTATCGGGGCACTATGGGGGCTACGCGATGGCTCAATACAACCCTTCTCTATTAGTTCGTCGATCTCTTTATTAATGATTTCTTGCATTTTAGGGTTTTTGGGGAAATATCGCTGTTTTATAGGTCGGTCATCCCTCATGACAATTTTGTGTTTGGCAATGTTAGATACCCCCGACATATTTTCAAAAATTTTTAGTTCTTGCTTAAGGAATGTACTCACCGCGTCGTCTGTGGAGTTTTGTGTAACTATATTCGGCTCGTGCATTGCTTGCTCTTTAATATCTAGACTCATTTCGACGAGGCTGGTACACCTTGCTTTCTCCTGTCCTCGATTCTCTGCTTTGAATATTATTGCGCTTTCGCCACACCTCAGCTCCATATTTGCCTTGGCCATGTAGTCCGTTCCGATCACCACCTTCTCTGACAACCCTGGTAGAACGAGTAACTCGCTCTGGTGTACTTGGTCACCCAACGTTACCTCCGCCTCTACTGCCTCTACCACGTGTTTCACCGTACCATCCCCCATTACGACTCGTGTACGTACCTCTTTCAGTCTACGCGCATCTAGCTCTGTCATCATTTCTTCGCTCACGAAGCTTCGCGTCGCTACCGTGTCTATCGCCGCTGTGACCTCTCTACCATCTACTTGTACTGCCGCCAAGATCCGCCCTTGTGTCTGTGTGAATGTCTTCTTTGGAGGCGAGGTTGAGTTGCGTGAGACCCCACTCCTCGCAGCTAATGGGGTCTCCTGTCGTTTCCCTGTTGCCTACGACAGCAATCTCGAGCTAACGTGCCATCTTTCCCGCACACCCAGCAAAAGTTGCGTCGAGAGTTACGGCACCCATAAGCGCAGTGTCCGCACTCTCCACACCGTCTGCATGCTGTTCGTGGGTCTATGTACCCTTGTCGAGCATTACTTGCCGTGTTTGCCAATGGTGGTGGGTTTTCGCTCACCTGTTGTACGCTGCTGTTTTCCGCTTGTAAATAGTGGAACCTCTCGTCTTGTCGCCTGGGTACGAACGGTCTCGCTGCTGGCCTAAGTGGTTCCCTCTCTGGCGTGATGTTTTCATAATCTTCCACAAGGCTTACCAAATCCTCTAGGCAGTTAAATTCACTCCGTTTTACATACAATTGGTATTCTCTCCTCGAGTTACGGTATATGCGATTCAGCTTTTGCTCGCTGGTGTAGTCGGAGTGTCTCATCAGACTCTGCAGCGTCAGCACGTAGTCCTTGAATTTTTCGCCTGGTCTCTGCATCCTTTGCCGTATTTCGTCATCTAGACGCTCGAAATACCTTGAGCTCAAGAAGAACTTCAAGAAGTCTCTCTTAAATTCGTCCCATTGCTGCCAGTGACGGTTGTTGTTCCTAAACCATACCAGCGCCTTATCCTTAAGTAGTTCTGGTAGCGCCCGTGGTATGGAGTTTCTATTGATCTCGTAACTGTCGGCCAGCTCCTCGACTCGCTCTATGAAACCAAGCGGGTCCTTGTCGCCATCGTATCGCAAACCCCACTTGCGCACTCGATCCATCACGCTGCCGCTTGATTCCGCCTGGTGATAGGAATACGGCGCGGCTTGTATTCCTGCGTCGTGTCTACCTTCCATGATACCGTGTGTTGGTGCTGGCGCCTTGCTTGTGCTCGCTGTACCGAAGTAGGTGAAGCCTTGTTCGCTGCCATTCATTGGTGTCGGGGGATTGATCATTATAGTTGGCCCGCCATGTTTTGGTGTAGGTGGTCGAGCATGATGCTGTTCTAATGCAGCAAAACGTTTCCTCAATCCCTCGTTGTCGCAGTTTGCCTGGATAAACGACGATAGCAGCTTTCTCATTTCGTCCACCGTTCCCGAATATTCCACTCCGAATTCCGCACAGTATGCCACCAGCTCCTCGCGGCTGAGGTGGTATATCCATGATACCCTAACCATCCTCTATGTGTTGATTTTGGTTTACCCAGCAGATTATTAATCCTCGTGTGTTCCTAGATCCTTGATTCACTCTGTGGGTTGTAACTTTGTTTGTTTCAGCAGATTTTTAATCCTCTTGTTTTTTTTTCCTAATCCTGTAATTTGTAAGACACGTTGTGACTTAAAGTCCCTGCTCGGGCTCCATTTGTGACGGACTTTTCCTTGGTTGCTGGAGTACGCTCAGTCCGTCCAGGGTTCTGAAATTAGAAATTCCCTAAAGGTCCTCTCAATTGATAAAACCCTGTTATTTGTTTTCAATTCAAAATGTGTAATTTATTTGTGGGATTTTATCCTCTTTTCGCAAATCTACAATCTTAATTTTACTTGGGTACTAATCCTTCCTTTCTTATTGAATATGGCTAGCTATAATAAAGGCGGCTGAGGTGAAAACCCCTGCTTGGCCCGACCGTCAGCGGAGGTGAAAACCACCACTGAATATAGAAACTTGCAATCGTGAGGTGAAAACCCCAGGTTTACATTCGCTGAGGTGAGAACCCCAACTACTATTCCTAGCTGCTGTCGCAAAACGACTTCCCTATTGCATAAAAATCATCGCCCTTTTATACAAATTTTGCGGGCGGCAAACCGCAAAATTACAATAATAATTCTTAAAACTAAATCTTAACCTAACGGCGCATGTTCCACTGAGTTTATACATTAGTAATTGGTATTTGCATATTTCCCATATATTTCATGAATTCTAGCTGTTTTTGCAGCGGTGCCGCTTCCACTCGGAACGCCCCATTGCCTGTGGTCAGCTGCTTTCTCGCACTCCATCGATCAGCTGGGCATTCCCTCAACATTAATATTATTTGCATAAATATGTATGTTCATATGCTGGTTATTTTCCTGCAATCCCATTTGTACCTGCCGTCAATGCTAGTAATGCATTTTTCTTCTCCTCTTTATGCTATGTCCGCTAACATTGGCTTGCCAAAACATGTATGCGTGCGCGCGGGTGTAGCAAATCATCGCTGCTTAAGTTGGTTGGCCGACCCTTTTACTTATTGGAATGCTCGTGGTTGTTTTTGTTTGTGCACTACATATTTTCTATTGCCGGGCGTAGTTAGGTTGGTGGCCTCTTAGCGTCGCTGTTGATACTCTGTAAAACGTGCATTAGGGTGTGCCTAATATTGTAAAAAGTAGATGAATATATTCGGAAATATGTATGTACATATGTACATGGGTATATATGGTATATGTTTTGGGCAACCGCAGGCGTGCTTGCGGGGTAAAAAATGTCAAATTTCGGCATACTTCATATAGCTGAATATATATAAAGTATACATATGTAGTTCATGTGTAAAACAGCCTATGTCGGCGATTTTGCAGCATGGCGTATGTGCAAAATGTGAAAACTTGATATTCCTTGCGAAAACATGTACGTTACTTTTGTGCACAACGGCATATATGCAAAAGTATAAAATCCATTTTTATTCATAATTCATAAAAAGTATAGGTATATGTGTATATATATATATGTATATGTATATGTATGTACATGTTGTGAGGTCTCCAGAGCCTCAGGATCGGGGTCCTCACAAACTCAACTTCAAATGTTGATTTGATACAATATTGTAGGGTAATATTAAGGTTTTCCTGCAATCGCAGTTTTACCGATAACTCAGTTATCGATCAATTTACCGAAACCTATCGAAGTCCAAATGAAGCCTTTTCCTTTCGTTTTATACCCATATTATAGAGTAATGTTAAGTTTTTTGGGCAATCACCTATAACTCAGTTATCGATAAATTTATCGAAATAGATCGAAGTCCAAATTAAACCTGGATCTATCCCCTTTCGTTTGATACCCATATTGTAATGTAATATAGAGGTTTCGGTCAATCGCATTTTGACCGATGACTCAGTTATCGATCAATTTATCGAAATATATTGAAGTACAAATGAAACCTGGGGCCTTCCCCTTTCGTTTGATACCCATATTGTAGGGCAATTTTAATGTTTTTGTGCAATAACATTTTCACCGATAACTCAGTTATCGATCAATTTATCGAAACCTATCGAAGTCCAAATGAAACCTGGGGCCATCCCATTTCGTTTGATACTCATATTGTAGGGTAATATTAAGGTTTTCGGGCAATCGAATTTTGACCGATAACTTAGTTATCGATCAATTGATCGAAATATATCGAAGCTAAAATGAAACCTCCCCTTTCGTTTGATACCCATATTGTGCGATCTTTCTATACCTATATGCGAAATATCATAAGTATAGGTTCAATATACTTAGAGTTATATGGAATAAAAAAATTTCGAAAAGAAACGGTCCCTAGCAGGGTCGGAACCCCCAAATTAAAAAAAAAATAGGCTATAGCTCCTTCCAGACTATAATCTGTAGGCGTGCCAAATTTCAACAAAATCGGTCTAGCCATTCACACGTTTTTAGGGAACAAAAGCAAACGTCTGGACATCCAAATATCCAAGCATGCAAACATCGCTACATTCACATTTATAATATTAGTAGGAAGGATTATTGCCCACTGAAGAATTTACCAAATTCGAATATTTTGAAACTTTTGAAAAGAGTATTGAAAACCGGTTTTCAAAAATTTTCTTTTGCGGTATTCGTTGGTAACGTTAGGCAAATTGTGCCAAATTCAAATGTTGATTTGATACAATATTGTAGGGTAATATTAAGGTTTTTCTGCAATCGCATTTTGACCAATAACTCAGATGTCGATAAATTTATCGAAATATATCGAAGTCCAAATGAAACCTGGGGCCATCCTATACCTACATATATGCGAAATATCATAAGTATAGGTCAAGTATACTCAGAATTGTATGGGGGAAAAAATATCAAAAAGTAATGGTCCCTAGAAGCGTCCGAACCCCCAAAATTAATAAAAAAAAATAGCCTATAACTCCTTCCAGATTATAATCTGTATGCGTTCCTAACTTCATCAAAATCCGTCTTGCCATTCTCACGTGATTGAGTAACAGAAGCAAACGTCTGGACATCCAAACATCGCTACATTCACATTTATAATATTAGTATGATTATTGCCTACTGAAGAATTTACCAAATTTTGAAAAAGAATATTGAAAACTGGTTTTCAAAAATGTTATTTTGAGGTATTCGTTGGTAACGTTAGGGGGCCTTTCAAGAATTCAGTTTTGACAAATTGTGCCAGGATGAATTCAACTTCAAATGTTGATTTGATACAATATTGTAGGGTAATATTAAGGTTTTTCTGCAATCGCAGTTTTACCGATAACTCAGTTATAGATAAATTTATCGAAATATGTCGAAGTACAAATGAAACCTGGGGCCTTCCCCTTTCGTTTGATACCCATATTGTACGATCTTTCTATACCTATATGCGAAATATCATAAGTATAGGTTCAATATACTTAGAGTTATATGGAATAAAAAAAATTTCGAAAAGAAACGGTCCCTAGCAGGGTCGGACCCCAAAATTAAAAAAAAAAATAGCCTATAGCTCCTTCCAGACTATAACCTGTAGGCGTGCCAAATTTCAACAAAATCCGTCTAGCCATTCTCACGTTTTTAGGGAACAAAAGCAAACGTCTGGACATCCAAACATCCAAACATCGCTACATTCACATTTATAATATTAGTAGGAAGGATTATTGCCTACTGAAGAATATACCAAATTCGAATATTTTGAAAATTTTGAAAAAGAGTATTGAAAACCGGTTTTCAAAAATTTTCTTTTGCGGTATTCGTTGGTAACGTTAGGGGGCCTTCCAAGAATTCAATTTTGACAAATTGTGCCAGGATGAATGCAAATTCAAATGTTGATTTGATACAATATTGTAGGGTAATATTAAGGTTTTTCTGCAATCGCATTTTGACCAATAACTCAGTCGTCGATAAATGTATTGAAATATATCGAAGTCCAAATGAAACCTGGGGCCATCCTATACCTACATATATGCGAAATATCATAAGTATAGGTCAAGTATACTCAGAATTGTATGGGGGGAAAAAATATCAAAAAGTAATGGTCCCTAGAAGCGTCCGAACCCCCAAAATTAATAAAAAAAAATAGCCTATAACTCCTTCCAGACTATAATCTGTATGCGTTCCTAACTTCATCAAAATCCGTCTTGCCATTCTCACGTGATTGAGTAACAGAAGCAAACGTCTGGACATCCAAACATCGCTACATTCACATTTATAATATTAGTATGATTATTGCCTACTGAAGAATTTACCAAATTTTGAAAAAGAATATTGAAAACTGGTTTTCAAAAATGTTCTTTTGAGGTATTCGTTGGTAACGTTAGGGGGCCTTTCAAGAATTCAATTTTGACAAATTGTGCCAGGATGAATTCAACTTCAAATGTTGATTTGATACAATATTGTAGGGTAATATTAAGGTTTATCTGCAATCGCATTTTTACCGATAACTCAGTTATAGATACATTTATCGAAATATGTCGAAGTACAAATGAAACCTGGGGCCTTCCCCTTTCGTTTGATACCCATATTGTAGGGCAAGTTTAAGGTTTTTGGGCAATCACATTTTCACCGATAACTCAGTTATCGATCAATTTACCGAAACCTATCGAAGTCCAAATGAAACCTGCGGCCTTTTCCTTTCGTTTTATACCCATATTATAGAGTAATGTTAAGTTTTTTGGGCAATCACCGATAACTCAGTTATCGATAAATTTATCGAAATATATCGAAGTCCAAATGAAACCTGGAGCTATGTCCTTTCGTTTGATACCCATATTGTAGGGTAATATAGAGGTTTTCGGGCAGTCGCATTTTGACCGATAACTCAGCTATCGATCAATTTATCGAAATATACCCAAGTACAAAGGAAACCTGGGGCCTATCCCTTTCGTTTGATACCCATATTGTAGGTCAAGTTTAAGGTCTTTAGGCAATCACATTTTCACCGATAACTCAGTTATCGATCAATTTATCGAAACCTATCGTAGTCCAAATGAAACCTGCTGCCTTCTCCTTTCGTTTTATACCCATATTATAGAGTAATGTTAAGTTTTTTGGGCAATCACCGATAACTCAGGTATCGATAAATTTATCGAAATATATCGAAGTCCAAATGAAACCTGGAGCTATCTCCTTTCGTTTGATACCCATATTGTAGGGTAATATAGAGGTTTTCGGGCAATCGCATTTTGACCGATGACTCAGTTATCGATCAATTTATCGAAATATATTGAAGTACAAATGAAACCTGGGGCCTTCCCCTTTCTTTTGATACCCATATTGTACGGCAATTTTTAGGTTTTTGTGCAATAACATTTTCACCGATAACTCAGTTATCGATAAATTTATCGAAATATATCGAAGTCCAAATGAAACCTGGAGCTATCTTCTTTCGTTTGATACCCATATTGTAGGTCAAGTTTAAGGTCTTTAGGCAATCACATTTTCACCGATAACTCAGTTATCGATCAATTTATCGAAACCTATCGTAGTCCAAATGAAACCTGCTGCCTTCTCCTTTCGTTTTATACCCATATTATAGAGTAATGTTAAGTTTTTTGGGCAATCACCGATAACTCAGGTATCGATAAATTTATCGAAATATATCGAAGTCCAAATGAAACCTGGAGCTATCTTCTTTCGATTGATACCCATATTGTAGGGTAATATAGAAGTTTTCGGGCAATCGCATTTTGACCGATAACTCAGTTATCGATCAATTTATCGAAACCTATCGAAGTCCAAATTAAACCTGGAGCTATCCCCTTTCGTTTGATACCCATATTGCCGGGTAATATTAAGGTTTTCGGGCAGTCGAATTTTGACCGATAATTTAGTTATAGATCAATTTATCGAAATATATCAAAGCTAAATTGAATCCTGGGCCCTTCCCCTTTCTTTTGATACCCATATTGTAGGTCAAGTTTAAGGTTTTTGGGCAATCACATTTTCACCGATAACTCAGTTATCGATCAATTTATCGAAACCTATCGTAGTCCAAATGAAACCTGCTGCCTTCGCCTTCCGTTTTATACCCATATTATAGGGTAATGTAAAGTTTTTTGGGCAATCACCGATAACTCAGTTATCGATAAACTTATCGAAATATATCGAAGTCCAAATGAAACCTGGAGCTATCTCCTTTCGTTTGATACCCATATTGTAGGGTAATATAGAGGTTTTCGGGCAATCGCATTTTGACCGATGACTCAGTTATCGATCAATTTATCGAAATATATTGAAGTACAAATGAAACCTGGGGCCTTCCCCTTTCGTTTGATACCCATATTGTAGGGCAATTTTAAGGTTTTTGTGCAATAACATTTTCACCGATAACTCAATTATCGATACATTTATCGAAACCTATCGAAGTCCAAATGAAACCTGGAGCTATCCCCTTTCGTTTGATACCCATATTGCAGGGTAATATTAAGGTTTTCGGGCAATCGAATTTTGACCGATAACTTAGTTATCGACCAATTTATCGTAATATATCGAAGCTAAAATGAAACCTGGGGCCTTCCCCTTTCGTTTGATACCCATATTGTACGATCTTTCTATACCTATATGCGAAATATCATAAGTATAGGTTAAATATACTTAGAGTTATATGGAATAAAAAAATTTCGAAAAGAAACGGTCCCTAGCAGGGTCGGAACCCCCAAATTAAAAAAAAAATAGGCTATAGCTCCTTCCAGACTATAATCTGTAGGCGTGCCAAATTTCAACAAAATCCGTCTAGCCATTCACACGTTTTTAGGGAACAAAAGCAAACGTCTGGACATCCAAATATCCAAGCATGCAAACATCGCTACATTCACATTTATAATATTAGTAGGAAGGATTATTGCCCACTGAAGAATTTACCAAATTCGAATATTTTGAAACTTTTGAAAAGAGTATTGAAAACCGGTTTTCAAAAATTTTCTTTTGCGGTATTCGTTGGTAACGTTAGGCAAATTGTGCCAAATTCAAATGTTGATTTGATACAATATTGTAGGGTAATATTAAGGTTTTTCTGCAATCGCATTTTGACCAATAACTCAGATGTCGATAAATTTATCGAAATATATCGAAGTCCAAATGAAACCTGGGGCCATCCTATACCTACATATATGCGAAATATCATAAGTATAGGTCAAGTATACTCAGAATTGTATGGGGGAAAAAATATCAAAAAGTAATGGTCCCTAGAAGCGTCCGAACCCCCAAAATTAATAAAAAAAAAATAGCCTATAACTCCTTCCAGATTATAATCTGTATGCGTTCCTAACTTCATCAAAATCCGTCTTGGCATTCTCACGTGATTGAGTAACAGAAGCAAACGTCTGGACATCCAAACATCGCTACATTCACATTTATAATATTAGTATGATTATTGCCTACTGAAGAATTTACCAAATTTTGAAAAAGAATATTGAAAACTGGTTTTCAAAAATGTTATTTTGAGGTATTCGTTGGTAACGTTAGGGGGCCTTTCAAGAATTCAGTTTTGACAAATTGTGCCAGGATGAATTCAACTTCAAATGTTGATTTGATACAATATTGTAGGGTAATATTAAGGTTTTTCTGCAATCGCAGTTTTACCGATAACTCAGTTATAGATAAATTTATCGAAATATGTCGAAGTACAAATGAAACCTGGGGCCTTCCCCTTTCGTTTGATACCCATATTGTACGATCTTTCTATACCTATATGCGAAATATCATAAGTATAGGTTCAATATACTTAGAGTTATATGGAATAAAAAAAATTTCGAAAAGAAACGGTCCCTAGCAGGGTCGGACCCCAAAATTAAAAAAAAAAATAGCCTATAGCTCCTTCCAGACTATAACCTGTAGGCGTGCCAAATTTCAACAAAATCCGTCTAGCCATTCTCACGTTTTTAGGGAACAAAAGCAAACGTCTGGACATCCAAACATCTAAACATCGCTACATTCACATTTATAATATTAGTAGGAAGGATTATTGCCTACTGAAGAATATACCAAATTCGAATATTTTGAAAATTTTGAAAAAGAGTATTGAAAACCGGTTTTCAAAAATTTTCTTTTGCGGTATTCGTTGGTAACGTTAGGGGGCCTTCCAAGAATTCAATTTTGACAAATTGTGCCAGGATGAATGCAAATTCAAATGTTGATTTGATACAATATTGTAGGGTAATATTAAGGTTTTTCTGCAATCGCATTTTGACCAATAACTCAGTCGTCGATAAATGTATTGAAATATATCGAAGTCCAAATGAAACCTGGGGCCATCCTATACCTACATATATGCGAAATATCATAAGTATAGGTCAAGTATACTCAGAATTGTATGGGGGGAAAAAATATCAAAAAGTAATGGTCCCTAGAAGCGTCCGAACCCCCAAAATTAATAAAAAAAAATAGCCTATAACTCCTTCCAGACTATAATCTGTATGCGTTCCTAACTTCATCAAAATCCGTCTTGCCATTCTCACGTGATTGAGTAACAGAAGCAAACGTCTGGACGTCCAAACATCGCTACATTCACATTTATAATATTAGTATGATTATTGCCTACTGAAGAATTTACCAAATTTTGAAAAAGAATATTGAAAACTGGTTTTCAAAAATGTTCTTTTGAGGTATTCGTTGGTAACGTTAGGGGGCCTTTCAAGAATTCAATTTGGCAAATTGTGCCAGGATGAATGCAAATTCAAATGTTGATTTGATACAATATTGTAGGGTAATATTAAGGTTTTTCTGCAATCGAATTTTCACCAATAACTCAGTTGTCGATAAATTTATCGAAATATACCCAAGTACAAAGGAAACCTGGGGCCTACCCTTTTCGTTTGATACCCATATTGTAGGTCAAGTTTAAGGTTTTTGGGCAATCACATTTTCACCGATAACGCAGTTATCGATCAATTTATCGAAACCTATCGTAGTCCAAATGAAACCTGCTGCCTTCTCCTTTCGTTTTATACCCATATTATAGAGTAATGTTAAGTTTTTTGGGCAATCACCGATAACTCAGTTATCGATAAATTTATCGAAATATATCGAAGTCCAAATGAAACCTGGAGCTATCTCCTTTCGTTTGATACCCATATTGTAGGGAAATATAGAGGTTTTCGGGGAATCGCATTTTGACCGATGACTCAGTTATCGACCAATTTATCGAAACCTATCGAAGTCCAAATGAAACCTGGAGCTATCCCCTTTCGTTTAATACCCATATTGCCGGGTAATATTAAGGTTTTCGGGTAATCGAATTTTGACCGATAATTTAGTTATAGATCAATTTATCGAAATATATCAAAGCTAAATTGAATCCTGGGGCCTTCCCCTTTCGTTTGATACCCATATTGTAGGGCAAGTTTAAGGTTTTTGGGCAATCACATTTTCACCGATAACTCAGCTATCGATCAATTTACCGAAACCTATCGAAGTCCAAATGAAACCTGCCGCCTTCTCCTTTCGTTTTATACCCATATTATAGAGTAATGTTAAGTTTTTTGGGCAATCACCGATAACTCAGTTATCGATAAATTTATCGAAATAGATCGAAGTCCAAATGAAACCTGGAGCTATCCCCTTTCGTTTGATACCCATATTGTAATGTAATATAGAGGGTTTCGGGCAGTCGCATTTTGACCGATAACTCAGTTATCGATAAATTTATCGAAATATACCCAAGTACAAAGGAAACCTGGGGCCCACCCTTTTCGTTTGATACCCATATTGTAGGTCAAGTTTAAGGTTTTTGGGCAATCACATTTTCACCGATAACGCAGTTACCGATCAATTTATCGAAACCTATCGTAGTCCAAATGAAACCTGCTGCCTTCTCCTTTCGTTTTATACCCATATTATAGAGTAATGTTAAGTTTTTTGGGCAATCACCGATAACTCAGTTATCGATAAATTTATCGAAATATATCGAAGTCCAAATGAAACCTGGAGCTATCTCCTTTCGTTTGATACCCATATTGTAGGGAAATATAGAGGTTTTCGGGCAATCGCATTTTGACCGATGACTCAGTTATCGATCAATTTATCGAAATATATTGAAGTACAAATGAAACCTGGGGCCTTCACCTTTCTTTTGATACCCATATTGTATTGCAATTTTAAGGTTTTTGTGCAATAACATTTTCACCGATAACTCAGTTATCGATAAATTTATCGAAATATATCGAAGTCCAAATGAAACCTGGAGCTATCTTCTTTCGATTGATACCCATATTGTAGGGTAATATAGAAGTTTTCGGGCAATCGCATTTTGACCGATAACTCAGTTATCGATCAATTTATCGAAACCTATCGAAGTCCAAATGAAACCTGGAGCTATCCCCTTTCGTTTGATACCCATATTGCCGGGTAATATTAAGGTTTTCGGGCAATCGAATTTTGACCGATAATTTAGTTATAGATCAATTTATCGAAATATATCAAAGCTAAATTGAATCCTGGGGCCTTCCCCTTTCGTTTGATACCCATATTGTAGGTCAAGTTTAAGGTTTTTGGGCAATCACATTTTCACCGATAACTCAGCTATCGATCAATTTATCGAAACCTATCGTAGTCCAAATGAAACCTGCTGCCTTCTCCTTCCGTTTTATACCCATATTAACTCAGTTATCGATAAACTTATCGAAATATATCGAAGTCCAAATGAAACCTGGAGCTATCTCCTTTCGTTTGATACCCATATTGTAGGGTAATATAGAGGTTTTCGGGCAATCGCATTTTGACCGTTGACTCAGTTATCGATCAATTTATCGATATATATTGTATATATTGTAATGTAATATAGAGGTTTTCGGGCAGTCGCATTTTGACCGATAACTCAGTTATCGATAAATTTATCGAAATATACCCAAGTACAAAGGAAACATGGGGCCTACCCCTTTCGTTTGATACCCATATTGTACGATCTTTCTATACCTATATGCGAAATATCATAAGTATAGGTTCAATATACTTAGAGTTATATGGAATAAAAAAATTTCGAAAAGAAAAGGTCCCTAGCAGGGTCGGAACCCCCAAAATTAAAAACAAAAATAGCCTATAGCTCCTTCCAGACTATAGGCTGTAGGCGTGCCAAATTTCAACAAAATCCGTCTAGCCATTCTCACGTTTTTAGGGAACAAAAGCAAACGTCTGGACATCCAAACATCCAAACTTCGCTACATTCACATTTATAATATAAGTTGGATTATTGCCTACTGAAGAATATACCAAATTCGAATATTTTGAAAATTTTGAAAAAAGAGTATTGAAAACCGGTTTTCAAAAATTTTCTTTTGCGGTATTCGTTGGTAACGTTAGGGGGCCTTCCAAGAATTCAATTTTGACAAATTGTGCCAGGATGAATGCAAATTCAATTGTTGATTTGATACAATATTGTAGGGTAATATTAAGGTTTTTCTGCAATCGCATTTTGACCAATAACTCAGTCGTCGATAAATTTATCGAAATATATCGAAGTCCAAATGAAATCTGGGGCCATCCTATACCTACATATATGCGAAATATCATAAGTATAGGTCAAGTATACTCAGAATTGTATGGGGGAAAAAAATATCAAAAAGTAATGGTCCCTAGAAGCGTCCGAACCCCCAAAATTAATGAAAAAAAATAGCCTATAACTCCTTCCAGACTATAACCTGTATGCGTTCCTAACTTCATCAAAATCCGTCTTGCCAATCTCACGTGATTGAGTAACAGAAGCAAACGTCTGGACATCCAAACATCGCTACATTCACATTTATAATATTAGTATGATTATTGCCTACTGAAGAATTTACCAAATTTTGAAAAAGAATATTGAAAACTGGTTTTCAAAAATGTTCTTTTGAGGTATTCGTTGGTAACGTTAGGGAGCCTTTCAAGAATTCAATTTTGAGAAATTGTGCCAGGATGAATTCAACTTCAAATGTTGATTTGATACAATATTGTAGGGTAATATTAAGGTTTTTCTGTAATCGCAGTTTTACCGATAACTCAGTTATAGATAAATTTATCGAAATATGTCGAAGTACAAATGAAACCTGGCGCCTTCCCCTTTCGTTTGATACCCATATTGTAGGGCAAGTTTAAGGTTTTTGGGCAATCACATTTTCACCGATAACTCAGTTATCGATCAATTTACCGAAACCTATCGAAGTCCAAATGAAACCTGCGGCCTTCTCCTTTCGTTTTATACCCATATTATAGAGTAATGTTAAGTTTTTTGGGCAATCGCCGATAACTCAGTTATCGATAAATTTATCGAAATAGATCGAAGTCCAAATGAAACCTGGAGCTATCCCCTTTCGTTTGATACCCATATTGTAATGTAATATAAAGGTTTTCGGGCAGTCGCATTTTGACCGATAACTCAGTTATCGATAAATTTATCGAAATATACCCAAGTACAAAGGAAACCTGGGGCCTACCCTTTTCGTTTGATACCCATATTTTAGGTCAAGTTTAAGGTTTTTGGGCAATCACATTTTCACCGATAACGCAGTTATCGATCAATTTATCGAAACCTATCGTAGTCCAAATGAAACCTGCTGCCTTCTCCTTTCGTTTTATACCCATATTATAGAGTAATGTTAAGTTTTTTGGGCAATCACCGATAACTCAGTTATCGATAAATTTATCGAAATATATCGAAGTCCAAATGAAACCTGGAGCTATCTCCTTTCGTTTGATACCCATATTGTAGGGAAATATAGAGGTTTTCGGGGAATCGCATTTTGACCGATGACTCAGTTATCGACCAATTTATCGAAACCTATCGAAGTCCAAATGAAACCTGGAGCTATCCCCTTTCGTTTGATACCCATATTGCCGGGTAATATTAAGGTTTTCGGGCAATCGAATTTTGACCGATAATTTAGTTATAGATCAATTTATCGAAATATATCAAAGCTAAATTGAATCCTGGGGCCTTCCCCTTTCGTTTGATACCCATATTGTAGGTCAAGTTTAAGGTTTTTGGGCAATCACATTTTCACCGATAACTCAGTTATCGATCAATTTATCGAAATATATTGAAGTACAAATGAAACCTGGGGCCTTCACCTTTCTTTTAATACCCATATTGTATTGCAATTTTAAGGTTTTTGTGCAATAACATTTTCACCGATAACTCAGTTATCGATAAATTTATCGAAATATATCGAAGTCCAAATGAAACCTGGAGCTATCTTCTTTCGATTGATACCCATATTGTAGGGTAATATAGAAGTTTTCGGGCAATCGCATTTTGACCGATAACTCAGTTATCGATCAATTTATCGAAACCTATCGAAGTCCAAATGAAACCTGGAGCTATCCCCTTTCGTTTGATACCCATATTGCCGGGTAATATTAAGGTTTTCGGGCAATCGAATTTTGACCGATAATTTAGTTATAGATCAATTTATCGAAATATATCAAAGCTAAATTGAATCCTGGGGCCTTCCCCTTTCGTTTGATACCCATATTGTAGGTCAAGTTTAAGGTTTTTGGGCAATCACATTTTCACCGATAACTCAGCTATCGATCAATTTATCGAAACCTATCGTAGTCCAAATGAAACCTGCTGCCTTCTCCTTCCGTTTTATACCCATATTATAGGGTAATGTTAATTTTTTTGGGAAATCACCGATAACTCAGTTATCGATAAACTTATCGAAATATATCGAAGTCCAAATGAAACCTGGAGCTATCTCCTTTCGTTTGATACCCATATTGTAGGGTAATATAGAGGTTTTCGGGGAATCGCATTTTGACCGTTGACTCAGTTATCGATCAATTTATCGATATATATTGTATATATTGTAATGTAATATAGAGGTTTTCGGGCAGTCGCATTTTGACCGATAACTCAGTTATCGATAAATTTATCGAAATATACCCAAGTACAAAGGAAACATGGGGCCTACCCCTTTCGTTTGATACCCATATTGTACGATCTTTCTATACCTATATGCGAAATATCATAAGTATAGGTTCAATATACTTAGAGTTATATGGAATAAAAAAATTTCGAAAAGAAAAGGTCCCTAGCAGGGTCGGAACCCCCAAAATTAAAAACAAAAATAGCCTATAGCTCCTTCCAGACTATAGGCTGTAGGCGTGCCAAATTTCAACAAAATCCGTCTAGCCATTCTCACGTTTTTAGGGAACAAAAGCAAACGTCTGGACATCCAAACATCCAAACTTCGCTACATTCACATTTATAATATAAGTAGGATTATTGCCTACTGAAGGATATACCAAATTCGAATATTTTGAAAATTTTGAAAAAAGAGTATTGAAAACCGGTTTTCAAAAATTTTCTTTTGCGGTATTCGTTGGTAACGTTAGGGGGCCTTCCAAGAATTCAATTTTGACAAATTGTGCCAGGATGAATGCAAATTCAAATGTTGATTTGATACAATATTGTAGGGTAATATTAAGGTTTTTCTGCAATCGCATTTTGACCAATAACTCAGTCGTCGATAAATTTATCGAAATATATCGAAGTCCAAATGAAATCTGGGGCCATCCTATACCTACATATATGCGAAATATCATAAGTATAGGTCAAGTATACTCAGAATTGTATGGGGGAAAAAAATATCAAAAAGTGATGGTCCCTAGAAGCGTCCGAACCCCCAAAATTAATAAAAAAAATAGCCTATAACTCCTTCCAGACTATAACCTGTATGCGTTCCTAACTTCATCAAAATCCGTCTTGCCAATCTCACGTGATTGAGTAACAGAAGCAAACGTCTGGACATCCAAACATCGCTACATTCACATTTATAATATTAGTATGATTATTGCCTACTGAAGAATTTACCAAATTTTGAAAAAGAATATTGAAAACTGGTTTTCAAAAATGTTCTTTTGAGGTATTCGTTGGTAACGTTAGGGAGCCTTTCAAGAATTCAATTTTGAGAAATTGTGCCAGGATGAATTCAACTTCAAATGTTGATTTGATACAATATTGTAGGGTAATATTAAGGTTTTTCTGTAATCGCAGTTTTACCGATAACTCAGTTATAGATAAATTTATCGAAATATATCGAAGTACAAATGAAACCTGGCGCCTTCCCCTTTCGTTTGATACCCATATTGTAGGGCAAGTTTAAGGTTTTTGGGCAATCACATTTTCACCGATAACTCAGTTATCGATCAATTTACCGAAACCTATCGAAGTCCAAATGAAACCTGCGGCCTTCTCCTTTCGTTTTATACCCATATTATAGAGTAATGTTAAGTTTTTGGGCAATCGCCGATAACTCAGTTATCGATAAATTTATCGAAATAGATCGAAGTCCAAATGAAACCTGGAGCTATCCTCTTTCGTTTGATACCCATATTGTAATGTAATATAAAGGTTTTCGGGCAGTCGCATTTTGACCGATAACTCAGTTATCGATAAATTTATCGAAATATACCCAAGTACAAAGGAAACCTGGGGCCTACCCTTTTCGTTTGATACCCATATTTTAGGTCAAGTTTAAGGTTTTTGGGCAATCACATTTTCACCGATAACGCAGTTATCGATCAATTTATCGAAACCTATCGTAGTCCAAATGAAACCTGCTGCCTTCTCCTTTCGTTTTATACCCATATTATAGAGTAATGTTAAGTTTTTTGGGCAATCACCGATAACTCAGTTATCGATAAATTTATCGAAATATATCGAAGTCCAAATGAAACCTGGAGCTATCGCCTTTCGTTTGATACCCATATTGTAGGGAAATATAGAGGTTTTCGGGGAATCGCATTTTGATCGATGACTCAGTTATCGACCAATTTATCGAAACCTATCGAAGTCCAAATGAAACCTGGAGCTATCCCCTTTCGTTTGATACCCATATTGGCGGGTAATATTAAGGTTTTCGGGCAATCGAATTTTGACCGATAATTTAGTTATAGATCAATTTATCGAAATATATTGAAGTACAAATGAAACCTGGGGCCTTCACCTTTCTTTTGATACCCATATTGTATTGCAATTTTAAGGTTTTTGTGCAATAACATTTTCACCGATAACTCAGTTATCGATAAATTTATCGAAATATATCGAAGTCCAAATGAAACCTGGAGCTATCTTCTTTCGATTGATACCCATATTGTAGGGTAATATAGAAGTTTTCGGGCAATCGCATTTTGACCGATAACTCAGTTATCCATCAATTTATCGAAACCTATCGAAGTCCAAATGAAACCTGGAGCTATCCCCTTTCGTTTGATACCCATATTGCCGGGTAATATTAAGGTTTTCGGGCAATCGAATTTTGACCGATAATTTAGTTATAGATCAATTTATCGAAATATATCAAAGCTAAATTGAATCCTGGGGCCTTAGCCCTTTCGTTTGATACCCATATTGTAGGTCAAGTTTAAGGTTTTTGGGCAATCACATTTTCACCGATAACTCAGTTATCGATCAATTTATCGAAACCTATCGTAGTCCCAATGAAACCTGCTGCCTTCTCCTTTCGTTTTATACCCATACTAGCAGGGTACTCGGCGTTGCTCGGGATGTAAGTAGTTAGGGGGCCTTTCAAAATCAATAATATACTTTAAGATTTCATATTTATATACATACATAAAATATAGCTGACCCGGCAAACTTCGTTCTTCCCAAAATAGATTTTTTTATTAATTTTTCACTACTTCATTGTGCATACAACTTCAAAAATATAAAATTTTAGTCTTCCGTTTAAGGCTACACGATACACAAAATTTTTAGTTTTCTGTCCCGGAGCATAAGTAAATAGCGAAAAAGTTTTCCTACACGGGAACTATTGATATCATTAATCTCCTGATCAATTTTCAGGTCCTAACTTTAAACACTTTTACGATAACCCCACTTTCATGCGCGAAAATTGTTTTGATATCATTTAGCTCTATACCAATTTCCAGGTTCCTGCCTTAAATACTTTTGGAGATATTTAGCTTGAAAAATTAGTATGGGAGGTGCCACGCCCCCATTTTCGTTAACCCCAATTTTTTTGGAGGTGGTAGGGATCGATCTCGTATAACCCCTCACCAAATTTCAGTGGTGTAACCCGAATACTTCCACAGATACGGACAATGAAAATTTTTATTTGTGTGGGAGGTGCCACGCCCACACTGTCGTTATCCCCAGTTTTTTTTGGAGGTGGTAGGGATCGATTCCATATAACCCCTAACCAAGTTTCAATGATCTAACCTAAATACTTCCAGAGATATCGACTAAGAAGTATTTCATTCGTATGGGAGGTGCCACGCCCACACTGTCGTTATCCCCAGTTTTTTTTGGAGGTGGTAGGGATCGATTCCATATAATCTCTCACCAAATTTCAGTGGTCTAACTTAAATTCTTCCAAAGATATCGACTAAGAAGTATTTCATTCGTATGGGAGGTGCCACGCCCCCTTTTTCGTTATCCCCAGTTTTTTTGGAGGTGGTAGGGATCGATTGCATATAACCCCTAACCAAGTTTCATTGATCTAACCTAAATACTTCCAGAGATATCGACTAAGAAGTATTTCATTCGTATGGGAGGTGCCACGCCCACACCGTCGTTATCCCCAGTTTTTTTTGGAGGTGGTAGGGATCGATTCCATATAACCCCTAACCAAATTTCAGTGGTCTAACCTAAATAGTTCCAGAGATATCGACTAAGAAGTATTTCATTCGTATGGGAGGTGCCACGCCCACTTTGTCGTTATCCCCAGTTTTTTTAGCCTGTTACCATCCCTGGAAGATGGACAGTGGGTGTGTAAAATTTGGTTACGATCGGTTTATAAGTTTAGGACGCAAGTCGATCTATACCTACATACATATATATTTACATAATTTGAATTTTATATATATAGATTATAGAGTAATGTTAAGTTTTTTGGGCAATCGCCGATAACTCAGTTATCGATAAATTTATCGAAATAGATCGAAGTCCAAATGAAACCTGGAGCTATCCCCTTTCGATTGATACCCATATTGTAAGGTAATATAGAAGTTTTCGGGCAATCGCATTTTGACCGATAACTCAGTTATCGATCAATTTATCGAAACCTATCGAAGTCCAAATGAAACCTGGAGCTATCCCCTTTCGTTTGATACCCATATTGCCGGGTAATATTAAGGTTTTCGGGCAATCGAATTTTGACCGATATTTTAGTTATAGATCAATTTATCGAAATATATCAAAGCTAAATTGAATCCTGGGGCCTTCCCCTTTCGTTTGATACCCATATTGTAGGTCAAGTTTAAGGTTTTTGGGCAATCACATTTTCACCGATAACTCAGCTATCGATCAATTTATCGAAACCTATCGTACCCATATTATAGGGTAATGTTAATTTTTTTGGGAAATCACCGATAACTCAGTTATCGATAAACTTATCGAAATATATCGAAGTCCAAATGAAACCTGGAGCTATCTCCTTTCGTTTGATACCCATATTGTAGGGTAATATAGAGGTTTTCGGGCAATCGCATTTTGACCGATGACTCAGTTATCGATCTATTTATCGATATATATTGTAATGTAATATAGAGGTTTTCGGTCAGTCGCATTTTGACCGATAACTCAGTTATCGATAAATTTATCCAAATATACCCAAGTACAAAGGAAACATGGGGCCTACCCCATTCCCACAACAGCCGGTTCTACGTACCGGAATGACCCGGGTTTTACCCGGCCAAGGGCTGTTATTTCAGTGTAACCCTGTCCAATTTGTCCAATCCCACTCCTAAATTGTCATCCTCGGAGCAATCCCTTGCAGCAGGGTTGCTCCAATGTCTCTTGCTACGGGCTGGTATCGAATCCAACCCCGGACCGAGAGACTGGATCTGCTGCGTCTGCTGGAAGAAAATATATGTTAAACGTTCACATTCCGTTCAATGCAGTAAATGCAAGAGATGGTTGCATAGATCTGGATGCTCAGGGCTTAACCCTGCCATCCCCAGAACCCGTACTTTTTTCAGTACTTTTGAGGCACCATGTTGTTCGCGCACACGCGCGTCCCGCGGTTCTCGTCGCTCCGGCGCACACACACCGCACCTACCATCATCAAATGGCCACGACAGTGGCCCGGTCTTCACGACCTGCAACCTTGCTGCTCCCGCCTCACCTCAGTCCCCACTCTCGTCCCCCCCTACTTCCAGCATGCACGTGGGTCAGGAACATAACCTCCTCGTACCTTTCACCACGTGCACTGTTTGTCGGCAAAGACTATCACCCCTATTCTGCATTTCGACTTGGATCGAAAATTTCTCCGCTTGGAAACTTTGGTATTCTGCGTTTCAATCCCGCTACGTTCAACTTCGAAACTTCCAATTCTGCTAATTCTGCACTTCGATCGTAGCTCCGTTTTTCTACGTTGGAATTTTGTTGGCGGATAACTGCTTGTTTTTTATTTTGCAAACAATTTACGATTAATTTCCGCGATTTTTTCTTGAAATTCTTAAAATTTAAGTAAAACGCATATGTAAAAGTTGTAAAACGCTCGCTATATTTTGTTTTTGTGCTCTAATGATGTTTTTTGATATGTTTGCAGGGTAATTGTTTTCGACCGGTGCCGAGTGCTAATATTTGTCCAAAAATGTAGGGAGGGAAATCAAAAGACGCGTTTCGATGCCAGGAATGTGAATCCGCCTACGGAGATCTAATATTTTTGGACGCGCATTAGAATCGGCACCGGTTGTAAACAATTACAAATTGGACTAGCATTCAAAACACCAAACAATATTACTAACAAAATTAAAACTAAGGTAATGGCTTTGACTTTGCTATTATATCCAAACGTGCACCGTCGGCCACTCCACAGCACCCACTCATACTCTGTAAACTTCTTTGTCAGTTCCGGGGCGGCCAATGTCTTCCTACAGCGAAAAGTACCACCTGCGGTCAGACTTAACCCCGACATGTCTAATGTTTGCTCGGCGTATGGTTTGGCCCCACGATGCGACGCCAACCATCGGTGTACCTGGTCGACAAAGCCCACACTTCTAGCACTAGCTGTATGGGAAATACCAGCTACCTACTGGCGATGTGGTAACATCCACCAACAGTGTCTTCTTGCTTTTTGTTGGTCCTTCGTTGCCTGCTACAATCAGTCAATTGATCTATAAAATTTCACTCAATTTATTCAATAATGCTCAAACATATACAATTAAGTTTATAAATCATAATAAAGCTTTACTTTTATTTCAAAAGTAATAATTTGTGTAATTTAAATTGCTTTGTTATGTTTCAATTTCACACATTCCAAGGCAAACAGCTGACTTCGAAAAACTTATAGCTCTTCCTCTTTTTCTTTCGATCCAAGCGTAACTCAGAATGCATATTTACGATCCAAGCGGAGCGTAGAGCGGGAACGTAATTGTAATGCAGAATAGGGGTGTATATACGCCTGCGGCATCGGTTAAGTGCAATAACTACCTTGGCCTGTGCCACATCCATATGTGCTCTGGGCTCGCAAACAGGGACCTTTGGACGGATGCATTCATTGCCCCTTGCTGCAGTACTCAGCCGCCCTCCACGCCACACAACATCGGCCAAGACGCGCTGAACCCTAGACTGCGTCACAGCTTGGGACTATGCCCACCTCCACCTAGGCAACCGCATCCGTCCCTTACCCCCAGCATGCCTCCACCCTCCCTCCCGACACACTTCAAAATCCTACAGCTGAACTGCAACGGGTTAGCTGGTAAGATCGCGGAGATAACAGACTTTATGAAGTCGAACAACATTAAACTGGCCGCCATTCAGGAGACCAAACTGAATGCTAACTCGGACTTACGTACTCGTGATGGGTACAATGTACATAGGAAAGACCGTCCCAGCGGTCATGGGGGCGGCCTCGCATTCATTACACACCATACTGTACAATATAATCTGTTTGCCCCTGACGTTGACCCCAGGGACTCTACCCTTGAATGCCAGGACATAGCAGTCCGGACAGGCGACGTCGACCTGCGAGTGTTAAATATATACATTCCCCCTGTTACGTGCTGTCCCCGTGATTATCGTCCTGATATTAGTGCGTTGCTAAGGGGCGATAACTGCCTCATCTTAGGTGATTTCAACGCACATCACGATCTCTGGCACTCCAACTTGCCAGCAGATAGCAGAGGGCACGCACTCGCAGAGCATATAGATAATTCGGCATTCTGTACATTGAATGGAGATGCCCCCACTAGGGTGGCAGGTAACTGCCACAGTTCGCCAGACATCTCCATTTCAAGTGCGGGCCTTATCAACCACGTTAACTGGCAACCTATGCTTACACTGGCATCTGACCACCAACCCATCCTACTAGACATCGAACGACCGTCCGACTTCATAACGACAGAAAAACGAACGTACATCAACTTCAGTAAAGCGGACTGGGACCGCTTCTCGGACTTTACAGAGCACTCCTTCGCTGACCTACCCACACCGACGGACGTATGCAAAGGTGAGAAAGAGTTTCGCAAAGTCATCGATTCAGCCTCTGGCCGCTTCATCCCTGCTGGCAGAATCCCGGAAATTCGGCCGAATTTCCCTGCGGAAGCAGCGGCAATGGCAAGAGAACGTGACCAAGTGAGACTCTTGAACCCCGCAGATCCAAGAATAAAGGATCTCAACGAAGAAATCCGTCGGACTGTCAATGATCATAAATTGAAGAAGTGGAAAGAACACCTAGAGTCATGCAACCTCTCCGGCGGGGTCGGCAAATTATGATCGACAGTCAAGGCCCTATCCAACCCGACCAAATACAATGACAAGGTCGCCATTGCTTTCGGCGATAACGTCAAGTCGGACCCCAGGAAGAGCGCGAGCGCATTCTGCCGGCAATTTATACTGCATTCTCCTGCGGATAGGGCTAAGAGAAAAGCCATCCGACGAGCGCACAAACACAAACACACAGCCGCGCCCATTGTCGTCTCCGCTGCAGAGGTCAAGGAAGCTATAAGGAAGGCCAAACCTTCAAGATCACTCGGACCCGACGGAATTGCCATGAAGATGCTGAAACACCTAGGCCACGAGGGGCACAAGTACTTGGCGGCTCTATTCAACCTCTCACTGTCCACCTTCGTTATACCAGATATCTGGAAACATGCGACTGTGGTCCCCCTCCTAAAACCTGGGAAGCCGGCAAATCAAGGAGACTCTTATCGTCCGATATCTCTCCTTTCGCCGGTAGTGAAGTTGTTAGAGGCTATTCTGCTCCCATATTATACTGCAAACCTGCAGCTGGCCAATCATCAACATGGCTTCCGTAAAAACCATAGCACAACATCAGCTTTGAACGCCATCACGACGCAGATTAACTTCGGTTTGAACCAACGCCAACCAAACCACAGGACGGTTCTCGTGGCACTTGACCTGTCGAAAGCCTTCGACACAGTCAACCACGCCACACTCCTTGAAGACCTGGAGGAGACACCGCTTCCTGCCGGCCTAAAAAGGTGGACCGCCAACTACTTGAACGGTCGGCTGGCGTCAGTGCAGTTTCGAAACGAGAGATGTAGACCTAGAAGAATTAGACAAGGGGTTCCGCAGGGTGGTGTTCTTTCACCCCTTCTGTTTAACTTCTACATCTCGAGCCTCCCTCCCCCACCACGGATGGCCACGGGCAAATCACCTTCCACGGACGAACTTTGTACTAGACTGAACGACTACCTGCGCGACCTTTCCTGCTTCTTCACAGAGCGGAACCTGACTCTTTCCCCGACTAAATCTACGGCGACGTTGTTCACCACGTGGACTGCGCAGATGGGGCAGGAGTTGAATGTCCACGTAGATGGTGTTCCACTACCTACTGTCAACCACCCCAAAATTCTAGGGGTTACATTCGACAATAGCCTCACCTTCGCTAATCATGCCACCGCAATAGCTTCAAAGGTACAAAGCCGCAACAAGATCCTCAAGTCACTGGCCGGCAGTACTTGGGGCAAAGACAAAGAAACGTCGCTGGTCACCTATAAGGCTATTGGCCGACCGGTTATTGATTATGCTGCGCCCATATGGTCGCCTAACCTTCACGACACCAACTGGAGAAAATTGCAGGTCTGCCAAAACACCGCCATCAGAACTGCGACGGGTTGTTTGCTTATGTCTCCTGAGTCTCACCTCCACCAGGAGGCTAAAATGCTCAACGTTCGCGAGCATGCGGAACTTTTAAGTAGGCAGTTCCTTCTGAACTGCCACAGTCCCAGTCATCCAAATCGACAGCTATTGGATGAAACTCCGCCCCCTAGAGACATAAGGAAGCATCTCCGGAAGCATTATGATGAGATCCGGCATCACATCTCGTTGCCGTTTGATCTGCGGGACCATAGGCGGGCCCTAAAGGACCTCCACACTGAGTCGGTGGACAGATCCCTCAGATCCCGGCCTGTGAACCCCGTTATTGGTGCCCAACCACCCGTTCTTGCTGAGGAAGAACGTGTCCTTCCGAGGGAGACTAGAGTCATGCTGGCTCAACTTCGGTCTGGATATTGCAATAGGCTGAACTCCTATTTGTCCAGACTGAACCCTACCATACCAAACACATGCCCTGCATGCGGTATGGCCCCCCACGACACGCAACATCTCTTTTCGTGTTCTTCGGAACATACTCTTCTAACTCCCTTATCACTTTGGTCCAACCCTGTTGAAACAGTGCGTTTCCTTGGACTTCCGTTAGAAGAGCCCGATGACAACTAGGAGTGTTCTGGCCCTTTGGGCAGGGCGAAGCACTGCTAACAACAACAACAACGTGGGGCCTACCCTTTTCGTTTGATACCCATATTGTACGATCTTTCTATACCTATATGCGAAATATCATAAGTATAGGTTCAATATACTTAGAGTTATATGGAATAAAAAAATTTCGAAAAGAAACGGTCCCTAGCAGGGTCGGAACCCCCAAAATTAAAAACAAAAATAGCCTATAGCTCCTTCCAGACTATAGGCTGTAGGCGTGCCAAATTTCAACAAAATCCGTCTAGCCATTCTCACGTTTTTAGGGAACAAAAGCAAACGTCTGGACATCCAAACATCCAAACATCGCTACATTCACATTTATAATATAAGTAGGATTATTGCCTACTGAAGAATATACCAAATTCGAATATTTTGAAAAGAGTATTGAAAACCGGTTTTCAAAAATTTTCTTTTGCGGTATTCGTTGGTAACGTTAGGGGGCCTTCCAAGAATTCAATTTTGACAAATTGTGCCAGGATGAATGCAAATTCAAATGTTGATTTGATACAATATTGTAGGGTAATATTAAGGTTTTTCTGCAATCGCATTTTGACCAATAACTCAGTCGTCGATAAATTTATCGAAATATATCGAAGTCCAAATGAAATCTGGGGCCATCCTATACCTACATATATGCGAAATATCATAAGTATAGGTCAAGTATACTCAGAATTGTATGGGGGAAAAAAATATCAAAAAGTAATGGTCCCTAGAAGCGTCCGAACCCCCAAAATTAATAAAAAAATAGCCTATAACTCCTTCCAGACTATAACCTGTATGCGTTCCTAACTTCATAAAAATCCGTCTTGCCAGTCTCACGTGATTGAGTAACAGAAGCAAACGTCTGGACATCCAAACATCGCTACATTCACATTTATAATATTAGTATGATTATTGCCTACTGAAGAATTTACCAAATTTTGAAAAAGAATATTGAAAACTGGTTTTCAAAAATGTTCTTTTGAGGTATTCGTTGGTAACGTTAGGGAGCCTTTCAAGAATTCAATTTTGAGAAATTGTGCCAGGATGAATTCAACTTCAAATGTTGATTTGATACAATATTGTAGGGTAATATTAAGGTTTTTCTGCAATCGCAGTTTTACCGATAACTCAGTTATAGATAAATTTATCGAAATATGTCGAAGTAGAAATGAAACCTGGCGCCTTCCCCTTTCGTTTGATACCCATATTGTAGGGCAAGTTTAAGGTTTTTGGGCAATCACATTTTCACCGATAACTCAGTTATCGATCAATTTACCGAAACCTATCGAAGTCCAAATGAAACCTGCGGCCTTCTCCTTTCGTTTTATACCCATATTATAGAGTAATGTTAAGTTTTTTGGGCAATCGCCGATAACTCAGTTATCGCTAAGTTTATCGAAATATATCGAAGTCCAAATGAAACCTGGAGCTATCTCCTTTCGTTTGATACCCATATTGTAGGGTAATATAGAGGTTTTCGGGCAATCGCATTTTGACCGATGACTCAGTTATCGATCAATTTATCGAAATATATTGAAGTACAAATGAAACCTGGGGCCTTCCCCTTTCTTTTGATACCCATATTGTAGGGCAATTTTAAGGTTTTTGTGCAATAACATTTTCACCGATAACTCAGTTATCGATAAATTTATCGAAATATATCGAAGTCCAAATGAAACCTGGAGCTATGTTCTTTCGTTTGATACCCATATTGTAGGGTAATATAGAAGTTTTCGGGCAATCGCATTTTGACCGATAACTCAGTTATCGATCAATTTTTCGAAACCTATCGAAGTCCAAATGAAACCTGGAGCTATCCCCTTTCGTTTGATACCCATATTGCCGGGTAATATTAAGGTTTTCGGGCAATCGAATTTTGACCTATAATTTAGTTATCGATCAATTTATCGAAATATATCAAAGCTAAATTGAAACCTTGGGCCTTCCGCTTTCGTTTGATACCCATATTGTAGGTCAAGTTTAAGGTTTTTGGGCAATCACATTTTCACCGATAACTCAGTTATCGATCAATTTATCGAAACCTATCGTAGTCCAAATGACACCTGCTGCCTTCTCCTTCCGTTTTATACCCATATTATAGGGTAATGTAAAGTTTTTTGGGCAATCACCCTTAACTCAGTTATCGATAAACTTACCGAAATATATCGATGTCCAAATGAAACCTGGAGCTATCTCCTTTCGTTTGATACCCATATTGCAGGGTAATATTAAGGTTTTCGGCAATAGAATTTTGACCGATATCTTAGTTATCGATCAATTTATCGAAATATATCGAAGCTAAAATGAAACCTGGGGCCTTCCTCTTTCGTTTGATACCCATATTGTACGATCTTTCTATACCTATATGCGAAATGTCCCTCAAAAATCCAATAATAAGCTCAAACCCTGGATCAGTGTTAACCTCATCAAGAAAATAAGGTTGAACAATAATCTAGGTGAAAAATGTAGGTGCAGTGAAATAACTCCCAAATGAAATAACTCCCATGAAATAACTCCCAATGAAATAAGTCCCAATAAAAATGAAATAATTCCCAACTTTAATAAATGAAATAACTCCCAAAGAAGGAAATGAAATAACTCCCAATATTTGGCAGTTATTTCACAATGAAACCACAAGTCCCCAAAAAAATGAAATAACTCCCAAATGAAATAAGTCCCAAAAAAATGAAATAACTCCCAAATGAAATAAGTCCCAAAAAAATGAAATAAATCCGAAATCAAAATTTGAAATGGTATATTTTTACAATATAATCAGTTACAATGAGATTTGAAAAATACAGGAAGTTAATATGTACATAGATATGTGAATGTAACAATTACATGAAAACCTGAATAGTGTTGTCGACCTTTTGACGGAAAATCGGACAGTTAAAGTTTTCTAGTCCTTCAGAAATACTCTTAGCTTGCAGCATTAGAACACAAGCGTTGCATATTTTTAAATGTTTGCACGGCATCAATAGTACATTGGGCTCAACCTCCAAACAAATTACGCACCCAAAAAGCGAATTAATGTCAGTGACATTAAGACGCATGACCAAAAACGAATTAAAGTCAGTTCGGGGCGTGATCCATGGTATTTATGTGCAGAACTCCTTTCCATTGCCATTCCAACTCCGGGTGTGTGCCATAGCCGTGGCTACCGCCACGGTGATGTCTTTCCGCGTGCCACGTTTCCCACTTTTTTGGCTCAGCGTAATGTGCCATTACAAAAACCACAGGAAAATTACAGAAAATTGTGAACTTTAACTGCAAATAACTGTTGAACGGTTGAAAAAAATCTCATTTCAGATTCTAAATCTAGACATGGGTAATCGTTTACGTGGGGTACCGAGCGCTAATACACAACCAGAAATGTTGAGATATGTATCAGGAGAAGCGATTTCGTCCCAGGAGCATGAATATAACTCCGCTGAACCAATATTTTTAGTAGTTTGCGAGATATTTGCAGTTAAAGTCATTTTCATGTGGTTGTTGTCATCACATTACCCTGTGAGAAAAGAGTGGCACGCGGAAGGACATCACCGTGGCGGTAGCCACGGCTATGGCAACCACCCGGAGTTGGAATGGCGTAGCCCAGGGTTATTTTTGGAAGCGCGGCCGAAGGCCGCCAATGCCGAAAGGAGTTCTGCACATAAATACCATGGATCACACCCCGAATTGGGGATCTGACCTAAGTCAATCCCAGGTTCATTTTTTAAATCCCAGATTCATGATATAATGATCATAAGTCGAAGGTGATAATGAAAAATGAAAATTTGGAATATAAAAAAAATGTATTGACTTTAGTTCGCTTTCTTAATGCGAATTAATGTCAATGACATTAGTTCGCTAAAAATATTCCCCAACAAAAATGAAATAACTCCCATTAAAAATGAAATAACTCCCAATGCCTGGATTACAAGCAATGAAGTAAGTCCCAAAAAATGAAATAACTCCCAATTTCCAAAAATTATGAAATAACTCCCAAAGATATTTTATTGGGGATTATTTCATTTGGGAGTTATTTCATTATGAAATAATTCCCAGTTAAAATTATGAAATAAGTCCCAATGAATTGGGAGCTATTTCATAATGAAATAAGTCCCAACTTGCATGGAAAATATTTGGGAGTTATTTAATTTTTTTGTTGGGAGTTATTTCACTGCACCAAAAATGTAGAAAGCATCCATTCAATCACTCCCTTTTAGCTCGCTACAAAAAGTTATGCAAACATTTAAATAAGGATATTAAGGTACAGCGTGATACCTTCTTTCGTAACAGGCTTTTACGTTGTCGCGGAAACTGCAAAAGGGAGTGGGGAGTAGTTAATAGTATTATTAACAGAAACATCTCAGGTGGTGAGCAGGCTATTACTTTGCATGAAAATGGTAATATCATTGTTGATCCTCCTGTTGTTTCCCGTATATTTAATGATTTTTTTGTATCAGTTGGGTCTTCAAATACTTCTCCGTGCATGTGTATTATGTCCGGTGGTGACACATTTAGTTCAAGTAATAGCTTTGTATTTGAACCCTTCTCAGGCCTGGAGATTTTAAATATAATAAAAAATCTCGATAACTCCTCTTCCTGCGGACATGTCGGAATTTCAAATATATTGTTGAAAAAAGCAGCTCTTAATCTTGTGGATGTTTTGAAATATTTATTTAATGCCAGTATTTACTCTGGAAAATTTCCCGATGATTTAAAATGTGCAATTATCGTTCCGTTATTTAAGAATTGTACTAAGGAAGACAAAAATAACTATAGGCCTATATCATTGCTACCGTCAATTTCTAAGGTTTTTGAGAAAGGACTTAAAACTCGAATTATGCTCTTTCTGGAAAATAAGTGCTACTTTAGTTCGAGACAATTTGGTTTTCGAGCTGGTCGCTCAACAGAAGATGCTCTGTTAGAGTATTATATATATATATATATATATGGCGCGATATACAACATGTATATCATTAACCTCCTAGGAGATTTTTGCGCCGAGCTTCTCTTCCAATTTGTGGTGTGCCGCTTTGAAATTTTTCCTACAAATTGGTTAGAGTATTGCTCATTTATTTATAAGGAGTTAGACCAGAAAAGTACTGTCGCGACTCTTTTCGTTGATATCACCAAAGCATTTGATACAGTGGACCATCCCATTTTACTAAACAAGTTATACTGTGCGGGTTTTCGTGGATTTATTTATAAATGGTTTGAGTCTTATCTCGCTGCGAGGGTGCAACGAGTGAAAATTTGCGGATACCTTAGTAATTCTAATCCAATCAAAACTGGCGTGCCTCAAGGTCCGTGCTTGGTCCTATTTTATTTTTGATCTATGTCAACTCAATTTTTGATATGCCCTTTTCGGGTAAGGTAACTGCATTTGCTGACGATCTTGCGATTGCCTATGGTTCACCAAACACATTTGATCTGGTATCTAGTATAAATCATGATGTACACCTTTTAAGAACTTGGTTTGCTAAACACAAGCTCGTTGTTAGCAATAAAACAAAAGCAATGTTTCTTAGTTTAAACGGAAGGAAAAATCCTGACGTTAGCGTTATTTTTCATTCTTCCTCTTGCGCACGCTTTGCTCTACATGAGCACTCGTGTCATGAGACTGTATCAGGGACGTTCAACTCACTTGAGCCCTGTAGTAACAATTGTTTCGCAATAGAAGTTGTGGAAACTTTTCTATATTTAGGTGTAACAGTCGATCAAAACATGAACTGGGGTAGTCACATATCCCGTCTGAAGCAATATCTTTTATCTTCACTGCGCTGGTTCTATCTTTTGAGAACTTGTTGCTCTAATGATACCCTTAAAACGGTTTATTATGCGCTTATTCATTCAAAACTTCTTTATGGTATCAGCTGTTGGAGGGGTTCTTCCCTTAACAAAATTCAACCTATACAAGTCTTGCAAAAATGTGTAATTAGAAAAATTCTTAATGTTAATCGACTTCATGCTTCAAGAGAGCTTTTCAGAAGTTTGGAGATTCTTCCAGCCCGTGACCTATTTTATTTTAAAGTTCTAAAAATTTTTTTTGTTAGGTGTGGATACCTACATAGTATGAGGTCAGATAATTATAATCTGAGAAGTAATTCTCATCCTACAGTAGTTGTACCTGCATCGAGAACCACACACTCTACTAAATTTTATACAATAGTGTCACGAAAACTATTCAATGCCCTTCCTGCCGAAATTCGGGAAATAAGAAATCTTCATCAGTTTTTGAAAAGCGTAAAATCTTTTCTTTTAATATTCTCGTACGATGAAATCGAAGCTTTGCTAAGGACTATCTCGTAAATACTTTTTATATTGTAAATTCGGTTTTATCTTTTTGCTTACAATAATTTTTCCAAAATATGAATTTGTTGCATTTGCTGTACGTTGACTAAAATTTTTATTTATAATTACTTTTATCTACGATTTAATATTAAATTCTGTATCTATCAGTGCACCCCACTGCATTAATATCATTACTTGAGATAGCATTTGAAACTATGTTAAACCTAACGTATAAAATGTCTTACCTTTTCTTATGTCTACATAAATGCACCTTACTTGAGCCCGAATGGGTTCTATTTTCTCAATTGTGTTATTATTATCTATTTGTAATTTGTTACTTAGTATGTACATATATATGTAGATATAAGCAAAATGTTCAATAAAGAAGAAAGAAAAGAAATATCATAAGTATAGATCCAATATACTTAGAGTTATATGGAATAAAAAAAATTTCGAAAAGAAACGGTCCCTAGCAGGGTCGGAACCCCCAAAATTAAAAAAAAAAATTGCCTATAGCTCCTTCCAGACTATAACCTGTAGGCGTGCCAAATTTCAACAAAATCCGTCTAGCCATTCTCACGTTTTTAGGGAACAAAAGCAAACGTCTGGACATCCAAACATCGCTACATTCACATTTATTATATTAGTAGGATGTAGGCACAGAATAAACAGTATACAGAAGACGCACCACATACAAATTTTTTTTTCTTCGGCGGACGTAATATTACAACCCGGACCAGAGCAGAGAAGTTAACATCACGTCCACTATGAATAACATGGAGTTAACATCTCGTCAACCGTATAGTATGACGGAGGTGTTGGCAATGACAATACCGAAGGTAGCATGTAATTTTCTATGGCTACGAAGATAAATTATATGTAAATTGGTCGGTATGAATGGCTTTGGAATCACTCTTCTTAGTAATGGTAATGTTCGACTTGAAATATTTAGACTTTTTTTCAACTCGGATTTCTTGAAGAAGATAGAGCAGATGCAACATCTTGGACAACCAAGAAATAAAATAATACTAAAAAATTGAAAAAAGGAAAAAATACTTAATTATACAATTTCCGTATATATAATATATAATATAATATAATTTTGGTTAATTTAAAAAATAATAATTCAAATTAATATGTAGTTCAAATAAATAATCATGAAAATTCAATACTTCAAAAAATATTGATTATATTTTATTAACACAAGTAAAAACTAAAATAATTTCCATTCTTGATCAAAATAAAAATAAATCTTAAAAATAGTTAGGGCAATTCTTTGATACTAATACTTCATGATAGAAAAATAATTATTATTTTACCAAGGTCTCGTGTTAGTTAAAATATTACTAATAAAAAAAAAATTTTGCTCCAAAATAATTGTTATTTCTGAATATATTTTTAATTGATTTCAAAAAAACTAATTCAATTAAATAATAAATAAATAATTATAATATAAAATCTATTTCTTATTAGGAATTTATAAGTCGATCTAATTGTCAAAAAAATTTTTTTTCAATGTGAAAACAAAAACAATTTTCTCTACCTAATAATTCATTGCTCAGGCAATTTTTTTTTTTTTTGTTTGTAAGTATTATAAATTTCCGCGAAGTATTATTTTTTTCAGAAATCCAAGAGCAGTGCTTTCGTAGCATTATTAAGATAATAAAATTGAGTATGGCTTCCTTGTGCTCGCAACATTGAGAAAACCAATCAGGTGTATTTTCCTTGCATTTCTCTACTATATATTTTTGTATGCCAACTTTGTGGGGATCCTTTTCAAAAATTCTACCAAAAATTTTTATATGAATTAAACATGCTTCTAAGAAAATTTGAGAAGGTGCCAAAAGGCTACCAAAATCGCATATAGAGTTGTAGTTTTTATGAAAAATGAAAAGTTCACTTAGGGCAGTCAAAATTTCATTTTCTTTTTTTAACTCAGCAGTGCAAATGGTGCAATTAATTTTGGGCAACATTTTAAATGCAACATATCCAATAAAATATCTCAGTGAAGGTAACTCTATGTTTATATTTGAACTGTTCTCAAAATCGTCCCTTAGATTAAAATTTTCAAACACAAGGTCTTTATGATTTTGGTCTTCATTACTTGAGCTATTTTGATTAAAGTCTACTTCTGTAAATGATTCTTCTCCTAAAATATTCGGCAGTTCTCCAAATGTGGAATCGGTTATTTCTTCGCAGTTGCTGTTAGAACTTGACTGGACAATTTTGGCTGTCATCAGCTTAGCTAATATAACATTTATTTCGGCTACTGAAGGATTAATATTGTTTCCTCCCTTTTGTCGCAAGGTTGCGAAATAGTTTTCCAGTTTATCTTGATTTAAAGTTCTTGTCATCAAAAAAAAACACATCTGATTTTTTACCCAATATTTCTTCGACCAACTGCAGAAGCAAGCTCAAAGTTAATTTCATTCCTTTTAGAAAGTGTACTTTTTTTTATCATCAACAAATTTAACTTTATCTAAGTATTCTAGAAAAACTTTAATGTACTGGTGCGGTAAATTATTTAACTGTATTGCAGATTTATACGGATTTATTGAATGAAGTGATCCACTATTTAGGCAATCAAAAATTTTGTCAACTTTCTCTATAAAGCTTGCGGTAGATAAGGCCTGTTCTTTGGTGCTCCATTTAAAACCTACCGTTTCAGCTACCGTTCTTACCGCTGCTTGTACAGTTCTGCTAGAAACTTGAGTAGCCAGCTTTACTTTCATTTTTTCGAAAGAATTCGGAATAACATGCTGTCTTGTTAACTTTGGACACATTTTTGTTTCGGTGTTAAGCTCCATCTCCCACAGCTCTTTAATAACTTTAAAGCTGACTACTCCGTCTGGTGTTGAAAGGTCGCACTTGAGCAAGCCATTCCGAAGTGATTTTATTAAGTGTGGAAAATCGTACATACAATAAACTTTCACATTTTCATGAATGAAAAAGGGGGTTTCTAAGGAAACGTCTAACTCGGAGTAACATCTTCTATTCGCCGATCCCTGATCACAAGTCAATACTTTAACTGTTATTCCGATGCCCTGAAGTATCGTTATGTTTTTAAGAACAATTTGTTTCAGCTTATCACCTGAAAGACCATTTTTCGAAACAAAGTAGTTTAAAACCAAAGACCAATTCGAAAACATAGATTTAAGCATAAAAACACATAACTGTTTGCCGATTTCTTTGGTAATTTCAAACTTATTTTCAGCGAAGCCATCAACAAGGTCTAGTTTGGAGTTATAGCGTAACTCTGGTCGAATGGTCATTTCGTCCATAAGTAAAATCATGTTATCCTCTTCCCAAAGCTTTAACTGTAAACATTTTTGTTTGATACTTTCAAACGAATTGTTTAGAAAACCTGGTTGAAGAAATTTCACAAGAGCCCATCGGTTAACAGATGCAATGTGTGGCAATTTAAAGTGCATTTTGTTTCTTAAAAATAGGTATGTTGATTGGGAAGCATAAAAAATATTTTGGACCAATTCTTTAAGTTCTTTACCATAGCGCTTAGGACGTTTACATAGAAGGAGATTGCAAAATACTTTTGACTCATTGCTGACGTTTTTCAATGAATCAATTTGGTCAGGCAATCTTGATTTAGATTGATTTTTTAAGGTTCTAAATTTTTTTACCATGTTATAGTATTTTTTTCTGTAAAAATTTGTAGATTTTGCGTATTTTTCGCAACTACTGCATACAGAGTCGTAGTCTTGAAAACGACGTTTTTTTGCAGAGCATTCAGGCTCTACAAACTCATAATCATCGTCGATTTCTTCTAATTGGTATATTGGAACGGCACCAGATTTTAATTTTTTCTTTCCCATGTCTGAATCTATGAAATGATTTCCACAAATATAGAGCGATTTTGAGTAATCTTCTTCGTTTATATTACATTTTTCCCTCCAAACCTGACCCATGACAGAATCACAGGGTGGAAACTTAAAGATTCTCAGACCTTCGTGATGGCGCTTTGATTTTCTACAGCTTTTGACTGCACATTTAAGCCCGCTTTTCAAAGCATTTTTCGAAACTGCTTGTACAGATTCCATTTTTTCCACCAGTTATCCAATAAGCCAAAAAATAATAATAATAGAAGAGCTAAATACTTAGAGAATCAATCAAAAATAATATTATCAAAAAAACATAGAACAAAATATCGAGGAGCTGAAAAAATCTTTGAAATTATGAGCATATGTACATCCATTTACGCAGCAAGCAAATCATATAATAAAATAAAATCATTGCCATCGTCTCATCGAATGCAAAAAATTCCATGCATACATACATATGTATGCATGTATGAGCAAATATGTAAAACGCCACTATAAATGAAAGAAAACGATCAAGGCGAATTAATACAAGGTGGCATTATCCCATCAGCTGATAGCTACTTTTTTCTCAAATTTTGACATTACACATTCAGCCGCCATACGATTTTGACATTAGTCCCACGAATTACGAAAACAAAGTACATTAAAAATGTATGGATGTGTGTTTGTAATTCGCCTGGCTTCCACCTTCTATTAATTCGCCTTGAAAACGATCGTGGACAAAGCAAGCTGATCGTGAAAGAGCCGAAGCAGATTAACATATTATTTTACCGACAAGGGAGTTAACAGCGTCACCCGAGTGAAAACGCTGCTAGGTAACAGAGGAATCGCTGCTTGTGATGTACCCTTGCTTCCTCACCGCCCTTGCTATAACTTTAAATTGGTTTGCTACTCGACATGCTCCTTCTGTATAATGTTTATTCTGTGATGTAGGTCAGTATTTTTTATTCTTGTTTATTTATTATATTATTAATGTTTAGGTTGCACTATGTGTGCGTGTGTTTGAACTTAAATATATATATATGTATTAACAGTTTTATTTGTTCCTACAAAGTCCGTCCCGTTTTCCGAAAATACATTTCGGGGACACCCTAACCGCGAGATTAAACGCGAAAAATCGCTTGTCACCCTCAGATGAATTGCTTTGGTAGCAAAGCGCACAAAAACGCAGACATAACCCTTCGATATCAAGCACGACCGTCCCGTATAATTTTTGATCTCGAATGGACCAGGAAAATTCACCCTGGTGTTGGTAAATGGGCGGCCTTCCGTTCGCTCAGGCGGGAGTGCTGTCATTAATGGTTTTTGTGTCCTTTTCCCGTAAATCAGACAAACTTTGCATTTATTTATTAGGCGTTTTATTAAATTTTTGACTCTAACAATCTGCCCGGAAAAGCCTCAGCATGAGTTGATTTCCCCCGTGTAGAGAGATCGAGTGGGGGAATTCGGCCAAAAGCTTCGAAAACTGACAGTCGTAGGGGAGTCTGATTGGGTAGCGTTTACCATAGGGCAGTGCGGACAACACCAATCTCCCCCCCGCTCGCATGAGTCTGTCACGGTTGAGAAATCTGTTAAGGATACGAATAGGACTTTTTGGGCTGACTGCCTTGGAAGACGCTCAGGCCTCGTACTCTTCGGAGTAACATCGCTTCTGTGCTAGAAGCATAAGGCGATTCTTCGCCAACCTAATATCGCCAGCTGTGACGTCTGAGGTATATTCGAGGGGAGTCAGCTTGTGAACCGGATGCGTCTTGTGGTAAAATATGAAGATACGTGCAATCACCCTAAGGGCCCTGAGACTCGATTTAGAAGAGTGCCATTTTGAAGTGGAGTTTATATCCGGAAAGGAAAATCATATTGCGGACGCATTATCCCACTTAACAATTACACTTAAAATATATGTCAGTAAAGTAAAATATTAAAAATAACACAAACAGCAAAACATACCCAAAATATACGAAGCGCTAAATAAATTTTGAAGTAAAAAGACATGTCGAGCTCGTTTTCAATCCTCCGAAATTATGTTTCAAAAAGAAAAGAAAATGTGTAGCAATTTAGATACAAGCAACCAAGTATTGAAATTCTGACCACGTGGTAGCATTGTAACCAAGTAGTAGAATTTGATAATATTTGACTTAAAAACTGAAATCTGGTAGCCATATTTAATGACTAAAGAAAAAGAAAAAATTTTTTTTGTTATGCAAAATACAAGTCGCTCTTTATTTACTTCACATTTATTGTAAGTACTTAAGGTTTGGTAAAGTTGAAGAAAAGTTATTACATGTATTTTTCTTACAAAATTTTGAGGGTCAATTCCACCTTCGAAATAAGAAGTGCATGTTTGATGAATGTCTCATCAATGCCCGTCCGATACTCCCCTGCGGTACATGATCAATTGTCGAAGGATTAATTTCGTGTGACCAGTGCCACCATCTAGTCCTTTAGTAAGGAGAAATAGAAGCCGACATATCCATAAATCAACCATCAAGATGCACTTCATTACCTACCCCTTACGACCTGCATGATTGCCTTGGGAATATTCTGCACCCCTAACCTGTGGCACCTCGAGCCGGCTTGGTTTTCATCTTCTATATGAAAGATCCACGTATCATAAACTTAAGTTATTCATTATAATTAGTGCATATTTTAATGTAAAATATCTAAATGTAAAATGGAAGAAAGTACATGCTTTTACTGACATGCATAAATAAAACAAAATAAATATTTTTCTTCTCTGGAAGAAAATTTGGTACGAAATCTCTTGCAAAATTCATTCAGAAAGGCTTGGGGAAACGGATCGGAAAATAAGTGGTAACATGAATACGAAAACCGATCGTAAAAGTATCTTAAAAACGTATGGGAAACACATGCTAAAACGCACGAGAACTTAATATAAAACGCATAGGAAAATGTCTGAGGTTATTATATGCTTTTTGTATTTTTAGCACATTTTAGTGAGAAAACGGATCCAGAAAAGTTCTGTAAACGCAATCTGAAAACGGGTGTAAAATAAGTTTTTCATCAGCAATTTCTTCCATTTTCGGATACATTTAGGCTGGGTAAGCATATAAAGGAACCAATGACAATAACGGAGGCACCTCCGAAGGCATTTGATATTGTACAAATCGATACAGTCGGCCCATTACCGAAGTCGAAAAATGGAAACGAATATTCAGTCACCATTATATGCGATCTAACCATGATACAATAAACAGGTAGACGCAGGAATAAAAAGCAACCCTGCTATATATTTTGCTGGCCGGTAAATTGTCAACAATTTCTTGTGTCAAAGTGATGGAAGTAATGGCTGGTTATTGCTGCAAAGTTTGTTGCGCTGATACCATGAATAAATCGCATTGCCGGTATCAGCGCAATGTGTTAACGCAATTGCGCATGTATAATTTTGGTACTGCTCAATTGTATTTTTGCTCAGAACAAAGGCTGGTACCAATTTGGTGGAAACGCAGTTTAAAAAGCACCACCAATCTTAAGATAAGGAATCCGAACTCTAAAATGAAAATTATAAGAAAAACAATTTTTGCTCCTGTTTAGGAGACACCGAGCTCAAAGCCAAACATTTTCATCGTTTAAAACAAAAATAAATTATTCAAATATTATTTATAAATTTTCAATGGTTTTATACATGGTACAGCGATATCAACGCAATAACACTAAGGCACCCAACGTTACTCAGCTTTCATATAAGAAGTTGACATTTTGTTATTGTTTACATGTGCACAAAAATATAAGAAATTAAAATTAATGCTTTTGCAGCAAATTTATATTATTTTGAGAGTTCCGTGGTTAGTTTTAGAAGTCTGGCGGTGATATATGAATTAAAAAGATGTTATAGATTGAGTGCTTCACCAAAATGGGAAATCTTTTTAGTTAGAACCTGAAGCCTCTAGAGAAAGGCTTTTTCCAAGTCCCACTCCCTTTTGAGAACTGTAAAATAACCTTTCCCGATCGTTTCACGTGTGAACATCTTTTTCTCATTCCAAAAACACTTTTGTGAATTGTATTTTATTCTAATAAACCGAAAAGATATAAACTAGAAAATTACTGCTCAATGTAAACAAAACAAAAATGTAAACAAAACAAAAATATAAACATACATTGACAATCGGAAAACCACTTCAAATGAAAAAAAATAAAAAATGCAACTCTGATGCGGTTACCTGTTAATTGTACCATGGATCTAACCAAATACTTTGTAGCGATCCCAGTTCCAAACAAACACGCCACAACAAATTGAACATAAAACTTTAACGTCGTACCATCATCAAGCTTTGTGTACTGTAGAACGCGGTCACCGGAGATTCAATGAATATATACTTTCATACTGAGCATATATTTGCATGAACACATGAACCGAATGGCTTAGAGCAGTGATCGGCACCCCAACACCGTAATAATTTGCCATTGGATTTGTGCGCGACCAAAAACATGCTTGCCACATTGTTTGATTCGTATTTAAAAGTAAAAATGGGGTATTTCTGATATAATATATATTTTGATGCGCCTATACCCACTTATGTATAGGTATGTATAACTATATGGCACGAAATTTAATGGTTATCCGATGATAATGACCAGATATAGGTTTTTAGGACCTGACGAACAAAAAAAAAAATAAGTTTAAAATTAGAAAGGTGAAATAAAATCAATTTATTTAATTCGAAAAATCCAAAAAAAAATTATTTACAGCAATTTGATTTTCAGAAAGTCTTTATCTCAGCAAGAAATTTCTTTCGATCATATCCCTTATATATTTCATCATATTCTGCATGAAATGTGTGATAATGACGCTTTATATTAAAACTGCTTTATATAAAAACGTTCCGCAAAGTAAGCATCGTGCATTACTATCGCCTTTTACAGCGAAAAACATTAATTCACAATCGTTATTACTCATTGTTCGCATCATTATCACGCAAAGTAAAACAAAATATTCATTTGCAATTCTTTTAATATGAATATGCCTTTTTGGGCATTGCGTAGATTTTCCTCGAATTAACTGGCAAGCATTTGGCAAAATTCTGAAGAAATTTAGCGAACAGCGGAGCAGAATTAGCAGCGTCGTTTTTGTGTATGTACAGCGCTGCCGCGTCGAAGCTACCCACGAGTAGCGTTTCGCCGATAGATGGCTTAGACACTCGGTCTCTCCAACCATCCACTTGTGAAATATGTTAACCTTAAGTTTATTTTGCTATGTTATTTGTAATACTGTATAATTTATAATAGAATGTTTTACATGCGCCATTAGTCGACCGCTTTGTGTTAGTGTCGACTTAAAATAAAATAAAAAATACATATCCAGTATCTCTCAGGTATTTCGCGTATTGTTACAATACGACGTGTATTGGTACAAACGATGTGTGGTGGCATAAATATTGTCCACCGTATAACGAATTTTTAAAAGAAAATAAAATCAGCCCATTAGACCAAAGAAGTAAAATATAGAATTCAAATAGCACAGCAAAGAGCTAGGAAATTAGTCCAAGAAGCTAAAGAGAAACAAAATGCTAATTATAATAAAAGTAGCTATAGTAAGGAAATGAACATAGGAAATTTAGTATTAGTTAGAGAAGAGGCCTCCCATAAGTTAGAAAATAGATATAACGGGCACTATAAAGCTAAAAATATTGATAAGAACAACAATTTTACTTTAATTCCACATGACATAGGAAATAGCAATAAAAACAAAAAATAAATTATGATTCATAAGAATAGACTTAAAACCATATAACACCACTAGTAATAACAAAAAAAAAAACAATCAAAACAATAAGCACTCCAGTTTACTCATTTCGATTTGAAAAAAAAAAATACCTCATCGTTTTCAACACAGAAAAAAAGGTGAACACAATAAAGACAAACAATAAACAAATGTAATCAAACGAAAATAAAAAACACTAAAGAAAAAACTCTTTATGCAGAACCCCTTATGCGCACAAAGCCAAAACATTTAAATGCCGTTAAACCACCAGTGTCTAATAAACACACCGCTACATGCGAAGATCTTTATTATGAGCCAAACTCGTTGTCCAAGCCGTCACATTCACCAACTGATCGATAACGTCATTACGCCAGTGTGACTGAAGAAATAGCAAGAAAGCACATATCGACAGCCACACTGCAAAACCCCGTAAGTCACTATTTTTCCAAAAATAAGGTTCTGAGACTTTCCCATAGATCGTGATATTTCGCACATTAAAATTCAGTCAAAATCGGGTTACAACTTCCCGTTTCTTTCCAGTGGTGAAATGAAATAACCGTCGCTCATATACATACGTTATAATTATTACAGTTTTTTCCCTCTCCTGAAAACTTTTTGGTTTTGAACATACAGGGTTTTGCAGTGTGGCTGTCGATATGCTAAAATAGCATATCGCACCCTAAATCAAAAACAGTCACAACTCAAAATTTTTTTTGGTCGCTTTCTTGGCATAAATTGCCTAATAAAAAGTAGTGCAGCCAGTACATACAATATTTTTCTTTTTGACTATTATCGTTACTCTTTAAAGAGCACAGTGATGTCAAGTTTTTAAAATTCAAATCACTTTTGTGCGATCCAGAAGCAATTAACTGAAAGTTACTCGGATTTTGAGTTGTGACTCTTTTTGATTTAGTGTGCGATATTATGCCCACGTAAATAGTTTGTAAGTGTTGTAGTTTATACACATAAGTAGTTTGTAAGTATTGCTGTAAATTAGTGTAAGAATTTCCCTACAAAAAGAAAGCAATTGTCAATAAGGAACTACATAAATCTATTCGCACGCTACTCATCACCGTTTCATTGTTTAGGGATACTTTACAACACCCTCAGATTCCAATTTGCCGACCTATGGACTAAAACACAGGTCGGCAAAGCATACTTATTTGAGCCTTTGAGTATTTTTTCGTTGTTCATTTCAGTTGCTGTTGACGGCGAAAAAGCAGTTTCGCCACAGTGGTGTTAGAACAGAATTTTCATGCTTTGTTTATGGTTTTATGTGATAGTAAATATGCGCGATTTAAAACGAATGAAACCATTTTAAAATTTATAAGCTATTTTGAAGGAAAAAATTGAAGAAATAAATGATAGGTAAATGGGAGACGAGGAATGGAAAGAATTTTTATTTTCATTTTGGGAAACCCATTGCTTGTTCTTTTGTAAAAGCATATTCTTTTTTCCCAAAAAATATTGTCTCTTTTCACACCCTCATATTTATCAAAATCTTTATGAAAAGAGTTATATTATATTCAAAGTTCCCCAGGGAAGCGTAACATCAGATACATTGCATTTGCTAAAAGGCATCTGGAATCTTAAAAAATGTTTGGCAGTCACTTTTAGTGGCGCATAAATAATGTCATGCAATGCAGGCATCAACGCGATCGCGTTGTTACTTCCTTGCTGTCGGTTAAGCAACTGGCGCGATAATTTTGTTCTTAGCACCACTGTAGGGAAGTTACGCTCACGTTTACCAGTACACCCTCCCATTTCATTTTGCCGACGTTTGCATCAAAGATGACTTGATACGAAACTCTCTCCCGCTCTCTCATTCCGGTCCTCGATTATGCAGTGTTGCCTACTTTTTTATGTGTGCGCTAGTTGGCAATACTACACAATCGAGGACCATCTGATATTAGAGCAGACATGGGCGTTTTGACTCATATGAGCAGCAAAGATGACTAGATACGAAACTTCGCGCTCTCTGAGAGCGCTCAAAAAGTGGTCATTTTTTATAACATTTTCCAATGATGCCAGTATGGTGAAAACAAAATATGGGCATTTTGAGTAGCATTTAGGAATTTTGCAATTCCCACAGACCAAGAGGTGCGCAAAAAGGTGCTATCGAATTCATTTTGAATTTTTCTTACTCGGAACGTATAAAATGAGACAAGATATATTTAAAATAAAATATATGAAATAATAAATAATTCGTAATATAAAGTTAAAATTCTAAAGATATCTTAAAATAAGGTAAAATCCTGAATGATGTACATTTCGTAATGAAAGAGAACATGGTAATGGAAATAACACGATTTCAAATAAAAATAATTATAATTAAAATAAATATTTGCAAATAATACCTGTATTTTTTTATACCTGTAAACCACTCAAATGCGTTTAAAAAATATAATTTTCTACATATATTTTCTGCAGCTATTTTCTTAGATTGTACTATTTCATACTTTACGTATTTTTTCCCAATCGTGCGATATTTTAAGTTTATCGAAATGTTCACTTGTTTGATTTTCCCAAATTTGGTGCGTTTTTTGCTTTCTGGCTCCTCATTGTTTATGTATCTAATGTCAGATGGTCCTCGATTGTGTAGTATTGCCAACTAGCGCACACATAAAAAAGTAGGCAACACTGCATAATCGATAACCGAAATGAGAGAGCGGGAGAGAGTTTGTATCAAGTCATCTTTGATGAGCAGTTACTCTCAGCACACGTATTCTTACGCTCTTATTTCAGTCGCTATTGAGAGCGAAAAAAACAGTTTTGCACTGTGGGATAATGAATTGATTTTCCTGCCAGTCGCGCTGCAGACAGCAACGAGGTAACATAGGTAGTCTGTATGTTGATGTTTCTTTATGCCCTAGTATATTTTTGCCCCATTTCTTTGATAAAAGTACCGTCTGAAAAAGGTCTTCCATACATAGCAATGCTTCAACTAGTTATGCTCGAGATATCTTTTTTAGTGTGGTTTCCGTACCTGTATAATTTTTTTGACCATCGTTTTCAACTTGGAAAACCCAATCCTTATACTTCTGCAGAAGGGTATTTTTTTTTCGAAAAACATTTTATCTCTATCAATACCCTTATATTTCTCAAAGTCTTTATGGAAGGTATTATAGTGCCTCTTAAAATTATATTCCCGGGTCCCCTTTACACACATATTACACAATAGACATTGCATATTACCAAAGGCATCGGAAATCATAAAGCAATATTTGTCATTCATTTTGAACAATCACATAGGTACGCGCATAAATAGTATCTTAAAACAATCAAGCGGCGCACGATGTTGCTTCGCTGTTGTTTGTTAATCAACTGACTGCAAATGTTCTTTGTCCCATGGTAGCCACTTTACGCTCGCGGTTACCAATACATGCTTACATTTCATTTGCCCACCTATGAATTAGATACATAAACAATGAGTAGGCAGAAAACAAAAAACGCACCAAATTTGGGAAAATCAAACAAGTGAACATTTCGATAAACTTAAAATATCGCACGATTGAGAAAAAATACGTAAAGTATGAAATAGTACCATCTAAGAAAATAGCTGCAGAAAATATATGTAGAAAGTTATATTTTTTTTTACGCATTTGAGTGGTTTACAGGTATAAAAAAAGCTTACAAGATACGAACAATACGCCTTTTCTTTTTGCATTATTTTGCAAATATTTATTTTAATTATAATTATTTTTATTTGAAATCATATTATTTCCATTACCATGTTCTATTTCATTACGAAATGTACATCATTCAGGATTTTACCTTATTTTAAGATATCTTGGGAATTTTAACTTTATATTATGAACTAGAGGTCGCCCTGTTCGCCCAAATTGGACGAGAATCTAAATTGGCAAATATATAAATACGGCGAGCATACAGTAAAAGAGAAAAAACGAATACTTGTGTGCGCACACACAGCATGTTATACCTAAGCGCTATGCGAACAATGTACAGAATACCTCGGTTTTTACCTAAGATTTCTCACCTGTGCGATGTAAACAAAAAACGAATACGATTCTGCAAACCAGACGTTCAATACGAATATTTTGATATAGGTTTGACCGTAATACGTGTTGTTTTTCCCCTTCAAAAAGGGATAACAACGTGATTTTCCTTACCGTATTTATATATAGATTATTTATTATTTCATATATTTTATTTTAAATATATCTTGTCTCATTTTATACGTGCCGAGCAAGACAAATTCAAAAATTAATTAGATAGCACCTTTTTGTACACCTCTTGGTCTGCGGGAATTGCCACTACCAAAAGTCCATGTTGGAATTTTAATTTTTCGTGTTATTAGCCAAAAAATATAAAACTAAGGCAACTGTTCGTAAAATATTACAGCAATGGCTTGATTATTAGGTCACAATTTCAATCTGATTAGGAGCGTTGGATTTAAAATTTTTTTTTTTTAATTTTGGTCGAGTCGATTCGAATTCACATTCATTATTTCCTTGTGGACAATAAGTTTCTTTCTAGACTAAAACTATCGATTAACTCTCTAAATGGTAAGCGGAATGTGAAATATAGCGCTGCATGTGGAATAAAATCTCGATTTGAACTCGAATAAAACTTACAGATAATCTTTTATTTATAGGAAAAACATTTTTTTTAACTCAAACTTTAAATAAAACTCACTTAAAATTAAAAATTACAGATTTAAGAAACAAAAAAATAAATAATTTTAAAAAAAGTTACAAACAAAGTCTGAAGTTAGCAAAAAAAAATATAATTAAAAAAAACTTACAAACGAACTTTTCTTACTAAAAATTTAAAAAAATTTAAACCAAAAAATTAAAAATCTTAAGTTAGCAAAAACAAAAAAAAATTAATAATTTTCTAAAAAATACACAAAAAAATATTTTTTTACTCCAAACTTCAAAAAACTAAACTCAATTTAGCAAAAGGAAAAGGAAACAAAAAAAAAACGAAAAAATAATTAATAGATAATTTAAAAAAAAATGTTTACTCAAAATTAAAAAAAATAAAAATTTTAAGTTATCAAGGTAAAAAAAAAAAAATTAGTAAAAAAAGTTACAAACATTGCTTAGTGTTGGAATTTTCTAACAGCGGCTTTGGTGCAGACACGAGTTCGAATCCGTGTCCGAAAAGGGATCTGATGATGAGCCTGGAAACTCTGAAACATGTAATCCTATCCATCGCTGTAGATTTGTTCTTTGTAATTTTTCTCCAATTATCAATTTTTCCCAAAAACTGACAATATTAATTCGTTTAGAATTATTGTTAACTGGTCTACAGCTTGCTCATAACTTACAAAAAAAAAAAAAAAAAAAAAAAAAAAAAAAAAAAAATTAGGTATAAATGCAGAATAGCTCCAACTCCCAAATTAAAAAAAAAAATGGTGAGGATTGGTAGATATCATTGAGATGAGTATAAATATATAAATTTTTTTTGGTGCAAACAACAACAACAAGAGTTATTAAGGGTCAAAGTTTATTTAAAGCCTGTGGTAGTAGTGGTCCAAAAGGGGAAAGTGGGGTATCAAAAGACGCGTATTGACGAGTAGATTAAGAATCCGAAAGCGGAAATTAAAAATTTTATTTCTCTGAAGAGATATCTGCAATCAAAGTTGCTAGTTTTCATGTGGTTGTTGTAATATTATTAGGCTGTACATGAAAACGCGCGATTCTTCTCTCGAATAAGCCCTTTTACGCAGAACGGGGCACATCTCACTTAGTGCCCTTTTTACACGCAACTTCAGAAAGGTGTTCTGCACAAAAATACCATGGATCCCGCCCATAGAGTCGGAACGGTGGCATGTTGCCACCGTTCAGGGCAACCACCCGGAGTTGGAATGGCGTAGCCCAGGGTTATTTTTTGAAGCGCGGCCGAAGGCCGCCTACGCGTAAAGGTGTTCTGCACATAAAAAACATGGATCGGGCCCCTAAATCATTATTTGACTCGAAGGCTGCCTATGCAGAAGGACTTTGAATGGTGTATACCAGTTTTCGCACATACGCGGTTTCGCACCGGTTTTGATTGAACTAAGGATATTATATAGTATTTAAAATGAAAGCTTAAATTATTTCCCATGTTACTAAATTATCTTTACACATAGTTAATATAGCAACAAAATTAAAAAAAAATTAAGTTTTTTAAAAATTGGAGACATTTTTAAGAAAATTTTATTATTTTAGGAAATTCTTTGCAGTTACATATTTAAGACATATATCAAATAAAAGGTATTGTAATTACCTATCCAACGACGCCAATATTTTGGCAATCGGATCAGTACTTTAGGAGGAATTTCGATACAAAAAAGTTAGTTTTATGAACTTTGACCTTGAATAACTTTTGTTGTTGTTGTTTGCACCAAAAAAGAAATACACCGTTATGTTCGTTATAAAAATACCTATCGATCCCAATATTTTTTTTTTTTTTTAGAGAGTTGGAGCTATTCTGCATTTGTTCCAAAAATTATAATCAAAAATTTAAAAATTAAAAAAAATATTTATAAAAAAATTACGAAAAAAAAATATTTTAATCCAAAACTTAAGAAAACTGAAACCAGAATATGAAAAATCTAAAGTTAGCAATTTGTAAGCTATTTCGATAAGATTTTGTATTATGGCCGTTTTTGACACCTTCCTAGCCCAGTCCTTCCTAGCCTAGTGCGTTGCTTTATCTGCATCATACCCATTGTTGCAAATTGCTGTGACTGACCCTGCAGGCAAAAGGACTGGTTCGTGATATATCACAAACCGGTCACAAATGGAAAACACCTGTCACAGTTCTGGTCCTTTACTATGAAAACGACCTGCAACTTTAACATGCAGTTGTCATTGGCGGTGACAATTGCCACCGCATAGAGACTTTTGGGGCAAAACTGTGATGGGTCGAAAGAACTGGTCCTTTGATAGCACTATAGTGGCAGGCAAGTGATGGGTTCAAGGAACTGGTTCCTTGACGTGCATGCCAGGAGCGGTCCTTTGATAAGATTGTTGTGGCAGATTTATGATAGCTCAAAAAATATTTATCCAGTTTCTATTTTCAAAACATAAACATTTTATTCAATTATGAAACAGTTAAATTAAGGTTTTAAATAAAGACTAAAATATTTACATACATGTATTATATGTATATATACGAGGTAGAATAAGTATACTATACAGAATAAATCTGCTTTCAGGTATATTTTTGTATTTTTCAACCATTTTTGGATTGGTAAAATTACCTTTACTTTTTTCTATAAAATATTTGCCCAAAATCTAAAAGAGGATCTTTAAATTATATTTTAAAAATGTATGGAAAATTCCAAAAATTTTCATCAAAATTTTTTAGTTTTATCTCAGAATTGTTTTCAGTATGCAGTTTTGTAGCGCATTCTAGAAAAAACTAGAAAATTTTGATGAAAATTTGTCGAATTTTCCATACATTTTTAAAATATAAAAATATTTTATAGAAAAAAGTAAAAGTAATTTTACCAATCCAAAAATGGTTGAAAATTACAAAAATATACCTATAAGCAGATTTATTCTGCCTAGTGTATATGTATATAGATATATCTATACCTAAAATGTACTATAGGTTTTAGCACATTGAACACATAGTACATATCTGTGTAGATATAACATTTGTATGACTTAGTTACTGCTCTTATTTCCCTGAATTCTTTTTAACTGACGCTTTTTTGATAAATTGATTACCTTTCGGAGCTTTTCGTCTCCCTCTTCTAGGCCATAAAAAGAAGCACCGGCATCTTAAGAAAAGAGTTTTGTGTTAGTACATATTGTTTAGAAAAATGTTATATTGCAAACCTTTGACTTCGTCATATACGTTTTTAACATCCTTCAAGCTTTTTTTGCCATGACTGCCGTCTACGTTGTAATTGTATACAAATTCCGGATCAAAAATGTTGTCAATGTTTTTATCCATTTTTTTCCCAAATATTTTTTTAACGATGTTTACCTATTGAATTGAAAAAGTAATTATATATTTAATCGGATGTTAATAAACTCATATTGAAAATAGTCCAGTTGGGTTTTCATACTCATAGTTAATTAAAGCTAAAGAAAATTTCGGAAAAACGGTTGGACTGTTTTCAATGTTATTCACGGTATGTATGTATATATGCACATGTTAAGAAATATAGGAAAAACTTCATACGTACATAAAATTGTTTGTTTTCGCTGTTTACATTTCTAACGAGCTGTTTGAGTTGGGAATCGTCCTTAATAGGAAATATGTCCCCCATTGACAAAACTTCACTTTCTTGAATTAACAGTTTTTTCGATAAGAACAGTGTGTTCTGCTAATGTCGCCATTACCACGCTATTTTGATGGTCAATGGTATCTGAAAAAAGGAGAGTGAAATTGAAATAATAGTGAAAAAAAAAAGATGATAACTTGGAGGGGAAAGGCATGGATTGACATACATATTATAAGACGAAAGAAGAGGAGTAGTGATGGTTATTTCGGTTAAGCAGAAGAGGTAGAGAAGGGTCGGTCGGAGTAGGATGAGTGGAAGTTACATATCGACAGCCACACTGCAAAACCCTGTATGTTCAAAACCAAAAAGTTTTCAGGAGAGGGAAAAAACTGTGATATTTATAACGTATATATATGAGCGACGGTTATTACATTTCACCACTGGAAAGAAACGGGAAGTTGTAACCCAATTTTGACTGCATTTCAATGCGCGCATTATAAGGATCTATTGAAAAGGCTCAGAACCTTATTTTTGGAAAAATAGTGACTTACGGGGTTTTGCAGTGTGGCTGTCGATATATAAAGGAGGGGAACTTTTTTATGGGAGAGGGAGAGTTAGATTTAGTTAGAAAATAAATAGCATATATTCAGTATAAAATCAACGTATGCATTAATATTACGTAAGAAAAATACTTACTTTTCAAATCTCCTTTTATATAGGCCGTTAAAGTGGAAATTGAATCTATGAAAGCAAAATGGTATGTGCTGAGCTGTTCGTAGTTCTTTATTTAATGTTTCCTCCATTTTAAAGCAATGTTCGCATTTCCTTCCTACTAAATACGTAATAAAATTATCAGTACATCAAAGTATATATATACATATATATGTATGAATGTATATAAATATGGTTTGAATTAATAAAAATTACCTTGTTTCGAAGGGTGCTGGCTTGTTTAATAGGCTGTATATTTGTTTCAATAGGCTGTATATTAATTTCGTTTTCCGTCATTGGAAATTTCCTGTCAACGCAATACATTATTTATAAATTAGACTGAATATGTTTATATGTATTATAAACTATTTCAAAACTTTAAAAGCAGCCAAGTAAAATTGGTACGAAAAGAGTTTTGTTTTGACAAGGAAACGACATGCACTAGCATTTTATTTCGGATATAGGAAAATTTTCTTCTAAGTAATGGGGGTTTGAGTCGACTAGGCATATGCCTAAATATTTTAGAGAATCTATAGGCGAGGTATAGTAGGGGGTTTTGTTTAAAAATCTTTGCCCCGTTACTGTATTGTTGGCTTTGCAAAAACTGGTAATTTGTAGTGGTATATCTGGCTTAATGAAGCAGTAGTTGTCAGGAAACTCGACACTGAACGTATACTCTGAGGTGACAAAACATTTTACTCGATCCTTGTCTTGTAAAAATTTTTGTTCTTTTGCTGATATAATGTGCTTTTCATGTTGAACTCTATTGAAAATTTTCTGTATAATATGGGTAGGCTTTTTAACGTAACTTTTTAGTAACTGAAGGTAATTTTCAAATTGGTAAGCCTAAAAATTTTGAAGAACACGGAACCGTTTCACAGGTTCAGTGAGATGCAAGAGGCTGTGCACATTGTAACTAACACTGTTTTCCATAAACACAACAGCAAAATTTTGAACAAACGTTTCAAGCATTTCCTGACAAAGGTTTATATTTTTCTCATAATTTATTGGGCATGATAAAAGTCGACATGAGCAGTGTAATAAGAGGAATTCATAATAGAGTTCATCATGCAAATATTCCTTAAATACTACAATCCCTGTGTACAGCAAAAATTGTCTGTACTCCGTAGCTTTCCAATGGCAAATATCTTCGAAACCTCGCGGACGGCGAGAAAACTCAACGGGAATATACTTGCGGAGGGAAACCAAATGGCTGAAAATCCTAGAAATATCGTCTTTCGGTACTTTATATGTAAAGTCAATTTTGTTATTTAACAAACACATTAAAAACTTTCTCATCACACCTAGGTCGACCAGGTGCATAGGGTCAACGGCAACTTGGGTTACCATTTTTGTGCTCATTTTCTCTAAAGCGGAAGGTCTTAAACGATGACACTACAGAAGAAGATTTAATGTACCATATTTCGACTAAGGTGAAAGATCGTAATTTGACTATTAAAAAGTTTAATTTCACGTATCAGAAAAATATGTCATCATTTAGAATTGATGTCGCTGGAAAAGATTTCGACGCTCTTTTGGATAGTTCTTTTTGGCCCCCCGGTGCTCTTGTGCGGGAGTTTGAATACAGACCAAATAGAAATGTTCAAAATGTAGCAACAATCTCTCGTGATAACGTTGAGCCAAAAAACTGAGTACTAAGACCATGACTATCTTTTATCAAAATGTCAGAGGTTTGAATACCAAATTAACCGATCTTTATTTGAAATCTTTCTGTTGTAACTATAACGTAATTGCTTTTACTGAAACTTGGCTAAAACCTCATGTTTTCAACTCTGAATTTTTTTGTAACGAATTTCAAGTTTATAGAAATGATCGCTTGAACAGGGTCGGGGGTGGAGTTTTACTTGCAGTGCATTCCTCCATAACTTCAGAGGAGGTTGATTTACCTAACATTGATTCCATTGAGTTCAAATGCAACCGCATTCAGCTAGCAAATGTCTCCATGTACTTATTTGTTTGTTACATCCCTCCAGCATCAGATCTTGCTTTGTACATACAACTTATCTCTTTGCTCAAAACGGTTCACTTTTCGGTTCACTAAAGATTCTGACTCGATGATTGTTTTGGGTGATTTTAACCTACCTCATATATCGTGGAAAATAGTCGATGGAAATATTATTCCAAATCCATCCAGACCGGGATACAATAACTTTTTAGATGGAATTTCCGATCTCTGTCTTAATCAAATAAACGTTACAGCAAACAAGTTTGGCAAAGTCTTAGATTTAGTTTTTGTCGATCATAAAAATAAATTTTCTGTAAGTCGTTGCGATCCGCTGGTTTTACCCGAAGACGTCTACCACCCTTCTATGGAAATATTTCACGAAACCTTAAGTAATGGCCAATGTACACAAGACTGCTCAAGTAGTAACTTTGATTTTAACTTCTCAAAAGCCAACTATAAGAAATAAAATAAAGAACTGTCTAAGTTAACTTGGCCTGAGCTGTGTGGCGATATCGATTCAAACGTTTTACATTTTAATCAAACTATTTACAACTTATTTGAGAAGATTGTTCCTAAACGTAAAATAACATATGATAATCAAGATATCGCAAATTTCTTTGCGCAATTTTTCACTTCTAACTATTCTGGCGTCACCAATTCTGACTTTCTAAATTATCCCTATGAGCTACATAGGAACAATTTAATTAATTGTCCAACTATATGCGCCAATGATGTTCTTGTTTGTCTGAAAACCTTGAAAGAATCTTTTAAATGTGGTCCTGATAGGATTCCTACATGCTTCTTGAAGAAGTGCGCTAACAATATTTACAAACCCCTTACCAATTTGTTCAATCTGTCACTAAAGTGTGGTGTTTTTCCAACAGCATGGAAAGAGTCGTTTCTTCTACCGCTTCATAAAAGCGGAAGCAAGGCTTCTATTGAGAACTATCGTGGCATAGCAAAGCTGTCTGCCATTCCAAAAGTGTTTGAAGCTATTGTTACCAATCAGCTTACGAATCCTAACTCTACCTTGATTTCTGACTGTCAACACGGGTTCTGTAAGGGAAAGTCCACCGTTACAAACTTACTTGAATTTACAAATCATGTCTAAAATGGCTTTAGAAAAATTCTGCACACCGACGTTATTTATACTGATTTCAGCAAAGCTTTCGATAAAATGTGTCACTCGGACTTATTCATAAACTAGATCAGCTGGGTTTCCAGCCGGATCTCCAGCCGGGTCTCAATCGCTGGATCTCTTCTTACCTTAGTGACAGAACACAAAAAGTAGTGTTTAAAAACTGTAAATCCGATGTTATTAATGTCTCCTCTGGAGTTCCTCAAGGAAGCCATCTGGGCCCGATTCTGTTCTTGTTGTTTATAAATGACATTTCTACAGTAATAGAATTTTCGAAAATGTTAATGTATGCCGACGATGTAAAGCTTTTCATGTCATTCGCATCATCCGAAGATAGCAATAAGCTTCAATCAGATCTAAATACACTAGTTACTTGGTGCGATTTAAATTATATGCCGCTTAATCTAAAGAAATGTAAATACATGCGTTTTTCGAGAGGAATTTCCAAGCCAGCTTCCTATACAATTAACAATTATACACTCTAAATCACTTTTGCTGAAAATTAGGTCGAAAATAGTCGGCAACAGATTACCAAATATTATCGACCTAAAATTAGACAATAAATTTTCTAGACATTTTTGTTGGTTTTCAACCAAATTAAGTGTAAACTTTTACACAAATTATGTCTAATACCCGCCTATCTTTTGAACAGAATATGTTTAATTTGGAACATAATATGTTTTACTTTAACTTACCTTTTGAACAGAATATGTTCAATTTTAAGTTGCCTTTTGAACAGAATATGTTCAATGAAAAGAAATTGTGATATTTGTTTATACATATATATTATATTTATAAATATATTCACATATGGAGCAAGATATTTTGCGCTAAATAACAAAACAGAAATTAAATTTATATCGCCTTTGGCAAATAATTTACGAACTATGACCTTTAGTTTACAAGAATTTTTTACATAGCTTGGTCTAGTTTTCTTATAAGTGTATTGATTTTTCTTAAATTATTTATGTGTTGTTTTTTGCCTCTCATTTGTGCGGGGTAAAATCTAAAAAATATCACATTAGAAAACACTTTTTTTTTTGGGACTCCCTTTTTAATGCGGTAACTTCGCGTGAAATGCACCTCATAGGAATTATAATTTGAAAACATTTTCCCACATTTTAAATACAAACACTTGAACAAATTGCTTTTTTCACCTCGGTGGCCGTACAAATGTAAATGATAATTTCTTAACTTTATAAATTTTTGATCGCAAATTTCACAACAAAACATTTTTATCAAACACTACTAACTATGAACTTATATATTTATATACATATATGTATATTATAATACATATAATACCGCAACCAGCACTGCATGAATCTGCTTGATAAATGATGATGATATATACTGCAAAAATTCACTTTCGATAGAAGATATATTTGTTTCAATTTGACGCGCACTTGTGCAAAGAAATTCTGCGAAGGTAAATATGGCGGCTTCGTCAGCTGTTTTGGACGTTTTTAGGCAGGGATGTTAAAAATTCAGCATGATTTACCCAAATACAAATACTATTGGTTCAAATTTGAACAATTACGGAACATTTCGAAAATTATGTTTAAAATTCAGCATTACAAGCCTAATAAAAAAACTTTATGTGGTAAATTTGTATTTTTAGAAGAAAATTACACAGATTGAGTTTATTTATTTCGATTAGAGCGAAAATGATTATAGTTTTAGACAAGGTGCATATTTTCAACAAAAAATTACACTTAAAAAGATCATAAATTTCAGCAAAAGATTTAGAGTGTAGTCTTGAGCAAATGTATGAGTTTGTTGACCTTGGGGTTACTATGGATTACAAACTCAGTTTCAACTGCCACATTAACGTAACAGTCAATAAAGCTAGATGCGTTCTAGCATTTGTTAAACGATGGTCTAAAGAATTTAGCGACCCTTGTGTAACTAAAACTCTCTTTACTACATTAGTCAGACCGATACTTGAATACGGTTCTATAATTTGGAACCCGCGTTACCAGGTCCACGTGGATCGCTTAGAATCAGTTCAAAAACAATTTTTACTATTTGTCTTAAGAGATCTTCACTGGGATCCCTTGTATAATTTGCCATCGTATACGAGTCGCTTAAAACTAATTAATCTTCACAGCCTTTCTAGTCGGAGGGAAATGCTTGGAATTGTCTTCATGATTAAATTACTAAATGGTTCAATCGTAAGCCCGTTTCTTTTGAGCGAAGTGAACTTCAATGCACCTTCTTGTCCATCAAGACATTTTAAACCACTTATCTTGAAACAGTGAAGAACTAATTTTGAATTAAATGAGCCTTTTCCTTGTTTGTGTCAAGATTATAATTCTCATTCTGGTACGTTTGATATTTCAGACTCACTATGCAGCAAAAAAAAGTCAATTCTTTCTATCCTAAATACATAGCAACAATTTTTTTTTCATATCCTTTGTTGCTTATCTTTATTCTTAACAATTAACTTTTCGCTGTCAACTAATGATTTATTAATTGTGTAATCTTTTTTACTTAGCTGATGAGGTTTTCTCTGTAGCTGAGCAGTTTTAGATCTCGACGATTAACAAACCAAAGTCTTTCAAAGACTCGGCACGAAAGAACAATCCGCGCGTCATGCGGATGCGCCCCTCGCGCCGGTCGGGCGGGATATGGTGGGTAATCCGTTGGGTATTATTATTATTATAAATATTGAAAGAAATTAATGCACCTTAAATGCAATAAAAGCAACGAAATACGAAAACTTTAATTTTTTCTATTGCTTTTTACTCTGGATGCTAGTTGGATGATAGTTGTGTGGTAAGTCTATATGAATCTTGGGGTAGGACTGGTATCTGTTTCACCGAAAATGTATCCGGAAGCTAGGCTAGATGTTTCCGCTATTTACTATATAAAATCTCTTGCAGTGCTAGCATGAGTAAGTGAGATACATATAAGTTATGTTGTCTTATACTACCAAACTTGCCAATGCAACACCCTGTGATCACATTGCACTACACGTGACACCATTGCTCTAATTAAAGTTCACAGAAGAACTTTCGCTGGCGCGACACACGCGCAAGCGGTCAATAACAATATCAATATTTGGGAATTGCAATGCAAGCGTATTGATCAACACGCGCAACCCAACGGTTACGAAATACCGGCAAGTGGTGGGAACTGCAACGTTAGCGATAAGCTTAGTTTAGGAAGTTAGATTGTAAGTGAAATGTAAATTATAATTCAGTTAAGTTTCGGAGTGCAAGAAGCACATATTAAATTGTAAAGAACCAAATCTAAGTTTAGTGTCTTTATATGGGAAAAGGTGAACCGTCGGAGTTCACCCAGCTTTGATTTTTTAACAGTTCCCAGTTAACGGAACTTAAGTAGCGCCCGCGCTCGGTCGGTGCAGGGTCCATCCTAAAGTGATTAAAGTGAAATTGTGAAAGTTTTAAAAAAAGAAAGAAAGAAATTAAATATTTACTATTAATGAGGGCAGAAGGAAATTACCTACAAAATTATAAGCCTTTTAAGTTCAACTCAGTGCTAACAAAATAAAATATTAAGAAAAATTAAAATATTAAAAAATAGTGAATCGCTTTAAAAATAAATTGGAGCGAATTAATATAAAGAGCTGAACCGCATTGCAAAAAATTTGTATAAAAAATAGTGAATCGTTTTAAAAATAAATTGGAGCGAACTAATATAAGGAGCTGATCTGCATTGCAAAAAATTTTTTATAAAAATAGTGAATCGTTTTAAAAATAAATTGGAGCGAATCAAAGAGCCGAACTGCATTGCAAAAAATTTTTTTTATATAAAAAAAAATTGTGAATCATTTTAAGAATAAACAAGTGCGAATTATCCATTGAAACATTGGATTCTGTAAGTAACAAATAATACAATAACTCGATATTCTATTTTTCAGCTAAAAGTATAACAAGATGAACGCCGACGAGTTAAAAAAATCTCTACCGGAGATGAATGGCGCAATAAATGCCATTCTCTCCCAAATGGAACACTTTGACGAACGTATTAAAGGCGTAGAGTCGGCAAATAGGGAAGTGTCTATACAAGGCCTTAGCCAAAACCTGGAACGTTTAGAGAACCAAGTGGAAGAAGTTCGCAGACAGTCTGCCGAGGCGGAACCAACGCTGACTGAGGAACCGCTGGCGAGTCCTCAGACGGAGGACGAGCTAAAAGAAATTTCGAAGTTGCCTGACTGCGCAAAGGAACTTCAGGTGTTCGATGGATCTCGGGAGCATTATGCGTCCTGGATCCATAGCGTAGAACAGGTCCTCAATGACTACGAACTTGTAAGGCACAAGCCGATATATAGGGCCATATTGAGGCACATTAGGTGCAAGATTCGGGGGGCAGCAGATGCTGCGCTAGTGTCCCATAACATTCTTAATTCCGACTGGAAAAAGATTAAGGAGATTCTCGCTCTGCACTACGCAGATGTTAGGGACATAGAAACCCTAGACCAACAACTCACGCTCATGACACAAGGGCGTCAGAAGTTGTCAGAGTTTTACGCCCAGATTAATATGCAGTTATCTCTAATGATTAACAGCATCAACGCTGACAAATATGTCCATGGGGAAACAATTGAAGCACTGGCAGTGGCACACCGACGCAGAGCACTGGACGTATTCATACGAGGGCTTAACGGTGACCTGCCTACCCTGCTCCTCATGCAGAAACCGAAATCCCTACCTGAGGCATACTCGGCATGTCTCACGTTCATGAATGTGGATCGCCGTAACGCGATCTACCGGCCACCACAGGCGTTGAATGGAAGCGGCCGAATGTTCGGCGACACATACCAATCTCCGACGCACCAATACTTTCAGCGAAATAACAGAGGATATACGGGCACATGGCAGAACCCAGCCCAGGGTAGATACAATTACGCCGCACAACCAAATGGGAACTATATTAGCCGACCCCAAAATCAAGGGAGAACGAATCCGCCCTATGCTGGATCAGGCCAAACCAGGAATAGCCACCAGTCTGCACAAAGCTGGCGCACCAACGGCAGCTCCCCCGCGACCATTAAGGTGAACGACAATTCATCTTCACAAACCCGCGAGACAGGTAACTCTAGGTACGACAGCCCAAAAAGGAGTCAAGGGCCTACGAGCTCTCCAACTAATAACCCCTTCAAAAAACAAAAACTATTCCATTTGGTACCCGTAGACGAGGAAGAGGGGGAGATCGTAGTCAACGAACCAACAGGCGACCAAGTAAATTTTACCATAGGGGCCTCGTGTCCGGCGTACCGTATCTAGAATACGCCACACAGGATTTGGGTGTCTTAGAATTTTTGGTGGACACGGGGGCAAATAAGAATTATATAAGCGAGCGGGTGGCTCGAAATACTATACCAGTAGAGAAGCCGTTTCAGGTGACTTCCGCGGGGGGCACCATAAAAGTTGACAAAAAAATATGCGGAAATTTTTTTAAATTCGTAGGCAGAGACCTCATCACAACATTCTTTGTCCTCCCGGGACTAGAAACATTCGATGGGATAATAGGGGATGATACTCTGTCGGAAATTAAGGCAGTTTTAGACAGGGAACTTAACACTCTCATTCTAAAACCAGACATCCTGCTGCCTCTTAAACGAAAAATAACACAGCAAGTTAACAACATCAATCTTAGCGTCCCCCTCGATAACAATATTAAGGACCTTACAAAAAAGAAACTCTACCAGGAACTAGAAAAATATGAAATCTTATTTGGCCCAGTCGATCAAGGCATGGAAATCCAAACCAATGTGCAAGCCGAAATTAAAACTAATACAGACAACCCAATATACACCAAAAGCTACCCATACCCAGTTAACATGCGAGAGGAAGTCGAAAGACAAATTCAGGAACTCCTGTCGCTGGGCATTATTCGTCCTTCAAGGAGTCCCTACAACTCTCCCATATGGGTCGTCCCGAAAAAGTCCGGTCCAGACGAAGAAAAGAAATATCGGATGGTCATTGACTTTAAGAGGCTGAACGCCGTCACCATACCTGACACATACCCGATCCCAGACATCAACGGCACAATTGCTAGCCTTGGCGAAGCCAAATATTTTACCACCCTGGACCTAACTTCGGGATTTCATCAAATCCCAATGAAGGAAGCTGACATTCCCAAAACAGCATTTTCCACCATGAATGGGAAATATGAATTCCTGCGCCTTCCTTTCGGTCTAAGAAACGCGCCTTCAATTTTTCAGCGCATGATAGACGATGTCTTCAAGGAATTCATAGGTCGAATCTGTTTTGTATATATCGACGATATAATAATTTTCAGCAAAAATGAATCTACCCACCTAGAGGACATCGAAATAATCCTTTCCAGACTACTAGCTGCGGGGCTCAAAGTCAACCTCCAAAAAACCCAGTTTCTTAAAACCAGCGTAGAATTCCTGGGTTACATCGTAACTTCCGATGGCATTTTGCCAGATCCAAAAAAAATAAACTCGATCAAGAACTTGCTGCCACCTTCAAACCTAAAGGAACTCAAAAGTTTTTTAGGTCTAACCTCTTATTACAGGAAGTTTATTCGCGATTACGCGAAAATTGCAAAACCCTTAACTAATCTTACAAGAGGCGAACACGCACAAGTTAAAGCTACACAGTCCAAAAAGGTACCAATATCATTAGACGAAGACGCCCTAAGGGCTTTCGAAGAGCTTAAGGAGGTGTTAACAACTTCAGAAGTCTTAACATTTCCCAACTTCGAGAAAGCATTTAATCTAACTACAGACGCCTCAGACTACGCTATTGGCGCAGTATTATCCCAGGATTACGACGGTAAGGACACGCCGATAGCATTCATATCGAGAAGCTTGACAACCACAGAGGAAGGATATGCTACAAACGAAAAAGAAATGCTCGCCATTGTCTGGGCATTAGATAACCTCCGTAGCTATTTATATGGTGCGAAGAAAATACGTATATTTACTGACCACCAACCGCTAACTTTCTCCCTTAGCAATCGTAACAATAATGCCAATGCAATACCGCCCGCATCCGAGGTCGATAGCCAGGGCGCAACTATGGGATCAGATACGGTTCACAGCGCAGAACAGGAAAATACAGACCTATTCCCATTCGTAGAAGTGCCGTTGAACGTTTACAGAAACCAGATAATATTCGGGGGTAGGCTTCAGATTTTCGAAGAACCGCATCCTGGACACTCACGTCACTATGTGGGGATAGAGAGTTTATGCGAAAACGAACTGGTCAACATATTAAGAGCAAAGCTTAACCCAAATGTTATTAACGGTATCAAAATCCCGGAAAATAAATTAGGTCTGTTACAGAAAGTTTATTTGGAGCATTTTAATAATTACAAAATCCGAATAGCGCAAACCCTTGTCGAGGATTTGCGGAATCCAGATATGGTGTGCGATGCAATAATGAGAGAACACAAGAGGGCCCACCGCAATGCCAAGGAGAATAGGAAGCAGATTCTAGAGCGTTATTATTTCCCCAAAATGAGCAGCCAAATTAGGAAATATGTACTGGCTTGTGAAACATGCAAGCTTAATAAGTATGATAGGCACCCTAATAAACCCGAACTACAAACTACGCCGATCCCATCGCGACCGTGCGAGATCCTTCACGTAGACATATTTGAGATCCAGGGGGAAAAATTTTTGAGTTGCATCGACAAATTTTCAAAATTCACTAAACTTTTCCATTTTACAATTCCAAAAATTTTAGTTACTGACAACGAAAGAGGATTAGTCAACCCCATAGTACAAAACTTGTTAGAGTCTCTGGGAATTCGACTTTACCGCACTCCAACGCAGAGAAGTGAGGTGAATGGCCAAATAGAGAGATGCCACTCCACCTTACTAGAAATCTTTAGATGCCTGAAAGCGGAAAACACGGATCTCAGGACTAAGGAACTCGTTAATATAGCGGTAGATCGTTATAATAACTCAGTCCATTCAGTAACAAATAAAAAACCTTCCGAAATTTTCTTTAACCGCTCAGAAGCCTCCAACTATCAGGAACTCCTTGGCAAAAGCGCGGAAATGAATAGGCACATCAAGACACTATTAATGGAGAAACAAATCGCACAAATAGAAAAACATAATAAAAAAGAACGCTCCCGGAGCGGTATGACGAAAATGACGTCATATACGTAAAAGATAAACAAATAAAAGGCAAGCAAAAACCTCTCTACAAAAAAGAAGTTGTTGCTAGGGACAACGAAGTCTCGGTGACCACGCAAAGTGGTAAGAGAATCCACAAATTACACATAAAAAACGTTAAACGAAGGAGACAGCTTCCTCCTACGTAACATTCAACATTTTCAAAAAAAAAAATAAACAACATTTTAAAAATTGCTAAAAAAAAAGAGAGAAAATAAATAATTGGGTACTTAGAGGGAGTTGATCTAACAAAAGCGGGTTTGTTAGTGGGACAAATCGTGCCTTAATAGGTTGCAGCGCCATCGAATTCGACAAATGGCTACGTTGCTCCCAAAAAGGATAACACGATCCCCCGTAACTGGTTCGAGAAACGACAACACCTCTGCCCCAAAACAAGACAAAAAATTAAAACTTATGCGCCTAATCCGCTAAGCAAAAATATGAAAGTCTCTGCGCCTAATCCGTAGATTGACCAAAAAAATTAAGAAAATAATTAAGCTTATGCGCCTAATCCGCTAAGCAAAAATATGAAAGTCTCTGCGCCTAATCCGTAGATTGACCAAAAAAAATTAAGAAAATAATTAAGCTTATGCGCCTAATCCGCTAAGCAAAAATATGAAAGTCTCTGCGGCTAATCCGTAGATTGACCAAAAAAAAAAAAATTAAGACAATAATTAGCAAATTCTTTTCAAAAATTCAATTTAAAGAAGAAGAGAAACAAACAAACAAACTATTTTTCAGAAAAGTGACAAAATTTAATTTCCTGCTCTTAATTCGCAAAAAAATTTAATTTTGTTCTTTCTCTTCAAAAAATAAAAAAAGAAAAAAGAAGACACAATTTTTTTCATGTCCTATTTCTCCTTATTCTATCTCTTTTTTCTCTATACTATACTACTGCAATTTGTTTAATTTCCTTTGATTGTACACTTAGCATTAATTCCTTAATACCGTTTCACTCTTTCTCAATTAACGACAACGTAGTAAATAAAAATCAACCTTTAACGCAGTAACAACGCAGCGAAACCAGAAAAGGAAAAATTACCCTTTTTCTTTTTCTGCAAACTCGATAAACAAAAAAGAAAGAAAAATTAATTTCTCCAAAAAATGTTTTTATTTTATTTCTATTTATCTAACACATACTAAAATCAATTTCTCTAAAAAAAAAAACAAAAAAAAAAAAAAATTTTATTTTATTTTTGTTTATCTAATACGTACTAACATACAAAAAGTGTTTACAAAATAAAATAAAAAAAAAATTTTTTTTTGTTCAGTAACTTTAAATTAATATGATTATTTTTACTGTTTTTGAAAAAATGAAAAAAGATGAACTACTAATTACTAAACCACTACTACTTACTAAAACACTAACACACTAACGTAAAATAAAATTAGATATTTTGTGTTGCAGATTCCCACTGCTGGCAAATGCCATCAGCGGTCTGAACATTTTCAATTACAAGGCTCCGATCGTAACAATCCAAAATGGAAACGGGTGGATCATTGGTGGGTCATTCAAATTGGTACACGTCATCAATCTACAGCAATATGCTACAACTATGAGGCAAATGAGAAACTTAACAAACCGAATCGAGGACCAGACACTAGCACAGCACTACATTAATCAAACGCTAGAACGACTTCATGAACTAATGGGCAACACAGGTAAAAGAAGAAACACTCGATCTATTGACTGGCTAGGCTCAGCGTGGAAATGGATAGCAAGATCACCTGACGCAACGGATTGGAGCAATATCCTTCACAGTCAAAATCAGATAATTCAGAATAGCAACCATCAATACAGAGTCAATAAGAAACTATTCACGGCTACACAGGAGGTATTGAGAAAAATCGACGAGGTTGTGGACCGCACGAATAACGTGGCAAAGGAAACAGAAATCATGGAATTCAGACAAAACGCACTTCACAACATTTTTCTTCTTCGCGAGGATGTAAACGAAATGGTGCGGGGATGCCAGTTGGCAAAGAATGGAATTGTCAACACCAACCTACTGGATATGGACGAAGTTAACCAGATTCTATCCGAAATAGAAACGCTCCCATATCAGAATATAATAGAAGCAATCGAATATGGCCAACCGTCGGTATTGACTAACGGGACACTTCTCCTCTACGTCCTTTCAATGCCAAAGGTAACAGCTAAGAAGTATAATCTACTGGTCACTCGCGCTGGAATCGACTAGATCTTCCTTTTGGCAGGATGCTCATAAACCAGGAAGAGACGTACGGCCTAAAAGGAAACTGCTTGGCAATCAGCTCATCCACGGTATGTAAATTAGAATCCTTAACTAAACTGGAAGAAAGCAGTTGCCTACCGCGACTCTTAAAAGGTGGAGAAGCCAACTGCGAATTCATCAGACAGAATGGGTCATATATAGAGCTGATAAACGAGAACACTGTGTTTATATCGAACTTCCAAGGAGTAATCAAAAGTGGCAATGCCTCGAGTACGGTAAATGGCACCTATGTAATCCAATTAAATAACGAAACAGTTGCCATTGGTGACCAAGTATTTTCTAGCTATGAAACCATTACCGCACAGGCCCTTCCAGCAGTACTATCAAAGGTGAAGAGCCATACAATGAAGGTCAACCTAGAATACGTCCACGACCTGACTATGGGAAACATAAGGTATCTTGGGTACGTTAATGAAAAGGTAAATTTCTATCTCGCTTCAGAAATCCTCTCAATATGCGCAATTGTTCTTATTGACGGCATGCTGTGGAAATGCTATAATAAAAAGCTAGACCTTCCGCCAGTTGAAATTCCGACTCATTGGTCAGATGACACTCACAACAACAAAATCATTAGAGGAAAATCAGCTCCTGAAATTTATCGCCTGGACAATAGCCTACCAGTCACACCAGCCAGTACCAATATGTCGCCAGGAAATTGCAATTACTCTCTACAAAATTTTACCCCATCGCGATTTTCGACCTTTGATCTGCGGGACGCAGATCTTTAAAGGGGGAGGAGTTATGTTGCCTTATACTACCAAACTTGCCAATGCCACACCCTGTGATCACATTGCACTACACGTGACACCATTGCTCTAATTAAAGTTCACAGAAGAACTTTCGCTGACGCGACACACGCGCAAGCGGTCAATAACAATATCAATATTTGGGAATTGTAATGCAAGCGTATTGATCAACACACGCAACCCAACGGTTGCGAAATACCGGCAAGTGGTGGGAACTGCAACGTTAGCGATAAGCTTAGTTTAGGAAGTTAGATTGTAAGTGAAATGTAAATTATAATTCAGTTAAGTTTCGGAGTGCAAGAAGCACATATTAAATTGTAAAGAACCAAATCTAAGTTTAGTGTCTTTATTTGGGAAAAGGTGAACCGTCGGAGTTCACCCAGCTTTAATTTTTTAACAGTTCCCAGTTAACGGAACTTAAGTTATATATTACTGTATATCACAAAAATATATGAGCAAGAGAGGGATGGAAGATCACATGTACACGAATGGATGGGGAAGGATTGTCAATTCGCCTTTAAGAAGCTGTTAGAAACTTTCATTGACAGCTGGGGAAGGCCTGGTAGCTATATCACATGCCATATACCTGCTAGCCTACTTGCAGGGACAGTCACAAATCACGCCGCTCCTTCAAAATCACGGGATCAGCCAACTCTACTTTTAATACTGCATCAGGGTGTGTAACTCTGCGCAGCACCATATTATTGCGCTCATACTAAGGCTGTGTATCTCTGCTCAGTGGCACTTTAATGCGTTGATACCGTCGGGTGGCGCTACTGGCGTTTGTCGATTTGCACTTAAATATGAACTCACCACTAGAGTGACTCTTGGTGATGCAAGAAGTGGCAATTCACACCTTGTGCATCACAAGAGGTCGTTCTAGTAGCGGGTCCGGTTTCATCGGTTATTCTGAGATTTCGGCGCCAATTGCCACCATTTGCGTGAAGGGGAAATTGCTTCTGAAAAGTCTCAAAAGGGAATATTCCTGAGCTTCATTCCCCCAGAGACCGTTATTTTCGTTGTATCACTTTTTCCTGAATATCGTTTTCTAAACTGAGATCTCTCTGACTTACTGATCAATTGTACTGAACTGAAGTTGAATCGTCAATGTTATATTTATAAATGTCTACATCCAAAATGATAATCGAACACATCTATTACAGAAACATTTTTTTCAATTCTCTGCTAATTCAAAGATGTTGTGGAAGTGGCCAATTCGTTAAGCATGACCTTAACGAAGACTGCGGAGATGCATGGGAACGCTTTTTTGTTTTTACCAAGCGTAATTTTTATTAGCTTCCAACCAAGTAGAAATCGGAGGTATCAGTTCAGTTTCACATGTATGAGGTCCTCAACGAGTTTCGAAACCATGATCCCATTCTACAAAAGTTCGAACTAAGAGTACAGCCATGGCCACTTTACTTTCTTGGGGAAGGAGAAAGATAACGAGGGTAGATAAAAAAAAATAGTTCTTAAACGCTCAGTGTTCCCTAAAACATTCCTCTCTGTATTTATATACGAATAAATTTATTTAGTAGGCCATCGCCGTTAGGAGAAATGCTCACTTTACAATGAAATTGTTCGCCACAATTTGCAATGCTAACGCAAAATATTACAATCACCCCTATTCTGCATTTCGATGACGTTCCCGCTCTACGCCTGCTGGGATCGAAAGTGGGTATTCTTAGTTACGCTTTAATTGAAAGAAGAAGAGAGCTATAAGTGTTTCAAAATCAGCTGTTTGCCTAGGAATGTGTGAAACTGAAACATACCAAAGCAAACCTACACAAATTAGTGCCGTTGAAATAAAAGTAAAATTTTGTTATGATTTATAAACTTAATTACATATGTTTATATATATATATATATATATGGCGCGATATACAACAGTTATATCACCAACCTCCTAGGAGATTTTTGCCCCGAGCTTCTCTTCCAATTTGTGGTGTGCCGCTTTGAAATTTTTCCTACAAATTGGCGGGCCCTACGGTTTTTCGCCGACTCCGAACGGCATCTACAAAGCAGATGAATTTTTTGCTGAGAAGCCTTTCATGGCAGAAGTACACTCGGAGAGTTTGCCAAACCACTGCCGAGGGGCGACCCCATTTTGAAAAAACTTTTTCAAACCACTTTTTGATGTAACCTGCACCAGGGATCGAACCCGGACCTTCGGTGTGGTAGGCCGGCAACACTACCTCCACACCACTGTGGCCGCCTACATATGTTTGTGCACTAAGGTAAATGTCCATAATTTCGTGGTACTAAGGAATTTTCTGACTTTCTACCTCTCTTGCGTAAAAACGGATGAAGGAAAACTAAAAAAGTAAATTTTTCCCATTGAGTTGATCTATTAAGATAGCTTTCCATTTAATTTCAAACAAAACTAACAAATGTCGTGGCAAAAATTTTCTGATGTACCTAACTTCGTGGTAAAGTGTCCCTAATTTCGTGGTATTTGGTTAAACTCTAATTCTATGGAAAATGAAAGTTATTTTAAACGCAAATTCCTAAAATTTATTTATTAAAATTTATGTTCAAAAATTTTAAATTTTAAATAATTTTTTTATTGTTATTGTATTTATGAAAAGAAAGCGTTTTAAGACCAAGTAAGTATTAATTTGTTTAGTACTTAGTAATCAATTGATTAGACGGATTTTTTAATTGTTAATGATTACTTCAATTGGCTTTTGAGAAAAGGCAATTAGTAATTGGTTGCGATTGAAAAAATCAAAAAAAAACCAATAAAAAAAAATTTATTTAACTGATGTAATTTGTTACTTTTCTCAAATTACTTTTATTTATTATTACTAAAAATGTTTTTTTTTTTAATTTTTGTGTTTTTTTGGTCTTTTAAGTTTGTTTTTATTTTTAAACAAAATAAATAATTAAAAAAAAATAGTTTTAAAACAAAAATTTTTTTGGTATATTTTTAATTTATTTGTATTTTTTTAATTTTTTGATTTTTTTTTAATTTAATTTGGTTTTTTATTCTTTTTTTTAATTTTTTGGTTTCTTGTTAACAATATATCTAAATGCGCAGTATACCTCGAAATTAGGGGCATGCGATAAAATTGATGTAGGTAATTTCGTGGTATCGCTTTAAGCGGTAATATGAGTTTTATATTTAAATTTTTTTGTTTATTATCGCTATTCATTCATAACAAAAGCAAAAAAGTATAAATCTTGGCATATTTTTTTAAATTAAATGAAAAATTATTGAATAAACAAAAGTTCTATAATGCCATTATTTCGTTAAAACACAAGCACAAGCAGAGCTTTTCGATTAAAATATTTACGAATGGGTTAATAAAAGTGTCCCACGAAATTACGTCAAAATCTTCCTCAGGGGTTTATTTAATAATTAAAATACTTAAAATAATAGGGTATCGGGTTATGAAATGTGAAAGAAAATAAGGAAAACATAAAATATTATATTCCCATAATTTCGTGGGTACCACGAAATTAGGTACATCACAAAAAACATGTGTCCCTAATTTCGTGGTATTTAAATATTAAATGAAATGTAAATGAAAAGTTATTGAAATAAGTTTTACAGTATTAAAAACTTTTAAGAAATGTTAAATAAAACCAAAAAAATTATCGTCAAAAAAAAAAATTTAAAGATACAATTTTTACATGCTTAACAAATTCTACTGGTCTCCTTAACAGTTTCCTTAAGAGGCCTCCCTACAAAAGGCTCATTTTCTGAGCTTCCAACTTTATAATGATTGTTGTTGTCATAGGTTAAATTTTAAAAAAATTTTTAAAATATCCATTATTACACCCGAAAAGTTAATCTTTATTATAAAATTTTCAGTTTTAAAAAAAACTCGCCAAATTTCTTGTTTGAAAGAAAAAATCGAAATACCACGAAATAACGTACTACCACGAAATTATGGACATTTACCTTATTAAATAAATTGATTGAAATTTTATAGATCAATTGATTGATTTTAGCAGACAACGCTGGACCAACAAAAAGCAAGAAGACCACATCGTCAGTAGGTAGCTGGCATTTTCAATAGAGTTGGTGCTAGAAGAGTCTGCTTCGTCGACCAGGTACTCAGATGGTTAGCTACGCCGAGCAAACATTAGCCATGTCAGGGTTAACTTTTGACTGCATGGAGACATTCGCTGCTCCGGAAATGACAAAGGAGTTTACCGAGTATGTGTGGGTGCTATGAAGTGGCTGCCGGTGCACGTTTGGATATAATGGCAAAGCAATGTAGAAGTCAAAGCCAATTTCTTAGTTTTAATGGCGTTAGTAAAATTGTTAGATTGGTGTTTTGAACGCTAGTCCAATTTTCGGTAATTGTTTACAACCCTTGCCGAGTGCGCGTCCAAAAATAGTGAATCTACGGAAGAGGACTCATATTTGTGCCACCGATACGCGACTTTTGACACCCCTCCCTACGTTTTTGGACGAATATTAGCACTCGGCATCGGTCGCAAACAATTACCCTGCAAACATATCAAAAAACATCATTATAGCACAAAAACAAAATAACTATAGCGATCTTTTTACAACTTTTATATACGAGTTTTTCTTAAATTTTAAGAATTTTAACAAAAAATCGCGGAAATTAATCTTACATTGTTTGCAAAATAAAAAATAAGAAGTTATCCGCCAACAAAATTGCAGCGTAGAAAGGCGGAGCTACGAAATGTAGGCAGAATTATATGTTTCGAAGTTGAACTGAACGGAATTGAAACACAGATTAACAAAGTTGCCAAACGTAGAAAATTTCGATCCAAGTCGAAATGCAGAATATTGGTGAATATTTGCAAATTATACTAAGCAAATGTTTTGAAAACAAAAACCAAAACTTTATTATCAAACTTAAAGGACTGCAGGTCCTTACACTCAAAAAAATAATGTTACTGTGCTAACTCGCCCAGATATCCTAACGATGTTAAAACACTGAACTTGGGGAGTACACAGTTTATTTAATATAAGAATTAACTAATTCAGTACTACTAATTAGGTAAGCTAAGTTACAATGCGCGTCCCGAACTCGACTGCTCGTTCCGTGTCATCTGCTTCCCTTTATAGCCGATGTCTAATCGGTTCTTTTTAATAGCGGCTAATAGAAAAAATTAATTCACAAAAATTGATTTTTTACGGATTTCTGGTTTTCAGCTGTTGAAATTAAAACAATATTATGCACGCACTATTTATTAAAACATATTACACGACTCACTTAGTAATATTTACCAATTAAAATAGGAAGAGTTTCCATTAATCCTCAACCATTTACCAACTCAGTCAAATTAACATCTTCTATCTTTGCGAATTATGTATACTGTATTATGCACAGCCACCGACGTGTCAGACGGACGGTGACGGTTGACGTACGTGAGCAAATTTGCGATTTTTTATGAACGTTGGGCTTACGTAGAAACATTCAATACAGTGTTACCATTCCTCAGTTTGCAGAGAACTGCAAAAATCATAATTTTCCTGATTTAATCAAACAACAAAATTTTTATTCACATTTAATCATGCAAATAAGCTCACGAATGAATAAACTCAGCATCAAATAAGCTCACAAATGAATAAACTCAGCATCAATGCATCAATGATAGGCTCCGTAAGAATGATTGCACGCGATTGATCTAACATGTTGCAGATACGCGAGTATGATCAAACGAAGGCTTGAGTGGAACAAAATCAAACCACGAGAGTTAGTAACGTTTAGTTCGGCAAACAAATAATATTGTAAGCAATGTCAATCGATGAAGCTTTTGTGTTAGAACAAATTTTCAAGAAAGCTTATACCTTGTTGCCACGGCGCAAGGGTAGAAGTGTAATATGGAGCATATTGTCTGAGATAATAAAATATGATGGAGTTGTTCTGGAGGGGTATGTTTATTGCCGAACGTGTTCCAAACTAATTAAGTATTCTCCAAAACAATCATCAAATTTGAGCCGTAATAAGTGCTGCCAGCCACTTAGAGATATAAGATGTCTAAAAACAGTGAATGCAGAAGATAAGAATAAAACCATTTATGCATGTATAGAATGGACAAGTGAAGATATGCAACCATTTTCAGCTGTAAATGGTTCCGGATTTATAAAGCTAACAAAATGGTTTATTAAGATAGGAGCAAAATATGGAGAAGATGTTGATGTTGAAGACTTGCTTCCAGATCCCACAACTCGTTCCAGGCAAACCAAGAAATTAGCAGATGAGAAAAGAAAAGAAATCAGTGATGAAATATCTGACGTTGTTCGAAAAGGTGGTGCATCAGCCACAATCGACTTATGGACAGATAACTATGTGCACAGGAATTTTTTGGGAGTTACCTTGCATTACGAAATGAATTCGAAATTATGTGACATTGTTTTGGGTATCAAGTCTATGGACTTCGAACGTTCCACCGGTAGTAACATTTTCGCCAAGTTGAGTACTGTATTTGGTAAGTTTGGAATAAATAATATGGAGGAAATTAAATTCGTGACGGACAGACGCTCAAATATAGTGAAAGCTTTGGAAGATAATACTCGTTTAAACTGCAGCAGTCATTAGTTTGCAAACACTCTGGAACGCTCCTTTAAGGAAACGGTAGAGCTGTCAGAGCTTATAGATTCATGCAAAAAAATTGTAAAGTATTTTAAAAAAGCCAATTTGCAGCAACAATTAAAAACCACTTTAAAAAATGAATGCCCTACACGCTGGAATTCCATTTTTTATATGTTTAAGTCAATTGTAGACAATTGGTTTCAAATAAACGAGATACTGCGTGAAAAGGAAGATACTCAACGAATGCTGCTAATCAATATCTCAACTCTTAAAGAGTTAGTTGACTTATGCAGTGATTTTGAAATTATATTTAAAAAGCTACAACTTTGCAGTTCCCCGTCGTAATGTTTCGTTATACCCTCAATTCAAAAAGTTAGGAAGCTTTGCGAGCCTAAAGATGCTGACGTTACAGCTATATTAACGCTGAAAAAAAACATCATCGTAAACGTTGAGAGCACCTGGCTTTCAAATATCAGCTTATGGCAAAAAGCTGCTTTCTTTTTATACTCTCCAGCTGTAAGTCTGCAACAAACCGATTTAAATGATGTTAAGAGTTTTTGTGTTTCTTTAATTGAAAATATACGTAAGCTTGCTCCCTCATCATCTTCATCGTCACATCTCAATTCACCAACTCCATATGCACCTTCTGACTCTGCTTCACAATTTTTATTTAATGACAGCAGTTTTCCTACAGTATCAGAAACCGAAGCTACAAACGATTCACCTCTCAAAAAAGATCTCAACTTTTTCTTTCCTGAATTGGTAAAAAAAGCTACAAACACAACTCTGAACACACCTACAGAAGAGATCGATAGATACTGCAAGGAAAATGTTGAAATAACTGATGAGTTCGATGTGCTAAAATGGTGGAAATCTAAAGAAAAGCCGTATCCACATTTATCTAAAGTCGCACTTCAAATTCATTCCATTCCTGCTAGTAGTGCAGCTGTTGAGCGTACTTTTTCATTAGCCGGTAACGTTATAACTGAAAAAAGAAATCGACTTGGTCCCGAATCCGTAGACAGTATTATATTTTTAAATTCATATTTTAAAAATTTTGAAAAATAATGAAATAGTTTAACTTCAAACATTGAATCGTATGGTTCGTAAAGAATTATTTGTGAGCAGAAATTTGCTTTTATAATATATGCTAATATTTATTATTACTTATTATTTATTTATTTATGAAATATGTGTTGCTTTTATTCTTATTTAAAGACTGAAATGTGAAAATAAGTATTAATTTGTTCCTATGGGTTAATTTTAGTCAAACTGTAAGTGTAAATAATTTTTTTGTGCTTATATTTTTTTTATTTATTTACTTAATATCTAATATTACATATTTATTTCTTATTTATCGAATATTTGTACCTTTTATTCTTGTTTAAAGACTGAAATATGAAAATAAATATTAATTTATTGCTATGGGTTAATTTTGCTTGTTAATTTATTCGTTGGCTTTTCTTACACTGTCCCGTCTTGAATATGTGCATGAGCATTGAGTTTTACTCTTTGCCTTTTCTTGTTGATGAGTGTAATCGTTTTTTGATCAAACGAACAAAAGTCTGTATTGATTGAAATTGGCGAAAAATCAGTAAAATCGTGTGTGCGACACGTTGCGAATAGTATGATTGAGTTTCAATCAATGTCGCTCATGTTCGGCTGAGCGTGTATGATCGCTGACTTTGATCAAAGTTCATAGCACCATCGAACTTCGTTGTGTTTGAGTAAAGCCAGTCTCTGATGCTTACCCAAACCTCTACTTTTGTGTTTGTAATTTTTCATTTTGTAAAATGTCGAAAATAATATTAAATAACTACATAAGGTACATTTATTTATAAACTGTAACATAAGTCAAAATTTTTAAGACATTTCGACAATATTTAAAACTTTTTTGGGTATTTTTGTAAAATAGTTGCGAACGGCCCAAACTCAACATGCAAATAGTTGAATAGGCAACACTGTGTGGCGAAGAGCGCTCAGCTGACACGTTTCTTACGTAAAAATCAGAAATTTTTTGGTTTTGACGTAGCGACGTGCGTAAAACGTACGTCACGAACGTCGGTGAAAAATCGCTTACACGCAATTCTCATAAGGTAGGTCGTGTCAGCTGACACGTCGTCCGTTTTTCCGTCGGTGGCTGTTTGCAGCTTTAGGCTTGAGACAACCGTGGCGCCTACCGATCGTTTTGCATTCGTACTCACAACTTCGTTTTTTTGTTCTTTTGTTTGTCTTTCAAATAACAAAATGTTCAGCTTAACCTTGTATTTACTTGCTTCAAACATTTTTTTGTTTTATTTCATGTTTGAATAATATTTGGTTTAAAAGTTCCATGAATGTGTTTGTTAGCTCACTCGCGCTAACATGCAAGATATTTCAAACACTGCTCTGTTTAAAAAATCGGGTTAAATTTTTCTGAGTGTATATATCATCTATCGTCAAAACGCTTCCCGGGGGTAGCTTCGACGGGGCAGCACTGTACACACACAAAAACGACGCTGCTAATTCTGCTCCGCTGTTCACTGAATTTCTTCAAAACTTTGCCAAATGCTTGCCAGTTAATTCGAGGAAAATCTACGCAATGCCCAAAAAGGCCTATTCTTATTAAAAGAATTGCAAATTAATATTTTGTTTAATTCTGCTTTCAACTTTCAATAGTTCAACACAACGAGTAATAACGATTGTGAATTAATGTTTGCTGTAAAAGGCGATAATAATGCGCGATGCTTACTTTGCGGAACGTTCTTATGCAACCGTAATTTTAGATATTTTCAAACATTTGCTCTTGATAAAGCTTTATCCAGACGAAATATATATTCCTGAAATGTTGGGGGAGATTTATTATCAATAAGCACGATATCAAAGGAATTTTTAATTGTTTTAAATTTTTTGCGCTTTTTAGCTTGACCAAATGCCAGACATAACAGTTTTATTTTTCCTTTTCCAAAATAATGAATTACTTTTTGTATTTTGCATTTAGGTTTTATATGTATGTAGGTACGTATGTTTGCTTGTACAAATGTGTGCCTAATCAAAAACTATTCACCCTTAACCATTAACCGAATAAACACAACTATTCGGTACCACTATTCGAATAATGAAACAAGTATTGCTACTGCTTGTGCACACATTTGAACACGCAAACATACATACATACATACAAAACATAACATAGGTACAAGCAAAGAAAACAGCGAATATCGTTTTAAAAATCTATCTAATCTATTAGTAAAAATATTCGCCGTCGCGTACGTACGCGTTGGCGACGGTGAGTACCGAATAAGATTTAATTATGAGTTGTATGAGCTTTACGCAGACGTCGACATAGTACAGGGCATTAAAACGCAGCGGCTTCACTGGCTAGGCCACGTCGTGCGAATGAACGAAGACCAGAAGGTATACTTATCGGCACCCGCCGGTGGAAGCAGAGGAAGAGGAAGACCACCACTCCGATGGAAGGACCAAGTGGAGACCGACCTGCGATCTCGCGTGGTCTCCAATTGGCGGCAGTTGGCGCAACGAAGAAATGACTGGCGAGCTATGTTGGACGGTAAAAATCGCTCAGGCGGTTAGATGGCCATTTAAAGAAGAAGAAGATTAAAAATATTCGAATAGCACTATTCGAATAAACGAATAATACTATTAGAATAAACGAATACAAAATTCGAATAAATACTATTCGAATTTTTTGTATCCGTCGAATAAAAATTTTATTTATTCGAATAATTTTTATTCGAATAGTCCTATGCTCATCAGGACACAGCCTATAAGGTCGCCGTTGTACTGTTTTGTTCGAGTCGATCAAACGAATTTTCATTTCTCCAGTACAAACCCTTGTAGTAGGAGTACCATTTATAAATGCTGTAGCATATTGTTCAACTACTTTCATTAAATTGTCTTTCTCAGTGCCTACTAACTCAGTATCAATATTCTTCAAACTACCTGATGACTCAGATTTTGTACAAATACATACAGCTCTAGATTTAACAATTTCAAACTTATCTACTGCTAATATAACATTAAAACCTTGATTAAGAATTTCACGATCAACAACTATGTCATTTTTCAATTGCGTATCCTGTACTGCATGGAATTATATTTCTAAATTATTTTCTGTTTTTGGTTTTTACGGTCTTTCTATTTACATATATTTGTAACATTTGCAAGCTCGAGACCAAGTGAACAATAATAATTGGTTTCAATTATTATATTCGATTTTGTGGAAAAATTGATATTTGGAGAAAAAATTACAAAGCTAGTCACAGCGATGGATAGGATTACATGTTTCAAAGTGTCCCCACTTATCATCAGATCCCTTTTCGGACACTGGGATATGAACCCGTGTCTGCACCAACGCCGCTGTTAGAAATCTAACAACTCAGCTATGATGCCCTGTGACGTCACGATGCATTCATCCCCACTTCAATTTTTCCTTTGGTTTTGTTGTTTTAGTCTTGCCAACAGTATACACACATTGCTTTAGACTATCAGTCCATATGTATCAATGCGTGTGTTGGGCTTGTTTGTTTGTACATTGTTATTGTACTTAACCCGTGCTCTGGTTTAGTGTATTTTTGTTTTTGGTTTTTACGGTCTTTCTATTTACATATATTTGTAACATTTGCAAGCTCGAGACCAAGTGAACAATAATAATTGGTTTCAATTATTATATTCGATTTTGTGGAAAAATTGATATTTGGAGAAAAAATTTATTACAAAGCTAGTCACAGCGATGGATAGGATTACATGTTTCAAAGTGTCCCCACTTATCATCAGATCCCTTTTCGGACACTGGGATATGAACCCGTGTCTGCACCAACGCCGCTGTTAGAAATCTAACAACTCAGCTATGATGCCCTGTGACGTCACGATGCATTCATTCCCACTTCAATTTTTCCTCTTATATTATTTTCGTTAATATTGACATTACTTAACCCTTAAAAGCCTGGAGTATCAAATTTGATACCAGACCTACTTATCCCATTGTAGAGATGCATTTTATTGCTTTTTTATGTTTGAATGCTTTTCTGTGTGAAATGAGTGTGACTTGCTAACCCTGTTCAAATAACGGGACATAGTATTTTCGTGCCGGATTGAAAGCGTCATATATTTTTACTAAAAGTTTATCAAAATAAATCTTTCACACAGTTAATTTTTTCTGCAAATAAAAATACGTTTCGGGTGTGTGTGTGTATTGTTTTTTCTCTTAAATTATTTTTTTTGGCAAAGTCGTACTTTAGTCGAAGAAAATCTGGCAATTTTCGGGAGTATCAAATTTGATACTTCAGGCATTACAGGTTACGAAAAATCGACTTATCTATTTCTTTGCTATGTTTAGCAAATAAATTTAATTTTTCTTGGTTAGTTTGGTGATGATAATAAATGGTTTGACAATTTTTCGTAGATATTTGTAAAACATAACTCCGGAAGAGATCGAAACATTTTTGAGATAGCTAGAAACTGGTGAAATATATGGGGATGAGGCTAGCGAAAATGAGGATGACATTCATTATGTTCCGAATCAAAAGGATACACAGACGGACACCGACGATTCAGATGGAGAGGCAGATCCATCTCCACCACTTCAATTTTCTGATCCTCAAAATTTAGGGAACAGTTGTAACACTCGAAATGAAGTGTGGAGGGTAAGAAAAATGGAGTTTGTGCAACACGCGTTTCAGTTTGAGGGAGCCGCTGAATATCCACAGGAGATTTTCGATTTAGAAACACCTTTTCAATATGAAAATATTTTTCGATAACGAAATTCTAACATTTCTTGTAAACGAGCTCAACAAATATGCTTTTCAAAAAAACCCGAACTTAAGAGAACTTGTTACCATAACGGATATACGAAAGTTCTTTGGAATTTTAATTTTTACCAGTGCATATCATTATCCAAGTTATCTCGATATCTAAGTCGACCTGAAGTTAAAAGGGGAAGACCGTCAAGCCAGGACCCTGTAAAAAAACGCAAGCAGGTGTACCGGTCTTACCTTCAACTGACGTACGGTACGACCGCGAAGGACATAAAAAAAAAATTTATGAATTCAAGAAATAAATGTAAATACAACAATTGTAACAAGCTTTCTTCCTGGATGTGTAAAAAATGTAAGATTTCTTTATGTTTCAACAAAAATAACCAATGATATGCCTTATTTCATAACAAAGAACATTAAAATTTACTACGGCTTATGTGAAGCCTAAATTCCCAAAGTAGCAAAATTTGAGTTCTATTTGTATTATTTCTTTTATTAGAACCCTGAAATACATACATCAAATTTTTTTTAACCCATTTGAAAAAAGCAGGCCTTTAAGGGTTAAAATTTGTATTGTACTGTATATTCCGGAGTCCCCAATGCCCCTAAGTATAACAATATTATTTACACGCTTGCCAGATAGCTTCTAGGCCACAGTCTCTCATATCAATGAGCACTCAGCTCCCGAATCAAAACATATCGAAAAAATCTCACCTCGCTGCATCATAACCGCTTTTGGCTTAGCTACACAGCATTGATTTACGCTTTTTTGTTGAACCGGTCCTACTTTAGCTGCCATGTTTGAACATTTATTTGCAAAATGCCCCGTTTGCCCACATCGAAGACAAGAGACGTTCGGATTTTCTTTTTGTTGTTTCACTTCAGCACTTTGTCTCAATTTGGATCTACACTCTGCAACTTTATGTCCCGCTTTCAAGCACACCACCGCCGACATCTTTGGGTTTTTAACGAAAGGCTCGGCACTCTCAATAGGACCAGCACTGCGTTTCTTATCAAACGTGAATGCCTTTAACTCCAACTGTAACTTTCTTTTCGTTTTTATATTCGTTGTAAAAATAATAATATAATGCAATCGACTATCAAAATTTGCCAAGTGTGCCAGAACATTCGATACAGCTGTCTCTTCTACGCTCATATTAAGCCATTTTGTTGTTAATGACGTCACTAAACGACTCGCATATACTGCGTGACAGTCTCCGACAGACGGCCGACTATTTAAGAGATTTAAAAACATGGCTACTGGCGTCTCTTCGCTTTCATATCTTTGCATGAATAATTCTTTGAATTCTTTCCCACTTAATGCCGGGATACGAAATTTGAGTCAACCACTGTGATGAAGTGCCCTCCATACAATTACTTAATGCCATAATAAGACCACTTCCTTCAAGTGTCTGTTCCGACAAAATAATATCCGCAGTCATGCACCATTGCGAGGCGTTGACACCAGTAACATCAGGGTTAAATTTCGGCAAAATTACACGAGTGTTTTGCCGCTGTGTATGAGTCGATGCTTGCATAGTTTTTGCCAGCTCTATTATACTCCGATTTTGCATCACGAGGATTGCGCGCCATTGTTCTTCTGAAAATGTAGGGGTCGGTACATGTCCCGCTTCTGATTTAAATTAAAAGCACTCGTTTCGTTGCCAACGTGCTCGTTCAATGATGAGTTAAGCTCCATTTTAAAAATTGGTATTTGCCCCGAATTCCCGGTGAACGTACTGCTTTCGACGCTATCAAACTCTGACTGCCTCGTTCGTGCCACCTTTTACCTTACATCGTGTAAAGTTGCAAGAACGTTACACAGTCATCTGTGTCGCTCGCTCACAGCAGCACTGAGGACTACGTGAAGCCAATGTTTATAATGGTTTCAGTCTTGCGATCTTTCGTTAAGAAATATTTGTAGTGTGCTCTCTTTCTAACCAAGCCTTTGCAATGAAATGCCATGTGTTAGTGAAAAACGACAAATTGGGCGAACTTGAAAAAATTGAACAAAATAAATAACTACAGTCATACCTTGACTAAGAGTTCAGCTACAGTCATCTCTGGCTATAAAACAATTTTGTATGAAACTAAATTCTTACTCCGACATATATATGTTTGCGTGTACAAATGTGTGCCCACGCAGTAGCAATATTTGTTTCATTATTCGAATAGTGGTACCGAATACTTGTGTTTATTCGTTTAATGGTGGTTGAATAGTTTTTGGCTTATTATCTTAATAATTAAATAGCTTTTCGTACAGTGTTGTGGGAATAATAAAATACAATTCTTGCTAAAAATTGAAGCTGTAATAGGCATTTACTATAAAGTTAATATACATTAATGTGTACTAGTATCGCCCGTGGTCGAAATTCGACCAATTTAAATTTTCTTCAGCTCCTCTAAAAATAAAACTTTGAAATAAAATACTTATTTTCGAAAAAATGTACCGAAATAGTCGGGAACTCTTTAGCTTTGGGGTCAAAGGGTAGAAGTTATGAAAAATGTTGAGTGCTACATCAAAACATGCGGTTCGGTGTCCCTGATAATAATATGCAGGCGGAAGGTCAATACTATAAGTGTTTAGGCCCGATGCCTAAATTCCGAAAAAATGGGCCACCCTAATGTCACTTTTCCGCATCCTTCCAACCACACATACCAATCCACCCACATGTATGTGCATGCCTGCATATTCATGTTTTGTCAGCAACATATACATGCATGTGGGTGTGCATGTGTAGGTTTACCTCCCCTTAAAACCGGAGGCTAAAATTTCGCGTTCAACGGTTGTCCTCGACTGGACAACCTTCTACTTTTTCAGCGATCGTCAGCGTAAGAACACGTCCCGACCACCCCAGGAATTTCATCGTCAGCCAATATTAAAAAGGTAATATTTCCACTGTACAACTAGCATATTTTTAGCTCAATAAACGGCCACATTTATAACGAGAATTCTCGATCTTCTTATTTTCTTTTAAAATCCGAATTCGACCGCTGTGCTTTCGAGCCACGGCCGCTCCAGCTAAGCACCACAGCCGAATTTCTTCATGGTCCATGTCACCGTAGAAGCGAACTAAGAGCAACCGATACAGTCCACAACAACAAAAAAAGCAACATCGAAGAGTTCAACATCCCAACCGATTGTTCATATTCGATTTTACTAACATTCATCGTTGGATAAATCCACTGAGCCACTCACAGCCATATAACCACTGCCGCAAGGAAGCTGCCACAAACAACACAGAAAACATACATACAACATACGCGGCCGATCACCACATCAAAGCACGTAAGTTGTATATTTCTTGCCACTTTTTTTTTTTGTGCTGCGAACTACCTTTTTTAAAAGTGCCACAGTTTTGTATTTTTAAAGTATCCGCGAGTGAAATCAAAATATAAGTGCGATAAGTGCATAAATTGAATTCGTTCTTTTCTATTTAATTTCACATACATAGAAACCTTTAGACACAAGAGTTAACATAACCTCATTTTCTTTGCAAAGTCACTGAGCCTTCGAACAATTGTTTTTGTTTTTGCTTTTCACTTTTTTTTTGTAATAAATATTACATTGGTTTATCTTAGGCGAGTTTTTCTTTTCAACCCAAATTGACTGGGGTTTGTTTAATTCACAACAAAATTATTTGCACAGTTTTTTCTTTTGTCACTAAATATTCACTTCATCGCCCATTTTGATTCACCGCGATCTTTATTTGTGGTTCTTTTGTTTACATTCCTTTGCGGCAATACTAACACATACATATATATATAAACATATCCCCGATAGCGTGTGGGTGGCGAGTTATTCAAATAGTACAAATTTGAATTTATTGTTGAATTTTAACAAAATATTCAGACGATTCGGCCAAGTCTGCAATAAATAAATTAAATTTAATTAAAAGCACAAATCAATTGCGTTCAATTTCAAAGGTTTTATTGAGTTGGGGTTGAATTTTCCTTGGTGTAACTACTGCCATTCCCTTGGATTCTATATTCTATCTATTGCACGGTTGAGCATTTCCCGTACCTTTGTTCTACTGTTCTGCCTTTAATTACACATCTCGTAAAAACCCAAAATATGGAAAGCTTCATTAGGTTGGCTGACACTATCAGCGAATTCGAAGCTGACTATAATGAGATAGATGATTCCGCCCACACCAAGTTTACTCTTGGCCTTCAACAAGAGGACTTGAAGTCAATGTTGAGGAAAACGAGAACGGCCCAAGATGAGTTGTTAAACTCAAATAAGTTAGAAGCTTCTGACATAGTAGCAGTGAAATTAAAATTCAAGAAGGCATACGCCATATATTTACGCTGCATGTCAGACATGGCTACACGCCAAGCGACGTTCACAAAACCCGATTCCAAAACGGAAGAAAAGCCAGAATTTGTGCACAGTATCCACCTGCCTCCTTGCGATACTGAAGTTTTCAAGGGCGATTACTTGTCATGGCCAACATTTCGTGACATGTTCACTGCCATTTATATATTGAATAAGCGCCTAACACCGGTTGAGAAACTGTTCCATCTCAACAATAAAACACAAGGTGAGGCAAAAGATATTGTCAAAAAATGTCCGCTTACAAATGAGGGATTCGAAACAGCGTGGAGAAACTTATGCGAGAGATACGAAAATAAACGTATACTGGTGAACTCGCAACTCCAAATTTTGTTCAACTTGAAAAAGGTAGAGAGTGAGTGTGGTAGCGCAATTAAAACATTGCAACGTGATATAAATAATTGCCTTTCGTTCTTGCGAAGTCATAAAATTGACACTTCCAACTGGGACGCAATTATTACATACCTGTGTTCGACTAAACTGCCGGAAAGTACGCTCGGTCTATGGGAACAAAGCATAGACCATAAAGTGGAAATATCCAAGTGGGAGGATATGGACAAATTTTTGTCCAACCGCTTCCAGACACTTGAAACAGTGTCTGGGTTCATAGGGGCTTCTGCCAAAGCGCAGAAACCGCAATCTACGCGACCTGCCAACGAAACCCCTACAAAAAGACTTGGTGCATACCAAGCGAATGTAACAAAGGCACTATGCACAAAGTGCAAGTCAAATTCCCACAGATTGAGAAATTGTCCCCGTTTCCTAAAATTAACGCCAGTGGAGAGAATCAATTTTGTTAAATCCACCAAGGGCTGCCTAAACTGCCTATCCCCAGGACATACAGTGTCGAAGTGCAGCAGTTCGTACGACTGCAACAAATGCCACTCTCGACATCATACGCCCCTGCATGCGAAGTCTCTACAGACGCAGGCAACTAGCAGTCCGAATCAGTACAATGCTGATAATGCTGCCTCTACTTCCCAACAGGCACAACAGAGACGGGAAGTTTCAACATCAAACTCGGATTCTAACCGAAATGTAAAATCCTGCCATGTACATTCAAGTGCAGGTGTGCTGCTAGGGACAGCTCGAGTCACCATTCATCATAATGGTACAGACTTCCCAGCAAGAGCACTTATCGATTCTGGCTCAGAATGTTCGTTCATGACAGAACGACTAAAACGAGGAATCAATCTACCAGCAAAAAGGATGCATGCCCAAGTTTCGGGTATCACTAATGCTGTGTCGGCTGAAGTCAAGGAGGCCTCCCACATTGAACTCCGTTCACCCGTGGACCCTTGCTTTAGCTTAACAACTTCAGTGCTAATTCTAGCCAAACTAACTGGGAATCTGCCATCCTGCCATATCGACGCAATGACTATGCAGGCATTCCCAGACTTAGTTTTGGCAGATAAGAGATTCTACGTTAATGAAGAAGTAGATCTCATACTGGGCGGAGATATATATCCGCAAATAATACTGAGCGGACTAAAAAAGAATGTACTAAGTACACTTCTGGCTCAAGAAACGGTGTTCGGTTGGATATTAACCGGGCGTGTAGAAGCACCGAACCCAACCAGAAATATAGTGTCCTTTTACAGCGAAGTCGCTTTGGACAAACAACTTACAGCATTCTGGGAGTTGGAAAATCTGCCCAGAACTAAAAGTCCAAACGCAGATGACAAATACTGCGAAGATCTATATAGGGCAACTACGAGTCGTAGAGAAGATGGGAGATATGTCGTCTCACTCCCGTTCAGACAGGAATACCCGGAAAGACTAAACATAGGGGGATCGAAATGAAACGCGGTTAGCAAAAAACCCAGATTTAGCGAAAGAATACATAAGGGTCCTGTCTGAGTACGAGACATTAGGGCATATGCAAAAAATTAAGGAGATGGTTCAAGCCGATTCGGCGAATAACTATTTTTTGCCCCATCACGCCGTAGTTAAGGCGGAGAGTACCACCACTAAGGTACGAGTCGTTTTCAACGCCTCAAGCCAAACAGCGAATGGCACAAGTTTGAACGACATTCTCCTGCCTGGCCCAGTACTGCAATCAGATCTTCCAGTACTTATACTCCGCTGGAGACTATATCGGTTCGTGTTTAATAGTGACATCGAAAAGATGTATAGGCAAATATGGATGAGCGATGATCACACCAAATATCAACGAATTGTTTATCGAACATCGCCTCAAGAACCCATAAGCCTCTACGAGTTGAAAACAGTCACTTTCGGGGTCAATTGCGCGCCTTATTTAGCAATACGAACCCTTTTGCAACTTGCAGATGATGTAGAAAGTTCATATCCTACAGCATCTAGCATACTAAGGGAAGGCATGTACGTTGACGACGTACTAGCGGGGGGACATACACTCGCATCGGCCATTAATGCGAGAAATGAAATTCGAGAAGTCTTACACTCCGCTGGCTTCCCACTACGGAAATGGACTTCGAATTCTGAAGAAATTCTCAACGACATCCCTAAATCGGATCGACTGACCGAGGACTTTCTGGCGTTTGAGGATACCAGCACCGTTAAGGCATTGGGCATAAGATGGAATGCCCATTCCGACTTATTCTACTTTCAAGCAGGGTCACTGGAAGAAAGTGAAAAGCTGACAAAAAGAGCGATTTTATCCGCCATTGCCAAACTTTTCGACCCCTTAGGATGGCTTGCACCAATGGTCATTGTGGCCAAAATTTTGATGCAGAACATCTGGTTAGAGGGAACCGATTGGGACGAACCAGTTTCGTCAAACACATTGGAGCGGTGGAACAACTTTAGACAGCAATACCACGAAATCGACAAGATTCGGATACCACGATGGGTGAACTTTTCACCAGAAGACGACGTCGAAATTCATGGATTCTGCGACGCTTCGGAAAAGGCGTACGCTGCAGCCGTCTACATGCGAGTCAAAAGGAATGAGGATATCTTCGTATCTCTACTCTTGGCTAAAACCAGAGTAGCACCCGTGAAGACTATTTCACTTCCGCGTCTGGAGCTTTGCGGAGCAGTCCTTTCGGCAGAAATGATGGAATCAATATTCCGAAATATAAAACTTGGACCAGTCAAACAACATCTATGGACGGATTCCACCATCGTTTTGGCATGGATAAGGAAACCACCATGTTCCTGGTCAACTTTCGTGGCACACAGGATAACCAAAATCATCGACCTGGTCGGAAGCAAGGACTGGCTTCATGTCAACTCGGAATCGAATCCAGCCGACTTAGGAAGCAGGGGACTAACAGCATCGGATTTGGTCGACAATTCTTTGTGTTGGCAGGGACCTTCTTGGTTACAAGAAGACAACTCACAATGGCCAGTACAAGAGCACGAATACCATACTTCCGTGGAGGAAAAGAGAGCGCAGGCCTACGCAATATCAACGCAACAAGAAATCGATATTCTTGACCGGTTTTCGGATTTACCGAGGGCTTTGAGGGTACTATCATATATTATGAGATTCTTTCGAAGAACTCATCCAAAAACAAAAGCTTCATTTCAAGAAAGGTCATGTTTAATCTCATCCGCTGAGATTAAGACAACGACTCAACTCTTGATAAAACTCTATCAGAAGCAAATCTATAATGAGGATTATGTGAATTTGAAGAAGGGAAAGTCTATTGAGAAGAAGAGCGAGATATTGCCACTCAACCCATTCATCGATAATGATGATATTATTAGGGCCGGTGGACGTCTTGGAGCATCTCAAGACCTCGCTTATAACGAGCGCCACCCAATCATACTGCCATATAATTGTAGGTTGACGCGTTTGATTGTACAAATGGTACATAAAATCTCCCTCCACGGGGAAAACCAGCTAATGCTCCGTCTCATTCGCACCCAATACTGGATTCCGAATGTCAAGAACATGATTAGGGCCACCATCCATAATTGTAAGGTCTGCACCATTTATCGAAAACGAGCGCAAACCCAACTTATGGGTACCCTGCCTTGCGAGCGCACTACCTTCACCCGCGCGTTTACTAATACCGGGGTGGACTTTGCCGGGCCTTTCGATATTAAAAGTTACCGCGGTCGAGGATGTCGACTATCAAAGGGCTACGTTTGCCTCTTTGTTTGTTTCACCACCAAAGCGATCCATCTGGAAGCGACCAGTGATCTTAGTACCCCATCCTTTCTAGCAGCTTTTTCGCGTTTTATCTCTAGAAGAGGATGTCCAAGAAACATATACTCCGACAACGGTACCAACTTTGTCGGAGCGTCAAGATCTCTACGATCTGAATTTAAGACATTTATCGCTGAAGCCCGAGATAAAGCTATTTCGACATATAGCCATCAAGACATGACATGGCATTTTATTCCGGCCGGGGCTCCACATATGGGGGGACTCTGGGAGGCGGGCGTGAAGAGCTTCAAAAGCCACTTCAAGAAGTTAGCCTCGCCTCACACATTCACTCATGAAGAGTTGCATACGCTATTGTGCCGGATTGAGGCATGCCTCAATTCGCGACCACTAAGTCCCGCCTCCAATGAACCCACGGACCTGGAACCCTTAATCCCTGGGCACTTCCTTACGGGAAGTCATCTTCTGGCTCCGCCAGAACCAGAGGTGAATGAGAGCCCTGCCTCCATTATTAATAGGTGGCAGAAGCTCAAGGCTCTTCATCAAACCTTCTGCAGGCGATGGAAGGTGGAATACTTATCCGAACTTCAAAAACGAATGAAGTGGAAGCATCCAAAACAAAACATGCAAGTGGGAGATCTTGTTGTCATCAAAGAAGACAACTTGACTCCGAATGAATGGAGGCTCGGCCGAGTTACCCACGTACACCCCGGCGAAGATAACCGAGTGCGTGTAGTGGACCTCGTAACCGAAAAAGGGCAGATCAGAAGACCGTTGGTCAAACTGATTCTGCTCCCTATGGAAGGAATGGATGGCGAGAGGCCCGCTACCTCATCCTAACCACCCACTCCACCTCCAACCAAGACCCTACCATTTCCCATATCCCAAACTTCCACCCTTCACTCGCTACCCTTAACGAGGACAATAGAAAGCCTAACGCCGAAGGGCGAACCATTCTGCCAAAGAAAACCTAATTGCACTCGTGAACGAGGCCAAAGAAAACCTAACGCAGTAAGGCGAACCTTTCTGCCACTGAAAATCTATCCATCTGCCACGACAAGTTGGCAGCAGATGGACCCACCCTCGAATACATACCCCAAAATACATAAACATATTTATAAAAATTACCAGTGTCACTCGCCCTGGAGGACACCTATCCAATCATACCGCACGACCCAATTTAACAATACCTGAAAAGACGAAAAATTAGTATCGTTCTGCACGGAGTTAAAATATATCTATTCTAAACAAGGTAGAATTGACAACTGAAATATTTTTTTGTAGGAGTTCTTACTCCAAAAAAGGTATAAACCAACGAATTTACCTTTACTGGCCCACGTACAATATTTGGGCCCCATACAATTTTTGTATTAAAAAGTTAAACCGTATTTACAAATATAAAAAAAAAAAAAATTATTATTATAGAAATTCATAAACTATCTAATAAGCTTTCTTTTGCCACCAAGTGCTACTTTGGAGTCTACCTCTTTAAAGACCTTGACCGCAAAGAACAAGCATACGTACATATGTATGTATATATTAGGATAGCAATGAGTTGGGTCACTGTTTACGACTATCATCAAATTCTAACAGGTGTTGGGAGGAGTACCAAAATCACTTTTCGGTTCAAATGAAAAGCGGCCTCCGGAGCATATATACTGTTGTTATTTTGAAAAATATTTGCAAAAAAAAAATCCGAAGAACTAATCGGAGGCGTTGTCTGTAGCTTGTCCACGATTTAAAAAAAAAATAATAACGCGATCCCGTCGTCTTTGTACAGAAACTGTTTCATTCGTTTCCAAATATCTTACAAACTACTCAAAAAATTGATCTCGTAATCGGATTATTATTTATGGGTACTGGGCGCTTCTATTGATACCTCTCCCGGCAATGGACGTGTTAGCACTCGGTTGCAATCGTAAACAATTACCACGATTTGGTATTTATCAAATAAAAATAACGAACTGAGAAAAATTAAACATTTTAAACCGAACTTGTGTCAGTGGCAGAGAATATTCTCCGTCGGAAGTGCAAAAAATTATAGATGGAAGCAAATTCTGATATAGTCTTTTGTCTACGCATTTCCTAAGAAATTGGCAGACCTAGAAAGTGCTGCAGCCGATATAACGTATGCGGAATGAAATCCGAACTGGCACATTAAGTGGTATAAAAACTGGTATTTATTTAGAACAAATTCAAAACTTTATTTATATTGTAGGAACAACTTCTAATAATAATTACAAAAAGGATTCATATCCATAGCGATGTGCTTTCCTTATGTTCTGGGGTACTTTCCGCATTGCTTCTTGAATTCCCTTTGTATCCATTTTGGCTAGCTCTCTTTTGATTTTTATAATAAGGCAATCAACACTTTTTGGTTTGCAGCCCTGTCCATAAACATTTATTTTTAAATTTGCCCAACAAGTTTCAATGGGTCGTAGCTGAGGCACGTTTGGGGGGTTTTTGTCCTTGGGAACAAATTCAATTTTTAAATTATTTAAGGCAGACCGTGTTGCGTTGGCATAGTGAGATGATGCTAGGTCTGGCCAAAATACAACTTTATCATTTTTGTGATATTTAGATATAAAATCTTTAAGTACAGGAAGGCATTTGTTAATATACATATCAGCATTTACGGCTAGACCTGCTTTTATAAAGACAGGTTCGCTTATGCCACGTTCACTAATCGCGAGCCACAGTAGAACTTTCTTCGGGAACTTAGTTCTGCAAAGAGTGGTGACTTTATCGGGTGGTTTGGTTTCGGAAGCTTGAAATAATATTTTGGAGTCCATTCATTGCCTTAAACCGTAAAATAACTCTCATTGTCCATTACGCAAATGTACGGTGAATTTACAGCAAACAAATCCTGGGTAAGAAGGCGTAGTCTATGTTTGATGAGAACTGACTGTTTTCCACTAACTTCTGGAACAGTTTTTTTTGCACATTTAATAACTCCCATATCTTTACAATATTTTTTAATAGTTTTTCCGTCCACATTATACTTCTTAGCTAATGCCCGATATGATTTTGCTGATCGATCCACAATTTCACTTTTCAATTTTGCTCGAACTTGACTGCTTTGTAGAACACATTTTTTTCCAGACCACCGCTTTCTTGTAAACCTTTTTCCACTCTCGAAAGACTTAATTGTTTGATAAATAAAAGTTTTTTTGAATCCGAGCTTAGAAAAGTGGCAAAATGTCTCATATTTCTTTGCGAGTGGATTATTTTCACAAAATGTACAAATTAATTTTCGGCGCTGTAGCTCTGTTAGCGTCATATTTAGAACTACGGTTGACATATGATAATGACTTTTAACTGAATGATAGCTGAAGTAGTGACCTTTCTCCCCTGTTACTGTGTTTTTTGATGAGCTTTTTGTTTTACCTTGTATTTATAGGTGAAAACCAGTTCGGATTTCATTCCGCATACGTTATTCAGAGTATGTAGTAAGATGTAAGCTAAAAATTATGAAAATTTTCCACAAAAGACGTTTTAATAGGACAAAAATTGAAAAAGTAGATCTCTTTGCCTGCTATAGTAATAGTAACGTCTGGGAGATAGAAGTAGGGGCCAATAACATCAATCACTTGTCATTCGCAATTGCAGCATCGGAAACAAAACCAACAGCACCTAAAGCAAAAACCATTGAAATGAATGCAAAAGCTGACGTCAACAGGCGAGTTTGGCTATCAAAGCCAAGAAAAAACGGCATAAGCCCAATAAGAAGCGTGGTAAACCAAATGGTGTCACCGGTGGTAATGGCGGTACCGGTGGTGGTCAGACACCGGACAATTCAAATAATAGCAATCAAGGTGGTGCTGGTGCTCCGCCAACATCACCACTTTCGCCAGAGTGCGAGTTTAATCCGAAAATGTCCAAATCATTTAGTGGTGCTCCATCGACAAGTGGCACTGGTTCAATGACTGCCAACACGCCTGCAACTGGCTCGGCCAATAATTTAGATGATATTGCGCGTGAAGCCAATGGTACAGAAAAAAAAAAAACTCGGGCAACTATCAGCAGCAATTTGTGCAGCAACAACTACAAAAAAGTATGAATAACTTACATGTGCAGCAGCAGCAGCAATATCCATATGATGACATGCAGTTGCAACAACAGCAACAACAACAACAATATCAATACCCGCCACGCAGTTCATCGAACGATTGGCGATCTCTTTCAAGGACGTTACCACGTTGTACGCAAATTGGGTTGGGGTCATTTCTCTAACGTTTGGCTGTGCTGGGATTTGCAGGAGAAACGTTATGTGGCCATAAAAATTGTCAAATCCGCTCATCATTTCGCTGAGACCGGAAAAGATGAAATTAAGATACTCAAATCGGTGCGTGATTCGGAACCAAGTAATCCACGTAGTCAAAAAAACGGTGCAGTTACTAGACGATTTTAAGATCACTGGCGTAAATGGCACACACATTTGTATGGTATTCGAGGTGCTCGGCGACAGTCTGTTAAAACTCATACGCAAATCCAATTATCGTGGTACACCTATTGAGAATGTAAAATCCATTACACGTCAGGTAAGTCGTGCACCCAAGGAGTATCGTGAGCCACAAATTACTGGTAAAATGAGTAAGAGAATTCTTCACATTATTCACTGATTCCATGAAAACCTGCAAAGAAAAACCAAACATTAATATTTGCCCAAATCTATACACGTATGTATATGTCCATGCAAATGTGTCTCAAAAGCATGTGCCGGCCGCCACAGCATTTGAGACACAATGTTTTCAAAGTAATTTGCGCTGCTACCGAAACGATACAGTATTTCGGGCAGCGCGAATAAAACTTACCCCAATCCTGCCAATATGCCCATGCGCCGTCCAGGCGATCCACAATATCTGCTCCAGATGCCCATGTGCTAATCTGAAAATAAAGGAAAAATTAGGTTAGGCATAAAATTTTCAGCAATAAATACAAATTTACTTACCTATCCTACTGCCAGTGACCACGCGTGCCGGAAACAAATATAATAATGAATTGTTCCATTTTTCTCTGCTACGCTAGCAGAGAGAAAAATGAACAATGAATTTGCCCTTTGTTTTTGCACGTTTTCTTTACTTACCATTGTAAGTAAACGTAAATATGTATGTACAACATATTTTTTCGGTCGCAAGCTCTGCTGACCACTCACTAGCAAAGCGTGAGTAAACATATGTATGTATGTGTGGTTCAATTGAACCGTCGCTCAATGCGAGCGCCATACATATATGTAAATATGTTTGCCAATGATCAGTTTTTTTTCACTTCGGGAAAATTTTTTTTTGGTTGTTGAATTTTTTTTTTTGATTTTGGGTTTGTTTTTTCAGAGGGGCAGGACTGTTTTGCCCACAAAACAACCATAATAAACCCAAAAACCGCCCTCCACTCACACTCTCTACCCGGATCGGTACCGAATGTCAGTACCGACCAAAGCGGAAATGTCGCTGTGTGCGCAGCCCTAATGGGCACCAATGAACCATAGCAGAATAAATACATATATGTACACAAAAAATAGCAAAACGCACTACAGGTTGACTCTCGACTTACAATAAAATTCTCTTTGAAGGCGTTCCGGTGGGACGGTGCCGTACGGCAATCGTTTACAAAATGATGTCTGCCAATCCTTTAGTTGCCTTAGCCGCAGAAAATAAAATATATGCATATGAACCCACAATTATCATCGCGCTCGCCACCCTACGCGTACGGGCGCCCATATCAATATTTAACCGAATTCCTTCGTTTTTGTTCTTTCTTCTCTCTTTCTCGGTATCTGCAGCATGACTCGCTACGCCTCCCTCCGCAAACGGGCCGAACGCCTAGCCGCCCGTTACCCAAAGCCATGCCCGTCGTGCGGCGAAAGCCATCCACTACGGGCATGCGCCCGATACCAGGGGATGGCCCCCCTGCAGCAACTTGAGGAGGTAATCCGAGCGGGCCTTTGCGGCAACTGCCTGTCAATGGTCCACTGCGCTAGGGAGTGCACTAGCGATGCCAGGTGCCGACGATGTGGTGGAAAACACCACACCACCCTCCATCTGGAGATGGACGATCCGCCACGCGCCACAGGCGCCGACTCACACTACGCGCCGACAACCGAGCCTCACGCCGCCCCGACGGGTTACAAAAGCTGGGCACAACAAATGGAAGAGGCCGAACGAGAAGAGGCCATCGAAGAGGAGGCGCTCTCGCTGCACGCGTCCGAGGCAGCTTGGTCGCCCGAAGATGGCGAAATCATCGGGGTAACGGACTCACTGCCGCGCCAGCTCCACACCACGACCAACTTCGAAGGTAGATTGGCCATCCTGCCGCGCCAACTACCACCCACTTCCGGTTTCCGCGACGGGCTCAATCGCGCCCTCTCCCGGGTGGGCCCTCCGTTGCGCCCCATGACCACTCTTGCGCCCACGGCGGTCGTGAAGCCGGAAGCCGGGGGCGGACTGCTACGCATCCGTGCCCTTATTGATGCGTGCTCCCCCCGCACAGTCATCGACCACACCGTGGCGGAAGAGTTGGGGCTGCGTACGACCCGCTCGGGCGGGGAGTGCGGTTGCTTCCTCCGCATCCGCGGAAAACATGGAAACAACCAGACCATAACGGCACACGCGCTGTGTGTCCGGAACTTTCAGCGGGTCAGCCCAGCCCAGACTGTCGACGAGCGCATAGCTCTTCCCTATGAGCATATTCGGCTGGCTGACCCGCAGTTCTTCGTCGCCGCGCCATACCACATGGTATTAGGGGGGACGTCTATGCAGATGTCCTAACCACGCGCACCCTTCCGTCGTCATTCGGGTCGCTGCTCGCCCAGAGCACCATATTTGGGTGGGTGCTGCCCGGCGCGACTAATATGTAGTTTAGTTTAGATTTAAAGAAAAAATATAATAATAAAAAAAAAATAATAATAATAAAAATAAATTTTGCGTTATGAATGGAAACTATTTATCATGGCAAGAAATATGCAACATATCCTTATTTTCCAAGTTTCTTCCTCTCTTAGCTCTAGGCACAACAACTGAAGGCGGCAGGGCACAGGCGCAGGCGGGACTAACCAGTCTAGCTTTAAGTCCGTAGGTTAAGAGAGGCATGGGAGGAAATCCTGGGAAGGATCAAGATGTTGCGTATCGCAAGGGGGCTGGCATGTTTAGGCCCGATGCCTAAATTCCGAAAAAATGGGCCACCCTAATGTCACTTTCCGCATCCTTCCAACCACACATACCAATCCACCCACATGTATGTGCATGCCTGCATATTCATGTTTTGTCAGCAACATATACATGCATGTGGGTGTGCATGTGTAGGTTTACCTCCCCTTAAAACCGGAGGCTAAAATTTCGCGTTCAACGGTTGTCCTCGACTGGACAACCTTCTACTTTTTCAGCGATCGTCAGCGTAAGAACACGTCCCGACCACCCCAGGAATTTCATCGTCAGCCAATATTAAAAAGGTAATATTTCCACTGTACAACTAGCATATTTTTAGCTCAATAAACGGCCACATTTATAACGAGAATTCTCGTTCTTCTTATTTTCTTTTAAAATCCGAATTCGACCGCGGTGCTTTCGAGCCACGGCCGCTCCAGCTAAGCACCACAGCCGAATTTCTTCAATAAGCCAGTCAAAATGTATCAACAAAAAACCTTAAGTACATTTTTTACTTGGCCTTATGTTATTGATTTTGTTAGAAGAACTTCAGAAATTTTAAGTAATCCATATTTACCAATAAATTCAATATTTCATTATCAACTCATGGCAGTGTTATATGATGCATTTAAACTTTATTTGTACATATGTTTTTGTTTATTTATGCCTGCAGATACGTTAATTTGTCATATTTTTTATAATATAAGTTTCGAAAAATTTATTTACCCCTTACATGAATGTATGTATGTAAAATGAATGAGTTTTAAAATCTTTGAGCTTACAGGATTGCCCATATGCGTGAGCGTGTATAATTGTACAATTTTTATACCAAAATGGGTATAAATGTATACTACTTGCAGGACACCTGACTTCGATTCTCGGGATTCTCGGTGAATCGGGATTCTCGGTGAACACAAAATAGGGAATCGTTTTTTTTTTTAATTCTTTTAAAGCAAGGAAAATTATTTAAAATGACGCCAGCAACTACTTATACTTTCCAGCGTCTACTTACAGCTTTGCTCTAAATGAGACAATTGGTAATATTTTTCTGGCCAATCTTCAATAAATTACAAAAAAAAATATTATGATAAAAGGTTTTCATATGTTATATGTTTCAAGGCAAATTTATTTTATAAAAAAAAAAAAACTTAACCTGCCCCGAACCCGTGCTCTTGAACCTGTAAACGCACGCATCAGAGCCGGCACCCTTTCCACCTGCGCCACTGCTGTATCATGTATATCATTTCTGTTGTGAATCAGAGACTTTATCTACTGGGTCGTAGATGTCGCTGAGGGTAATGGTGAAATTTTTGCGCAAGGCGCGCTCTGGTCCATCTAGCGTACAATGAAACAGTCAGATACTGTAGTTTTGGCTTTTGTCTAAAGCTTTTATATATGTTGTGCTGTTGGAGATTACAAAATAGCTGGAGAGTTTTGGAAAGTTTGTAGGCTTCTTTTTTGTTTAATAACAAATAAACAAAGCATAATTCTCAAAAATTTTTTTCGCGAGACAGTAGAAATAGTGCATACCAAGATGGCAATATGACTTTTATAGGGATCTATCTATAAATACTGTATGAAGTTGGGTTGCGAAAATTACTATGGGGAGAGTGTTAGCCTATTAATATATAGATACTGCTGAAATTTTTCATAAGGTAATGAAAACATGCACCAACTGAAGTGATTAGATTTCGGCTTGTAGTAAGGCTACAGATTATTTTCAACAACATTTGAAAGGTAATAACTCCTGCTTTACATTTCTTTGCATGGATTTTGACATTTTTCTTTTTCCTCTTCTATTTTTGAAAATTCCTCTTCTGGTGTTGCTATCAAAATATTTTATTCTATATAACTAACTTCATTCTTAGTATGAAAAATACATTTTCTGCTTAGAAAATATACTTTTCCAATATTTTATTGTAGTAGACTACTACTTTTTTATAATAATGGAATAAATTGGTCACATTTATTCGAGCATGTCCCATGAAGGCACTAATTGTACCCTTTTTATACCAAAATGGGCACAAATGTATACTAATTGCAGGACACCTAACTTTGATTCTCGGTGAAGACAAAAATGGAAATTGTTTTGCTTTTTTTAATTCTTGTAAAGCAAGGAAAATTATTTAAAATGACGCCAGCAACTACTTATACTTTCCAGCGTCTATTTACAGCTTTGCTCTAAATGAGACAATTGGTAATATTTTTCTGGCCAATCTTCAATAAATTAAAAAAAAAAAAATATTATGATAAAAGGTTTTCATATGTTACTATATGTTTCAAGGCAAATATAATTTATAAAAAAAAAAAACCTTAACCTGCCCCGAACCCGTGCTTTTGAACCTGTAAACGCACGCATCAGAGCCGGCACCTTTACCACTGCTGTATCATGTATAACATTTCTGTTGTGAATCAGTAGGGACACGATATCGAATGCAAAGCATCGATTCTGTACTCATTTGAAGTATCGCTTCAAATATATCGGGTACCCGATAATATCGAAACAAAAAGACTCGATAGTCAAAATATCGATGCTAAATGTACATGACAAACAAGCACTTCAATAACCGAATGGTTCGCTGCAAGCAAATTCATACGTTTTGTAAATGATTACCATAGGTTCGTATAAACTTCAATAAAATAAATAATAACATAAACTAGTATAATATGAGCAAATTTGATTTTTTTAATTTGATAGATTTTACTTCAAGAAACGAAGATCAAAAACCCCACTCTTCCTCTGTGCAATCTGCCATGAATAGTAATTTATCCAACCTCTTCCCCTTCAACCTGTTACGTGTTTTTGTCATTGTTAAACCTGCCTTTGAAAATAGGCGCTCTTATGGGACAAAAGTTGCTGGTACTTCTAGATATCGTAAAGCAATTTTCGACAAATGAGGATATTTATGCTTATTTTCCTTCCAAAAACGCAAAAGATAGCCACTTAAAGGAAGTAGTTTGCAACGAATATATTCATTGATGTTTTCGCTTTGTCGGATTGCACTTTCACTTCCTCGACCAGATGCTAAAGTTTCTATGTGATTCCAAAATTCATTTTTGTCGGAACACAAATTCTTGGATTGCATGTGTGGCTTCTTCCCGACTGATCATATCACGTAGCCAAGACATACATAGGGAATAAGCGCAGGGATCAGAAAATGCAATATTTTTTAAGCGTGTTTCTAAAACACCCCACAAATCAAAAACATTTTATAACACCTTATATCTGTGTCTACAACAACCACATGAAAATGACAGACAATTTTCTACTTTAATTGCAAAAATCGCTTGAACGAAATAAAATATCGGATTTTCCCCTTAGGATCATTGTTACAGCGGTCGAGACGCGTCCTTTGATACCTCTCCCGCTCTTTTTGGACGTGTATTAACAGTTGACGTTGGATGGATAGTATTACCTTTTTTTCAGTATAAAGGCAAAACAATATCACAATAAGTTAGTACTTCAAGTTTGTTGTAACCTTTTTGGACGTATTAAGTGCATATTGCAACAGATCAATGGCAACTCTTACTTTTCTGGCGTCTGCCTTTTCCGGCTAAATTAACTGTTATTATTTGGTTCTGATTTTCCTTCGATTCGCGTCACAAGTTAGAGAGAGACAACCAGCAGAGCGGTATTTTTGCTCTATTAGTTCCATATTTTTTAAAAAATTCGATACGATACCGGGGTCTAGATACTCGATGCCGAAAAGTATCGTTAAAAAAGCATCGAGTACAAAATATCGGTATCGAAGGGCAAAAGTATCGATATGGTATCGTATCGTATCGAAATTCGTGTCCCTATGAATCAGAGACTTTATTTACTGGGTTGTAGATGTCGCTAAGGGTAGCGGTGAAATTCTTTACGCAAGGCGCGCACGGGTCCATCTATCGTACATCGAAACAGTTACATACTGTAGTTTTGGCTTTTGGTAAAAGCTTTTATATATGTTGTGCTGTTGGAGATTACAAAATAGTTGGAGAGTTCCGGAAAGTTTGTAAGCTTCTTTTTTGTTTAATAACACGAGACAGTAGAAATAGTCCATACCAAGATGGCAATATAACTTTTATAGGGATCTGTCTATAAATACTATATGAAGTTGGGTTGCGAAAATTACTATGGGGAGAGTGTTAGCCTATTAATATATTATAGATGTGTACATTTATATGTTTACTGCAGTTACATTTGCTTGGTTGGTTTGTGCTAGGGCTTCAAGTAGGAGTAGGATTTTTTTCGAATAATATTCGAATAAACACTATTCGAATATTTTTGTTAATAGATTGTTAAAACGATATTTGCTGTTTTCTTTGCTTGTACCTACGAGCGTGCATTTATGTTTTGTATGTTTTGTATGTATGTATATATGTTTGCGTGTACAAATGTGTGCCCAAGCAGTAACAATATTTCTTTGATTATTCGAATAGTGGTAACGAATAGTCTTATTTATTCGGTTAATGGTGGTTGAAAAGTTTTTGGTTTATTATCTTAATAATTAAATAGATATTTGTACAGTGTTGTGGGAATAATAAAATATAATTATTTGTAATAATTGAAGCTGTAAATAGACATTTACTATAAAGTTACTATACATAAATATGTACTTGTACATTTATATGTTTATTGCAGTTACATTTGCTTGGTAAGTTTTGTGCTAGGGCTTCAAGCAAGAGATGCCAGGGCCGAAATTCATAATGTGTACTGTTTATTATGGTATCAAAAGGACGGGTTCGTGCCGATCTTTCATCACATGTGTAAATAGTTAAATTTGCGTAAAGCAACTAATACTATCTACCTGCTTCCTATATTTTGTTAAATACTCATATGTCTATATATACTTGCATATGCACGTAAGTAGGTATGGTCATAGAAATTTGCGAGCTCTTTGTATTGAATGGGCTGGTTAAGGAGGATCATTAGTAGGTAGATCTTTTATTGAACAACTGAAGAATTGCATAAAGCGCGACTATTTGTTGTTTTAAGTTTGGGTGTCTAACCTCTTTAACTAAATGAACACAAAGGACCTACTTGTATGAGGGATTGCGAATTCGAATAAACGAATAATAATATTCGAATAAACGAATACAAAATTCGAATAAATACTATTCGAATTTTTTGTACCCGCCGAATAAAAGTTGTATTTATTCGAATAATTTGTATTCGAATAGTCCCATGCCTAGCTTCAAGCGAGAGATGCCAGGGCCGAAATTCATTATGTATACTGTTTATAATTTAGTTAACGACACCCAAATTCAAAACAAATAGTCTCGCTTTATGCAATTCTTCAGTTGTTCAAACACAATAAAAAATCTACCTACTAATGATCATCCTTAACCAGCCCATTTAATACAAAGTGTCAGTAAATAAGAATTACCTATAAATACACATATATTCATATTTTCACATATTACATATTTATACTTTTATTTATTTGAAATTTTCCTCTTTCTACACGGCTAAAAATTTGAGCCTTAATTTTAAACCATTCATTGGTTTACACAATTTTTAAAACTTTTTGGTAATAAATTCCAAACCTTTCTCAATTTTTTGCGGTTTAGATTTAAAACTTAACCGGGATAAACAAACACGGTACTTTTCGCACAAAATTCATGAGTGCGCCGTAGCTCAGTAGGTAGAGCATTGCGCACTGATTTGGGGCACGTCGGTTCGAGACCTAACATTTTTTAAAAAAACATAAAAAATTGTTAACAACATTTTCGGTATAAAATTTAAATAATTTTTATTAGGCGCATTTCTATGACAACCGTCGTAAATTGAATTCTAAACCAAATTTGGTCATACACCTATGTACATAGATCAGTATGTCTGCGTTCAAAGGGTTTTTTTGGAATATCCAGTAAAATTAACTTCTTTAGACTAATTTAATTATTTTAAATGAAAGTATGTGCAAATACATAATGAAACTTCTACAAATCAAAGTTCAAAAATTTGTGGAAAATTCATGAAAATTTAAGAAATCTCGAAAAAATTTCATCGAAATTTCTAACTTTCTCGTAAAATTTTTTTGATTTTTTTCGAGTATGCAGTTTTGCTGCTCGTTCAATTGTCAAAAGCCGACCAAGAGCATTTTCTTCAATATAAAAATATTACGCTTATAAATTTGTATGGAAGATAATGCACTTGGCTAGGAAAAAAATGGCCAAAAATCGAGTAATTCTTCTAGCGGCTTAAGATTGCTATCTTTGTTCACTTTAATTGAACGGACCACAAAACTGAAAACTCGAAAAAATTTAAATATTTTTACTAAAAAGTTAGAAATTTTTATGAAAATTTTTCGAGTTTTCTTGAATTTTCATGAATTTTCCACAAAGTTCTTAACTTTGAGTTCCAGTATTTTTCTTGTTTTTTTGCACATTCTTTCATACAAAAACAATGAAATTAGTCAAAGGAAGTCAATCTTACTGAAAATTCCAAACAACACTTTGAATATGTAGCCCCAAAAAGTTTTAAATCTAGGCTAAATATTTTAGCCGTGTACAAAACAATATTTATTTTTATTGTTTGTTTTCAAATTTTGTGTAGGATTTCTTCAGGCTTTGGCAGGAAGTAAATAGTTGTCGCTTTATTTCTTGAAGAAAAACTGAAGCTTCGGAAAAATAAAAACAAAAAATGAAATAACATTGAAATTCATATAAAAAGCGGAAATTTGCTATTATTCAACATGCAAAACGGAACGTCAACATTTGTTGGCTATTCATGACAATTTCATAGTCAAGAAATACTTGAAAATATTTCTTAATCATTTTATTTTCAACAGCATACCGGGCTTTCTTTTAAACGTTTTCAATCTTTTTTTTGCCAAATTAGCGTCACTTTTTAGTATCACCTCACAAGTACAATTTAATTGTTACTTTCTCTGATAATTCAATACGACTGCTTTGTGTACAGCTTAGTAATTTTTGGAAATTTTTTTTAACTTCTTGTTCATTTTTTTGGTTAAACCTTTGGCAACCGTGACTACGATAACGAGACACTCATTTTTACGATTTTTGCCCGCTGTATTCATAGCTCGAAAAGCAGTTAGTTTGGCGCGAATTTCTTAAAGGGCCAAATGAGTGAACCGTTGCAGGAATTTAGTTGTGACCTCTCAGACGTGCTCTGACAATTGATTAGCGACTACCAATAACTTCTCTCAGTGTGAAATATTATTTAATTTTATTCTTTCGTATTTTCATTATTGCTATTAGATAATGCTAATTTCTTAACAGGGGTTTTAAAGGTAAATAGAGTAATTATTCTAGTACAGGCGTATATGTTTTAATTTTCGGAAATTTCGGGGGGGGGAGGGAGGTTTGAACCCCCGAAACCCCCCCCTGAATACGCGCCTGGCTTGGGCACATATTTGTACACGCAAATACAAGTTGTGAGTACGAATGCAAAACGATCTGGAGGCGGTTGTCTCAAGCCTAAACAAGAAAATTACCAAATATTACGTATGTATATATGTGAATGTGTACTCTCTATGTCGTCTTATTCTAGTGATGGGCTTGCTCTTGAGTGCTCAATATACAGTACCGAATGCTTCAACAAAGTTCGCTAGTAGATTTTTCCTATTCGGCACCCTATGCCGTGCCAATATTTTAATCTTTATAAATATAAAAGGGTACGGATTTTGTAAAAGTGGATGTAAGTGTATGAAGCTTTATATTTTATTTGTTCGGGGTTTTTCGCCCCTTCTCTTATCGCCATATTATTTTGTATTTCGTATTTTTGTTACTGAGGGTCCTGGTTATCCGAATTCTTGCTCTCAGATTTACTATTATATCATTTTTTCCATTGTAAATAACACATGTTTTGCAGATTTGCAGTTCGTTGTAGCAAAACAAGATATTTAGGTTTTTTTCTTTTTTGCAGGTTTTTACGCATATTGTCACTTGCGAAGCGAATACATTTGGCGAGTCGAACGGATTGGCGAACTCACCTAAAATTTGCATTGTGAGTGGCGAATGAACTTTTTCGCCTGTCATGTTATGTTGCCATTCAAACAAATTCAAAAAGTTCAATCGAATTTGACGTTTCTGTCATTTTTGTGTCATTTGCATATGTTTTTGTCTATTTATTTGTACAAAAGAGCGCGATGTTTGTGTAATTGTAGTAGGTAGCGAGGATGATGTGCGTCAATTGGAAATGGCAGCTCATACCGAGATCATAAAAAGTGTTAGTTCGGATACAGATGAGCTGGATGTGGGAAGTAGTGGTGCAAAGAAACGTAAAACCCACAGTGGCACCAATGGTGATTTAATGATAGTAGAAGACGTTTTGCAATCACATCCACTTGAAGTGCGTATAACAATTGGCAATAGCGCAAAAGGTGCGGATGAATACATAGTGGTGCGCCTGCGTTACTTCGAACGTTTTGGTTTTGCCACTGCAGCAACATTACAAAAAATCATACCAGATCTTATTACATCCATTTAACAAATGTGGAACTCTCGCTTGAATTTAATGAAACAAATACGGCCTTTGGTTCCAAAACAAATTGATTTACATATATTTGAAAGAAGAATGTTTACCCATTACTTCGCCCCTCAAGCAGTCTTGTACAATGGACTTCACTTATGAGGAGTATGTTGCATCTGCACCGAACGTTGACCAGAAGCTTGTCAGTAGCAATCATTTTTTTATCGTGCCATCGTTTACCCACATTGACCTAGAGGAGCTATCATTTAATTTAATTAAAAACCACACAAAAGTTGTTTACTCACTTCTATGTTGTTTTATTTTCGGTTAAAATACTTTTTTCTATCAAAATATATGAATAAACACAAAACTTGTCGCTTCTTTTACTCAATTGCGAATGAAATAAGCATTCGTCAAATTTTGACACATTTGGCGTAGCGAATCTAAGTTTTTCGCTACTGGAAATTCGAGAAGTTCATTTTCGTTACTCATTCGCCACTTTTTGGCGAATTCGCCACAGAGTTGCATGCCGCAATTCGATGGCGCTATATAGCGGCCGTCACATAGCGGGGGAGTAGGTTGTCAAAAATATTGCAATGTAAAAGTAAGTACGTGTAAAGTAAGAAGACGGTAAGGTCGGCGAAAATCCTCACACTGAACCCTCCAAGAGGGTGCCGACTGGTAATGGATACCACAGAAGTTCCGTTCTGGAAGTTAAGTTCAGTTCGGAAGGTATCCAGCAAAGATCAGGAACCAGTGCTGCATGGCTTAGCTCTCTCAATAGCTAAGGCGTGTGGAAATGATTCTTGATTATGGTCGTGGGGTCCCCCTAATCCAGGGTGTCAAGCGGACCGTGCCCATTGGACGATTTGCAGCCAGGGGGCAATTTCGGCTGTATTTTCACGGTGCCTTCCCGATACCGGGCCACCTCGGGAAGTAATATTGGCCTTGCCGCAGTATGGGGCGCTGCTGCGGTGTACGATCTATTTCCCCGATATATATCCCTAGACCGCTGAGCCCGCCTTGTCGGGCAGGTGGTCGTACGACCAAGATGAATTCCAATAAACATACAAATAAAAATGAGGAGGAGGAGAAGAAAGGGGGGCCGCTTCCCAAGAACGACGATAGCGCCAAAGGCGAAGAGTCGGACATGGAAAGCGGTGACAGCGACGCATCCGTGAGCTCGGTGCGAGAGCGAGAGCTCCTCGCCAGCCCGAGCAAAGAGACGGAGGAAAGAAGAGCGCGAAATAGAGAGGGGAAGAAAGCCCTATCGCAGTACCGAGCAGCACTAAGGATCGTCCAGCGCCTGGGGGCGGCAGTCGATCTAAAGGACCGAGAGGTAGAGCGGCTCGAGTGGGCCCGGGCCACCATAGAGAATGGACGGAGGCAGTTCGGGAATGGGAGCTTTGCGGCGACCAACCCCCGGTACTGCAATAGGTTCGAAGAAGAGGCTCGGAACGGGAAAAAGAGGCAGCGGTCTGCGGAAGGCGATAGGTCTGCTCATAAGAAGCGTAGGGGGGATGGGAGAAGACCCAGTCCCAGGACTGTGGGGCAGGCCAGCCGCGATACCAGCAAGGCTGTGGTGCAAAGAGCAGCTGGGGGTCTAAGTCGTGACAGCGAGAGACCCTGCACATCGAGATCCGCAGGACAGATGGGCAACCCAGCGATGGCTGCCACCCACGTGGAGGGGCCAAAGGGAGCTAACGCGGAGACTCCAGGCACCTCTGCGAGGATGAGTGACGTGGCAAAGCAGTGGCTGACCGTGGCGTTACTGGACCGCAGCGATCCATATGGGCAGATGTCCACCGAAAGGTGGCGATCTGTAGAGAGGGAACTGCTGAGCGCCATGATTTCCCTGCTACAGGATGAGAGCGGAAAGCCGCTACCATCCTTCGACTCGGCGGGGTGGCAGAATGGGGTAAAACTCATTAGATGCAAGGACAGTGCGACCTTGGTTTGGCTAAAGGGAGTGATTTCCAACCTCCAAAGGCAAGGTGCTAGCTCCCGGTTTGAAGTGGTGGATAGAGCGCTGATCCCCACGATTCCGAAGGCCAAGGTATGGATCCCTTGCGTGGTGAAGTCGGAGGATGCGTTGCGTCTATTGCAACGCCAGAACCCGAGTATACCATCGCGAGATTGGAAGGTACTGCACGTATCACGGCCGACGGAGGAGGGTCAGCACTATATCCTCCAAATCAATAAGGAAGCGGAAGACATGTTGTACCCTGAACATGGAAAGATGTGCTGGGGCATGGGCAGTGTATATCTGCGCCTTAAAAAGCGAAGTCCTAAGGACGACAACAAAAACACGCTAGAAGCAGGGGAGGTAGAAAGGGACCTCGGAAGCCTGAGATTAGCGGACGCCGATGAATCGGAGGCGAGGACGATGGTAGTGCCGGAGGGGGACAAACATCTCAATGATGTTGCGAGTCCTGCAGGTAAACCTCCAGCACAGTAAAGTAGCTTCGAGCGAACTCCTCCTTACTCTTACTCCAGGAGCCATGGCTCTCATCTGGAGGACGTGTTTCTGGGCTCAGCACGCATGGTTTTGGCGTCTATTACGCAAGATCGGATGGCAGGGTAAGAGCCGTCATTATGGTAAGGAAAACCCTTAACTCATGTATGTTCTCTAATTACAGCACTGAGGATTTAGCGGTAGTAGCCATCGAGGTGGAATGGGAGCGGGCACTAATCCTGGCATCGTGCTACATGGCTCACAACGTGGAGGCTCCACCGGAAGAGCTCAAGAAGCTGGTAGAGATGGAGGGCAAAAAGGCAAGACTGGTTATAGGTGCGGATGCCAATGCACATCATACCACATGGGGCTGCGATGACGTCAACGAGAGAGGTGAGTCCCTGTTTTGCTTTATATTACAAAGTAGTTTGCAAATAGCTAATAGGGGCAGCGTCACTACGTACGTTGGTCCAACTTCTAGTAATGTACTTTACATCACACTGACTTCTGAGGTAGATACATCAATGTATGACTGGAGGGTTCTCGAAAGACCATCCTTCTCAGATCACTCGTATATAACCTTTAACATTCAATTAGGGAGGGTAGAGAGTGTTAAATCCTTTAGGAACCCTAGATTGACAGACTGGACTAAATTCCAGAAACTAGTGGTAAGGAATCTCGGGGTACCTCGGGCGGTCTCCACGGTAGAGGAGTTGGAGGAAACCAACAACACCGTCACAAAGATACTTACCGATGCGTATAGTAAAGCCTGCCCCCTTAGAAGACCCAGAGGCAAATCGAAGCCACCTTGGTGGAGCAAAGAGCTGGGAACTCTTCGGAGGCAGGTGAGAGAGAGCTTCAAACTAGCAAAAGCCGCCGAATGCGAGGAGTGCTGGGACGAATATAGGGACCTGTTGAGGGTTTATAAAAGGGAAATCAGCAAATCAAAGAGGGTCTCATGGAGGGAGTTCTGTACGAATATAGAAAGCTCCAATGAGACAGCAAGGTTGAGGAAAGTCCTATCAAGAGGCGAAGTTGCCCAGCAGCTAATACTGAAGGAGAATGGGGAATGGTCACGCAGCAGTGAAGAATCCCTGAAGGCGCTTCTCGACGCACATTTTCCGTCTGATGGCCATGCGGAAAATGAGCTCGAAAATCCCAATACCACGAGAGCCGAAAGCCTAATACCGGGGTTAGTACATGACACCAAGATCGAATGGGCTATTAGGACTTTCTCTAAGTTTAAGTCGCCCGGTCCGGACGGTATATTTCCTGCCATGTTACAGATGGCAGGAATACAGTTAATAAAATGCTCAAGGAGATCTTTGAGGGGTGCATACGGCTGAATCATGTACCGCATTCGTGGAGGATGGCCCGAGTAGTCTTCCTACCAAAGGCAGGTAAGGTCAGTCATGTGCATCCCAAGGACTACAGGCCTATAAGCTTAACATCTTTCCTGCTCAAAACATTTGAGAGGCTCTTAGATGTGCACATTAAGTCTAGCATGGATGAAGGACTGGTTTCTCCGGTACAACATGCATACACCAGAGGCAAGTCGGTGGAAACTGCACTGCATAGGGTGGTTATAAACGTGGAAAAGGCCCTGGAATACAAAGAATACGCCCTAGGTGTGTTCTTAGATATCGAAGGAGCCTTTAACAATGTCTCATCTCAGGCAATAATGGATGGTCTGAACTCGGTTGGGGTGGATCCTGCTCTGATAAGGTGGATAGGCTGCATGTTAAGCTGCAGGAAAGTTACCTCGAAATGGGGCCAACATGAGTCCACGAAGGAGGTAAAAAGAGGAACACCACAGGGCGGGGTACTATCCCCACTACTCTGGACACTAGTGATCAATAGATTGCTTAGGCGATTTGATGACGGACCGGTCAAAATTACGGCGTATGCGGACGATGTCGCAATCATAATATGTGGCAAATGCTTGTCAACAATCAGTTCCCTAATGGACCGCGCGCTCAAAGAGGTGCATGCCTGGGCAACCGGTGTTGGGCTGGCTGCGAATGCAGAAAAGACGGACATGGTGTTATTCACTAGAAGGTATAAGGTCCCGACTTGGACAAGGCCCAGACTAGGAGGAGTAACCCTGCAGGAGAAAAACAGCGTAAAATACCTGGGAATAATATTAGACAGCAAGCTGTCGTGGAAACCAAACGTAGATGAGAGAGTGAAGAAAGCCTCCACTGCACTCTATGCATGCAATAGAATGCTTGGGCGCAAATGGGGGCTCTCGCCCGCACTAACGCATTGGGTTTTCATGGCAGTGGTGAAACCAATTCTTTATTACGGAGTACTGGTTTGGTGGAAAGCCACTCAAAAGATAACGTATGTGACTAAACTGGAGAGGGTGTGCAGATTATCTATGATAAATATAACGGGAGCATTGAGAACCACCCCGACAGCAGCATTACATGCTGCTCTGCACATCCCACCGGCGGACCTGGTAGCCAAAAGCATGGCATCGACAACTGCAAATAGGCTAAATGCCTCGGGCCAGCTTGAACGCAGACCATACGGCCACAGTAGTATAGCCGAAGCGAGCATTTCACGGACAGACTACATGGTTCCGGTTCTAAACTTCGAAACGGGTCCTGAAGCCACAATAGAGGTAGACGGCTGGCGCAAATGTGCGGATATGACGGTCAGCACAACGCACGTGTACACAGATGGTTCCAAAATGGCTGAAGGTGTAGGGTCCGCTGTATACTGTGCTGACCCGGAAATCAGTAAATCGTACAAGTTGCCAGAACACTGCAGTGTCTTTCAGGCCGAGTTCGTAGCCGTAACGAAAGCGGTGGAACTATTGGAGGAAGCCTCCCTTAACAGCAGCCGAGTCAACTTCTACATTGACAGTCAAGCGGCTATAAGGGCCTTAACCTCAAACATCACAACAACTAACAGTGTCCGAGAGTGCAAGCAGGCGCTAAGAAGGATTGCTACGGAGAGAAGCCTTCACCTATATTGGGTTCCAGGTCACGTGGGAATAGATGGGAATGAAAAGGCCGATGCCTTGGCCAAAGAGGGGGCGGCCATGGCCAAACACACGGTAGAGGTTCCGATCAGACTGGGAGAGCTGAAACGAAAGCAGGAGAAACAAATGATCGACCAGGCAAGAAAGGCGTGGAATCAGGCGCGCGGTTGCAAGGTCTCTAAAATCATGTGCAAAGCATACGATATGAGGTCAACCAAAATGATCTTGTCGCTAAAAAGGGAAGACTGCAGGCTAATGATAGGCGTACTTACAGGGCACTGTCTCGTGGCATCGCATGCGCATAAGTTAGGCCTCGTAGACGACGACAGATGCAGGAGGTGCGGGCTACAGGAGGAAACGGTTGAGCACGTCCTGTGCTCCTGTCCCGCGCTTGCTAGATTAAGACTCCAACTATTGGGAGCTCTACAACTACCAGATCTGGAAGCAGCGAGTAGGATAGCACCTAGGAAGCTTCTAGCTTTTGCCAAGAGGACGGAGTTATTCCTTAAAGTGGACCCTGCCTCTTGAGATGTGTTTTTGTCTATGGTCTGAGGGGGAAAAATTCTGGTAGCACTATGGACTTACTCAGTCTATGTGAGGCTTTGACGGCCGGCCAGCTCAACCTAACCTAAGAAGACGGTAAAGTTCACGGTAATGTAATATAGCGGCAATCACGAAATATTACGGCCGTCATGACGGTGGCAATTTATTCGACAACGGCTTCGAAATTATCCTGTTGAGGCAAAATGAGACTTCCAGCCTCCCCGATCACGTGAGTCTTCAGGCTGTACATCTTAAGGACCCTTGAGAGTGGTTGACTTATGACAAGCTGTGTAAATAAGTCGTAAAACTCCTGCCATTTTAGATAATTGTCATTTTTTCAAACTTTTGGATTGTGATTTTGGGCAATGTGACGACCGCTTTGAAACTCCCTCGTACTCTTTCATCCTGGGTCAAAAATTGGCTTTCGTTGTAACCCTCATGAGATGGATCGTCGAACATCTCATAAATTTGAAACTGTGTCATCTTATTAAAAAATGTTTTTTCATACTCCTTTTATACATAAAAAACGATATTTTTAGCGTTTTTTAAATCGGTTTAGCTCCGGTAAATATTAATAATAATAATATTTTGGGGGAGTCCTTGAAAAGAGTGAATTTTGAAATTCCGGTGGAAACAGTGCAACTTTTTTTGGCGAGGCACCTTAATGTATACACGCGTGAGAATGGCACGGCTTAGGGTGCCGAATAGGAAAAATCTACTAGCGAACTTTGTTGAAGCATTCGGTACTGTATATTGAGCACTCAAGAGCAAGCCCATCACTAGAATAAGACGACATAGAGAGTACACATTCACATACATATATACATACGTAATATTTGGTAATTTTCTTGTTTAGGTTTGAGACAACCGTGGCGGTAGCACACCTACCGATCGTTTTGCATTCGTACTCTCAACTTCGTTTTTCTACCCAGCGTACTAGTACTAGTACAAGGGTATTATAATTTTGTCCACATAACGGTACTGAGTAACGCCGCAAAATAATCGAGTTAGATATAGAGTTCCATATATGAAAGTTCTTAGGTTGAAAAGAGGAATTGATTAAGGCATGTCCGTCCGTCTGTCCGTCCGTGTACACGATAACTTGAGTAAAAATTGAGATATTTGCATAAAGTTTTTCATACAGGTTACTTTCTGGCTAGGTTGCTATTGAAAATGGGCGAAATCGGATGATAATTGAAAATCACATAAATTGACATAACTTTCGTCAAAACTGAGATATTTGCATGGAATTGGGTGTATTGGTTACTTTCTGGCCAAGGTAGGCTGCTATTGAAAATGGACGAAATCGAATTATAACCACGCCCCATTTTCGATATCGAAAATTTTGAAAATCACATAAATTAACATAACTTGAGTAAAAATGTAGATCTTTGCATGGAATTTGTTATACAGGTTACTTTTTGGCCAAGGTAGGTTGCTATTGAAAATGGGCGAAATCGGATGATAAACACGCCCCCTTTTTCGAAATTTAAAATTTCGAAAATCATATAAATTGACATAACTTGCGTAAATACTGAGATATTTGCATGGAATTTGATATGCATTCTACTTTCTGGCCAAGGTGAGCTGCTGTGAAAATTGTCGAAATCGGATGATAACCACGCCCTCTTTTTCGAAATCGAAAATCACACAAATTAACATAAGTTGAGTAAAACTTTAAATATTCGCATGAAATTTGTTACACAGGTTACTTTCTGGCCAAAGCAGGTTGGTGTTTAAAATGGGCGAAATATGATGATAACCACGCTCCCTTTTTCGATATCAAAAATTTCGAAAATCACTGAGATATTTGCATGAAATTTGTTATGCAGGCTACTTTCTGGCCAAGGTGAGCTGCTGTGAAAATTGTCGAAATCGGATGATAACCACGGCCACTTTTTCGATATCGAAAATCACATAAATTAACACAAGTTGAGTAAAACTTGAGATATTCGCATGAAATTTGGTACACAGGTTACTTTCCGCCCAAAGCAGGTTGGTGTTTAAAATGGACGAAATATGATGATAACCACGCCCCCTTTTTTGATATAGAAAATTTCAAATAAGATTATAGGGCCTATATCAATGCCAAGTCATGGTATTTGTATCTCGTTCTGAAAACTAACGCTGGGTATTTAATGTTGGGTTCACCCGAACTTAGACTTCCTTACTTGTTTGTTCTTCCGGTTGTCTTTCAAATAACCTTGCATTTACTTCGTTCAAACATTTTTTTGTTTGATTTCATGTTTGAATAATATTTGGTTTGAAAGTTCCATTAATGTGTTTGTTAGCTCACTCGCGCTAACATAGATTTTTCAAACAGTCCTCTGTTTAAAAAAATCGTGTT